>JAUPFT010000010.1:600000-957500 GCA_036936625.1 Parnassius smintheus behrii
TAGGTAAGCTGTTTCATACCTAATTTTTTTAAATAACATAGTACTGAACTGATCTGAATAGGCACATAACTGAATATATCAGAATGATAAACCCACATAATAATTTAAGTAAGTTTTTCATAAGCGGGGAATCAAACCAGGTATTTGGTTTGCTTAACCTGTGAATTAGAAATAAGGTGGCTAGGTGGAGACTAGCACAGTGGCAAAATTAAGTAAATAAGTTAGTATTATAATAAAAGTGTAATAAATATTATAATAAGTTAGTATTTAGACAAATGTTGTAAATTATTAGGTACTGATACGATCGCGGACTGTGGGCCGCGCGCTCTTGAATAGAAAAATTACTCATGAGCCGCGCGTATTTGTCGTCGCGCGTACATTGACCCCTATCAGCTGATGTTAGGTATTTGAAGTTCCACTGCTGGTTTTATGTTTAAGAATTTTTATGATTTTTTTAAAGAAATTATCCTTTCATTTATCTGAATTAACACGATACAGCGTTAATAAAGCTAAATAAACGTTGTAAAAATGTTTATGTCTTCTTCGGGATCGAATTAATTATCATCCCATCATTAAAAGTTTCCTTAGAAATATACTCCGTCGTCATTTTCGGAAACGTTTTAAAAATACCCTGTATAAACCTTTGAATATATTACAAATTGTGTAACGTAGTTTGGCATTTAAATAATTTAAGATCCAATTTAAATTTTAATAATTTAAGATTCAATTACGGTATTCGCTTAAGTTCATACAGATTTATGCACCAACCTCGGTATACTCCGATGAGGAGATGAAAGAAATATATGATAATATTTCTAGAGCCATGCATTCCTCCAAAACACACTATACGGTTTTAATGGGAGACTTCAACGCAAATATTTGCACAAGAAAGAAATATGAGCTATAAGTAGGGACATTTGGGATAGGGTAACGGAACTCAAGGGGCCAGCAGCTGGTCAACTTTATAGGGAAAGAGGGACTCTTTGAGATGAAATTTTTTTTTCAGAAGCGGCCCCAAAGAAAGTGAACCTGAGCGAGCCCCAACGGTTCGACAAAAATAAGTTGGACTTCGTTATGACGACTAGACAGCAAATTTTCAGTAATGTCTCAGTGATCGCAAGAGTGAAAACTGGCAGCGATCACCGAATGGTTAGAGGCACACTAAACCTAAACGTTAATTTGGAGAGGTTTCTTCTAATGAAATCAAGGGACAATTCTTTCTTGCTCTTATCTAAAGTCCCAAAACATTTCAGCTCGAGTTACAAAACCATTTGCAACGCCTAGAAGATTACAATGCAGTGAACTTCGTCAAATTCTAGAGAAGACCAAATTGTACAATCTGCCACATTGCCTTGCATATTTGGACTATCGAGGACTAAGCCCGAAGTGTTTGACAAGTTTTACGTTAACGTTAGAGACCTTTAGCTAGGACAAATATTCCGACTTGGTGAGTCCAACTACCACCAAGAAGTCAATCGATGGATTCATCTCGGCTGGATAGCGTTCGGGAATTTAAGACACATCTCGTCAGGTATCAGGCTCAAAACCTGAAATCTATCATAACTAGTGCGTGTTATCAGTGATTTCTTATGGATCTAAGACGTGGTATTCACTGCTGGTCGTATAAGGTCACTTAAAGTCGTTCAGAGAGCTATGAAGTGGCTGTTCTCGGGGTTTCTCCGCGCGGTAAACTTAGTAATGAGGACGTCCGTAATAGAACCAGAGTGACTGACATAGCTCAACGGATTAGTTAGCTGAAGTGGCAATGGGCCAATCATACAGCTGAAAGAACCCACAAACGAGGGGGGAAAAGATTCCTGAGTGGCAGCCTCGTACTTGTAGGCGTAGTGTGGAGCGACTCCTACTAGATGGAGTGACTGGTAGACATGCGGAAAGTCGATGGATACGGGTAGCTCAGGACCTTGCTTTCTGGCGTTCCTAGGCCTATGTTCAGCAGTGGACTTGAGAAGGGATGTAATGATGATGATTGTGAAGATCCAATTATTGCAATTTTCTTTATCGTGATGACTTTGTGTATTATTAATTAAATAAAAGTTTTGAGGAATTGCATATTCTTTAGTGCTAAAATATTTTACATTTCCTTTTTTAGAAAGCCATTTTAAGCAATTTTTATAAGTCATAGCATTATAAGTAAATTGTTCCTGAATTGCTATTTACGGTAGCCATAGGTTGATAATATTATGATATAAATAGTATTATTTTCCCATTTTTATAATATTTTTTAAGTTTAATATAAGATGATGGATTCTTATATATCATCACTGCAAAGGAAGCAGGCACTGATATTTTACAATTTTATTGCTTTTAAATTAACATATTATGAAATTGAACTGTCAATAAATACCACTAATTTGAAATTAACTTTCGGTAATTAAAAAAAAATCAAATTTCTTTAACAAAATAATTAATATATTGATAGATCAATTTCGTAATAATATGTTAATTAGTAAAGGTTTGTATTACGTTCACCGGTTACACCCAATTTTTTCCAGACGGTAACAAAATCACCCAGTATATACGAGTATACACTATTTTTAAACGACACATTTTAGAAAATAAAAATGATATGTAGGTTATAAGAGCTATATGTACGTTAAAGTATTTTGCTCTTACAAGCATTCTGATACGGAAAGAATATCACTTCGCCGTTCTGAACGTTTCCCACGGTTCAACATTCCTTTAGCATGACTGTAAGATATTTTCCTGGTAGATGTATTTAATTACATCGTGTCCAACATAAAAAGTTACGGTTAGATGATAATTGAAGAACAGTTTAACTTATCGTTTACCAAAAGTAATTGATAAAATTTTAGTTGATTTATAGGCTATCGGCTCCGTCGCGCTTGGTTGAGTGATAAGTTACGAATCCCACACGGATCAAGTATTTGTAATGCCTACAAAAATAATATCTCCAAGTCTGTATGTTTTTCATTGCAAATTTTATGTACCTAAACTGCCTCCACGATACAGGACACAAACCTAGTGCGGGGAAAACGTTTAAAAAAACATAAAAGATTTATAACTTTCACAGCCTATCGATAATGGAACTATTCATATTTAACGAATAGTAGTAGTAGTGGAAGAAAAGAGACCCATTATCAGCATCAATATTGATAGTTTTAAACGAATGATGAATAAACGAATGTAAATAACTCATCGAATCCTAGAACAAAGTGTGTTCATGGATTTTTCGTATAACAATTACCCACTAGTATTGTGTTGGTATTACCTTGTCCTTTAAATGGTTTGCAACTTCTTAATCTTCCATCTAGCTGCGGCTTTTACCACAAACCTTTCATATATAGAAGGCTTATTATCAGACTGAAATAGTTTAATCGTTTAGAACTTACTAACATAAGAGAACTTTCAATAAGTTATAATAAAAAGAAGCCATAGAAAGCGATCAGTGTTATAAACAACAGTAGCAAACGGTATGAACGAAACTCAAAAGTCTGAGTGTGAGAAATACTGTCGTGGACCAGCTACTAAAAAGTATTTTACTTAGTCGGGGTTGTTAACATGTACAATATATTAGTAGTAGTTACAACACTATGAGTATATTCAAAAATTTATAAGATCTAAAGCGATGTAGGTCTAATAAGAAATCTCATAATATTTATCTGAAAAATAATGATTTACAAGCTTTTACAAGAGGGTCCCAGATTAGGCCTCTGACTCTATATACAAGGGAAAACAGATTTAATTAGTTGTTTATGTATATATACCTAGGTGGATTGAAAAAGGTCAGACTATAAACTCTGATTACTACTGCACCTTACTACGTCGTTTACCAGAGGAAATAAAAGAAAAACATCGAGGAATGCTCAGAAGAAAAGTCCTGTTTCATCAAGATAACGCCCGTGTTCACACGTCAGTACAGTCAATGGCTGAAATTCACAACTGTGGCTTTGAACTGTTACCGCATCCGCCGTATTCACCTGATCTGGCACCATCAGACTTCTTTCTGTTCCCTAACCTAAAAAAGCACTTGGGAGGTCAAAGATTTTCGACAAACGACGAGGTCAAAGCCGCTGTAGACGCATATTTTGACTCTAAGGAAGAATCATTTTTTTTCAACGGTCTAAATGCTTGGAAGGGGAGGTGGCAAAAGTGTATTGAACTTGATGGTGATTATGTAGAAAAATAAAAATATAACTGATTTAGTATGTGTTTATTTTCTTGGTTAGGCCGAGTACTTTTCAATCCTCCCTCGTAGTAGTTATTCCTCAGTACGCGAGCATCCCAGGTTCGATTCTCTCTGGCATCGATGAAATTATTCATTGCAAATTTAAGATCATATTTACTATTGGTTCGGTGGTGATCTCTGAGAAATTTATATTTCGATGACATGTAAATTCTGCAACATTATTCCATTGCGCCAATACGCAATGGAATAATCCTGCAGGCTAACTTCTCCCTAAGACTCACAAAAGTGTAAGGATCAGGTTCAGCAGTGGACTTTTGAAGGGCTGTAATAATGATTATGAATTTTATCCCAGACGATTAGTTCCTACAACTTGGAGACGAACTTAATCTTTAAGTATCTATTATAGGAACATAGTCATACTCTTACAAATTTTCCCTTATGAGATACTCTATAGGGTAAGCCTATTTTCAGCAGTACACTTTAATAGGCTGTAACGGTAACAGTAAAAGTTATACAGAATAATAAATGTTCAGGAATCGGGACTTTGTGAAGAAGGTGCGAATTGTTGACGCGAATAAGATTCTACTAACGACCTACTAAAGCTAGACATTTCGTAACAAACTTTTGCAATTTGGCAGATCCGGAATAAACTCAATTGAGCGTAATTGTAAAGAAAATCGATGATGGCAAAACGAAGTTAGGACGCCTCGTGCGATGACAGTAATTTAATAGGCAGTAATGTTGTTTCATTGAGGACTGTTCCAAATTTAAAAAAAAGTCGTGAATGGAATATTATCACGTTTAAGAATTAACTTTTCTTACTTTTAAAGTTCTTATTTAAGACTTTTAAGACTGTGTAATTAGATGTTATTATAGTTTTTACCCACAACGGAACGGAAAATGTGTATGCGTTTAGAGTGAGAGATTTTTTATAAAGAATTTACATTAAAAACTAAGTACACAGACCACATGATGTTAAGAAGATTCTGTAGCGCCTAGACATCTGGATCTTGCTTTGATTAAGAATCAAAATGCAAGTGCGCTGTCATCCCTGAAGACTAATATTGAATGCCTCATTTCTATTTAAAAAGTCTTTGGTTTTTTACATTCACCATATGACACACAGCAGCATTACGCTACTATTTTATGCTGGTATTCTGTGATATTATGGTCCTAACAGACATCAACATACACAGACTTAAGCATCGTGTAGATATACATAAAATAGAATAGATCTGTTTTATCAAAGCAAATCACTTGATAAATTCTGAAAAGGACATTCTTTTGATTTCGTTGGCGAGTAGTTGTATTGTCTACAAACATTAGATCTGAATACAGTTCTACGTAATCAATTCCAGACCAAATCTTTCGTGAGTGTTGAGCTTTTTATTATACCACTACTTAAGCAAAACTGATATTAACCTACCTAAAAATAAAAAAACTCAGAAGGTAACATAATATACTTATTTTATTTGTTCAATAATTTATAGATAAATATTGCAGCTGTTATCATATCTCAACTGCGATGACACAAATTAATAAATTTAAGTGCCTTTCTAAAAAAAACGTTAATATTTAGTAAGGCACTTACTAAATATTAACGTTTGTACTTCTTAACTAATCATTTAGCCGTAGGTTTAAAGTAAAACAAATTTCACAAAACAAGTACCGCGTAAATATACGAACTAAGATATACGAAATTTTAGAGTAAAAGTAAAATTTTACGAAGATTGTGGTGACGCGGCTAAGCATATTTTTTATTTAGAAAGACTATTCTTTAACCGGATCTTAAGCCCATGACTACCAATAAACCATATTTTGTAATAATACGACAGGAAATCGCTTTGGAATATTAGGCAGTTGAATTCAATTTCATAATAAAAATGATGACGTGTTATATCGCAAATATAAGAACATACTTTATAATTATAATAAAATATAAGAGTTTAAATACAAGCAAACATTGACAATGAGCTGTGATTATTCTAGTAAGAATACTGAGTCATCACCATAAAATTGAAATTGTTGAATTGTCATCGCTGTACGGAACACCTTTAAATGATAGTTGATAGGAAAAATGATTTTATTTAAAATAAATAATGATATTATATAATGATATTGATAATGATAAAGAATGCGTCTATCGTGTTCTGAGCGACAACGTCAACTGTCCATTGCTCAAAAACTAAAGTAAATGACGCAAATTATGTTGACCTAAATAAATCGCTTACACACTAAAATGTACGGTTGCACTGTACATGCTCCCGTCCGAGAGATGAGAGTGATAAGATAGATAGGAAACAACAAAAATGATATAAGATAAAATGATAATGATATAAGATAATGACTAAGTTAAGAAACTATCATAATAGTGTTGTGTAAATAAGTCAACTAGCGCCATCTAGTGTCAGGAACGAGAGCGAGTGGAGCGTTGTAGAAAATGACATCACAGATCTCTCAACCAACAGCGCCACCCGAAGAACTAAGTTTCTAGAAAATCTATACTCGAGCACTCGTCGCTTTGCGCGCATTTACCTGAACATTCGGGATGTTTCTTTGCTAATTTAAATAAATAGGCGCTGCAAGATGCGATCGAGACAGAGTCGAACTCAGCGACACAAGCGAAGCTTCGGAGCGGAATTAAGTGAATTAGTGTGTTTAATTATTAGTGTTTTTAACTTTAATTTGTATGAAGTAAATTAAAGTGTCAATTTAGGTAATTTTATCGGCAATTTTTATTGTCACGAACCTCAAGCTCGTAACAATTGGTGTCAGAAGTGGGATAAAATAATGCCGATTTTACCCAAGAAGGAAACGGAGGGTGTCCGTACCCGAAGTCAACGCCAGCAGGAGACGGACCAGAGGAGATTTGGTGGTGCAACGCCGCAGATGTCTGAGGGCCAGCCGCCGACCACGGAAGCCGGTCCGTCAGCAGCTTCTACGTCTGTGGCACCTGACTTAGGTGCTCTGATGGCCATGCTACAGGAGCAGCTGCAGCGCGGACGAGAGGAACAGGCCCGCCTGTTGAAAGAGCAGCAGGAGGAACAAACTCGCCGACACGAGGAACAGGCCCGCCGACAGGAGGAAGAGATGCTCCTCATGAAGGACCTTCACGCTACCTTCGGGAAGGAGATAAAGGAGGTGAAGGATAGGGTTGCTCACCATGACAACCGCCTGTCGGAAGCTGAAAACCGAATCGAGAAAACTGAAACCCGAATCGACCAAGTAAACAATCGGGTTGACATCGTAATGGCTGACATGAAGAAATCACTGGACGAACTCAAACTTGGAGATGGAGCTACAGCTCCCGTAGTAGCTACAACACCTTCGCTACGCGGGTTCAAGGTGCCACCGTTCGACGGTACCTCTTCCTGGTCAGCCTACAAAATCCAGTTCGAGGCTGTTATGAAGGCGAACGGCTGGAATAAAAGTCAGGCCATGACTGCTCTCACACTAGGCCTGCGCGACCAGGCCTTAACAGTTCTGGAAGCTCTCGGTGAGGAAGTGACTTATGAGCAACTCCTTGAGGCATTGGAGGCAAGATATGGCGACGCTCACCTGGAACACGTCTTTCGTGCGCAGCTTAAAGATCGTGTGCAGCGCATCCACGAAAACCTGCAGCAGTGGGCTCTAGAGGTGGAGAAGCTGGTGCGAAAAGCTTACCGGTCTGTACCTGCGCTCATTGAAGTGAACCTGGTGCAGACATTCATCGACGGCATCCGCGACCTGGAAGTCAGAGCTGCTGTGAGGCTCGGGCACCACGAGACGCTTAAGGACGCCTTGGCCCATGCACTGGTAGTGGAAGCCGTGCGGCAGGATCATCGTTCCCATCGCGTCAGGGAGGTTGCAGCAGCTGCAGTTCGCGACCGCAACAAAGGATACAGCCCAAAGTGCTATGACTGTGGGGAAAAGGGCCACCTTCGATCCAGCTGCCCTAAGCGAACCGCAGAAAGGGAAAGTGAACGATATCAGGAGGGTAGTGCAGCTAACGGCACTGCCTGGCGGCGACAGGATCATCGTTCACCTCACGCTAGGGAGGTTGCAGCAGTTACGGTTCGCGACCACAATAAAGGATACAGCCCTAGGTGCTATGGCTGTGGGGAAAGGGGCCATCTTCGGTCCAGCTGCCCTAAGCACACCCTAGGAAGGGAAGGTGAACGGTCTCAGAAAGGAAGTGCGGCTAACAGCACCGCCCAGCAGCAGTAGGAATACGACTTTGAGATCGAACATCGCTGCGGGAAATCTCATGGCAACGCAGATGCATTGTCAAGAAGACCTTGTCCTGAAGATTGCAAACATTGTACTAGGCAAGAGAGTAAGGAAGTGGTATCCGTGAGGATGCTCAGGGCAGACCACCTCAGCAACGAGTGGAAGGACAGCTTACGACATGCACAGCAGGAAGATCCGGACATCAAGCCGATTCTGGAATGGATAAAGGCCAGCGCTCCCAAGCCCAAGTGGAGTGACGTCTCAGCGATGAGTTCGACCACTAAAAGCTATTTGGCCCAGTGGGACAGCTTGCTGCTTCAGGATGGAGTTCTGTGTCGTAAATGGGAAAACGTTCGGGGAGACAGCTGTCATTTGCAAATGGTTGTCCCTAAAGCTAAAGTACCGGATGTTCTACAGCTGTACCATAATGATTGTTCAGGAGGCCATCTGGGAGTTAAACGAACTCTACTGAAGATCCGAGAACGGTTTTACTGGGTCCACTGTCGAAACGATGTCGAGGACTGGTGTCGCAAATGTACAAGTTGTGCGGCTGTAAAGGGACCTCAGACTCGTGGTAGAGGTGCATTGAAGTTGTACAATGTTGGTGCACCATGGGAGAGAATAGCCATTGACGTGGCGGGGCCGTTTCCGGAGAGTGAAAGCGGTAACAAGTATTTCATGGTTGTGATGGATTACTTCACTAAGTGGCCAGAAGTCTTCGCTATTCCAAATCAAGAAGCTTCAACAACTGCAGATAAACTAGTTCATGAAGTCTTCTGTCGTTTTGGAGTACCTTTAGAGATTCACAGCGATCAAGGAAGGAATTTTGAGTCTCAAATATTCCAGGAAACTTGCCGAGTTATGGGTACTCATAAAACAAGAACGACTTCTTATCACCCGCAATCTGATGGAATGGTGGAACGATTTAATCAGACATTGGAGAGGTACCTAGCAAAAGTTGTAGACAATCGGCAACGAGATTGGGACAAGCACATACAACCGTTTTTGTTGTCACATCGAAGTTCTGTTCACGAAAGTACAGCAGTGACACCAGCTTTCGCAAACTTTGGAAGAGAATTACGGCTGCCTGCAGACCTGATCACCGGGATACCACCTGATGCCCCACGCAGTATAACCGATTATGCAAATGACTTGCGGAACAAAATGAATGACATTTATGAGCACGTCAGACAATCGGGCCAGCAAATGTCTGAGAAAATGAAAACCCGGTACGACCGCAAAATGAACAATAAAGGGTTCAACGAAGGTTCATTAGTGTGGTTGCACAATCCAGTCCGCAGCAAAGGGAAATCTCCTAAGCTTCAAGCTAAATAGGACGGCCCGTACCGGATTGTAACCCGGATCAACGATGTGACCTACCGGATACAGAAAGGCGCAAGAGGGACTCCTAAGATCGTCCATGTGGATCGCTTGGCGCGTTATTATGGGACCGATAATGCTCGGGACGAGCATGTCTTAGTAGGGGGCAGTGTTGTGTAAATAAGTCAACTAGCGCCATCTAGTGTCAGGAACGAGAGCGAGTGGAGCGTTGTAGAAAATGACATCACAGATCTCTCAACCAACAGCGCCACCCGAAGAACTAAGTTTCTAGAAAATCTATACTCGAGCACTCGTCGCTTTGCGCGCATTTTCCTGAACATTCGGGATGTTTCTTTGCTAATTTAAATAAATAGGCGCTGCAAGATGCGATCGAGACAGAGTCGAACTCAGCGACACAAGCGAAGCTTCGGAGCGGAATTAAGTGAATTAGTGTGTTTAATTATTAGTGTTTTTAACTTTAATTTGTATGAAGTAAATTAAAGTGTTAATTTAGGTAATTTTATCGGCAGGTTTTATTGTCACGAACCTCAAGCTCGTAACAATATGTATGTACTAATAAATAAAATAAAAATAAGTAGTTAAAGGTCCATGTCCAGATCTATTTTACTTGTATGTCCTTCAAGCACACTCTCGCAAATACGGGTGAGGTGCCTTTGTTTTGTACTCGCGCACTTTTCACTGATATGTTTTGATTGGCACTGACACTATCACTTGTACAAGCACGAGGAATGTCTTGAAGAGATAACCGTGGTGCCGACTCCGGGCGGTCCGCAGGCGCTAGGCTCCGCCGGCGCACTTGTCTCACTCGCTTCCAAAGTACCACTACGCCCGCTGCCCCGAGTGCTCCCACTAACACGTAGATAACGACATAGTGGTGTAAGTCGTGGGTTGACAGCTGATTCACTTCAACATCTATGTTTTCTTTTTTCATTTGATCGATTTGACCCCCGATCTCCTTCAAGGACGCTTGTCGTTCTCTCTCCTCTGGTTGGCTTATCTCACCTTTACTGAAAGGTATGGTCAAGTTGATTATGTTGTTGATAGGTGGAATATCTATGGCTAATAAATCGGGGTGTGCGTGCATTGTGTTGATGTGATAGTTGTGTGGATAGATTATGAATGCGTCTCCCTTGAGCACGCAATTATTCCCGACTGATAAAACGCCGGCCCTGCTGACGCGCTCCGATGTAACTTGATTGTCGCATATGAATCGAAGAGTGAATTGTTCGCAGCAGATAAATAAGTATGTGTTTATAGTGTTGAGCGCATTCCATGAATTTTTACAACTGTTAATATTAGTGAGACATTGGTCTGTTGAATGATTCTTGATACACAAATTTTGATCATTTTGCATATGGTAAACAGGACTCCGTAACTCACAAAGTTTCGTGGTGAGGTCTGAATGTAGACATGATTGTACTTCGGCTTCAGTCATAGGTATGTATGAGTCTCTGGATGTTTACAGCAAAGTAATCAGAGATGGGAATTGTGTTTATCATCTTATTGTCGTATGATTAAGGAATATGTAAAACTCTGTAGATGTCATAGCTTTCTCTGGTTAAAAGTGGTATTTTAATTTCGAGTAAAAGGTTTTGATATGTGACCTTGACCTTTACTCTCAGTAAATGATACAATTTTGACACGCCGTTGTGTATATCATCTACAGGCAATGATAGATCTTTTGTTAAATGTCCAGAAATGATGCTAAGCTCATCTTGTAGCTGTTCAGGTGATACTATATGTATATCAAATTTCCCCTGATAAATGTCGGTAAGAACATCGAGCAAGGTATTTTGTATCTTTTTCAAATTAACTAAGATGTTGTTTGATATTACAGATGATAAGGTAAACTCGTTGCTAGCTCTTAATTTTTGTATCTCTTCTTTAATAACAGAATTTTCTTGCTCTAAATTATTGATATGCTGATGGAAGAGTTTGCGTTGTTGGTCAATTGTTGTTTCTAATTTTTTTAAAAAGTTATAGCTTCTATTACTGATGTCTGATTTTTCCATAATTTTACGAGATGGTTTTGATTGTTTCTAATGAGTTCAATGTCCTTTGTATATTGTTCAGCGAAGTCATTGTCAAGTACGCCGAATAGTGCATGCGCGACATTTCCCACGCCATTGATAAGGCCGCGACGTACTCGTATTCCCGCCGCCAACTGCTGACTAAGCAACAGCTGATCGTAGTAGTGTAACTCGGTGCTCCCGTGTCGTAATTGTAATAGGATTATGTTACATTGTTGTCGCTCTTGCAATTTTGAACATATGTTTTCAAGGTGAGTGATATATGTTTTTAGTAGTTCCGAACCTTGCCAGTACGGATCTAAATCGTAATAAACAATGATTTTCTATTCATCTCGTATTCAGACATCTCTCATTCAGACGACTCCGTGGCGCAGTGGCTTAGCAATGAGTGGCTGCGCTGGGGGTCGCGGGTTCGAATCCCGCACGGAACAAGTATTTGTATGTTCTGCAAATAGTTGTTTCGGGTCTGGATGTTTGTCCTTGTGCAATTTATGTTTGTAAACTGGCCCCACGATACAAGAGAAAATCTTAGTATAGGGGTAACGTTTTTTTTAAATAAAAAAATAAGCCTCATGTTTGATGTTTTATCGAAGTATAAACTCTGGGTATCCTTAAAATTTGTTACATTAAATGCTCCTTGTGCTGTTTGCGTGAATAACGTAAAAAATAAGCAGCGTGTACATGATAAAATTACAAAGTTTGATACTACGAGTAGATCGTGCTTTTTCTGGTTTGTCGTCTTTGTGATCTGCTTTCAAACTTAATTCTTGATTGTTTTTCGGACTTGATTGACAGTTTGTGGGATTCCGATAGTTTGCTTCAGACTGAGTTAGTAAAATTGTTAATTTCGTGATAGGTCTCTTAATAGTCCCGTTTTTTGTTTTAACAGTAACTACTCGGACTAATCCATATTTGCCGGGGCGAATATCGATAACTCTCCCTAATGTCCATCTTCCGGCAGGTAGGTTTGCTTCATGAATGATTACAATGTCATCAATTTTGATATTTTCAGTTGATTGCTGCCATTTGTTCCTGGTGGATAATGCTGTCAGATATTCAGACTTCCAGCGCTTCCAAACATCATTGAATATCTTCTGCGTCATATGCCAACGTTTTTTAATTGCTATGTTCCCACCTAGGACCCAATACTGTTGTCGTAGCCACGCTAAGGTGACACGGGCTCCTCCGTGATATGTCATTTTATGGGCTTGATCAATGAGTAGATGTGTCAGGTGACTCTCGTGGGGGATGATAAGGGGATGCACCATTTCTTTGCTGATCGAAGCGTTTTTCAGTCTACCACCTACTCTCAACATACCTTCAGAATCGATAAAAGGATTTAAAGGTATTAATTTGCTATTTGGCCTTGCTTTGTTATACTTTCGTAAATAGCCGATATCTTGTCCAAACTCCTTGCTTTGTACGTGCTTGATAATTTTTTGCTTTGCCCTTTGTAATTCTTGTGCTGTTAAATAGCTTTGCTTATTATTTTGCTTTATACGTAGTATGTAGGCTAATATTCGTGTCACTCGCATGAAACTGCTGTGCTTGCTTATTAATTGGGTAATGACGTCGTCTTCGCTTGAGCAGGTTGTGGTGTGTACTTGCTTTATGGTTTTGACCTCTTCGTCGGTGGTGTAAGTGATCTTCTTTACGTTATCATCGTCGGAGTATGATAACCACGCTGGTCCATGCCACCACAACTGATGTCGATGAAGCTGTTTTGTGCTGATTTCTCGGCTGGCACAGTCAGCTGGGTTATCCTGCGACTTGACATAGCGCCAACATTCCGGTGGTAAAACTTCTGTGATCTTAGCTACGCTGTTGTCTACAAAAACGTTCCAGCGTTTCGGATCTCCTTGCAGCCAACCCAATACTGCTGGCGAATCACACCATCCAAACATTTTAATATTGTAATCTGCCAAACATGATTTCACCTTTTCCATGAGCTTTGATAAAAGTAGGGTTGCACACAGTTCTAAGCGAGGTAAACTGATCTTCTTTTTCGGTGGTACTAGCCTGGATTTTGCTGCAACGAGGACGACGGATATGTTTTTACTTCCCTCTTGTTTTTCACGAACTATCTTGCAATAAATTGCGCAAGCGTATGCGTTCATCGACGCGTCACTGAACCCATGAAGAATGATGACGTCATTTTTGTTGCTCTTTAACCATCTTGGTATACGTATCTGTGATATATTTTTGATATCTTCTTTGATCTTTGTCCAATCCACTTGAATCTCATGAGGAAGCTCGTCGTCCCATTTTAAGTCATATTGCCAAATTTTTTGGAATAATAATTTCAATTTTGTGCAAACTGGCGTTAAAAATCCTACTGGGTCGTAGAGCTTTGAGATATTTGCTAACAAGCTTCGTTTCGTTAGTTTTGATGTTGATAAATCGATCTTCAAGTCAAAAGTAAGCTGATCTGATTGCGTAAGCCATTGCAGGCCTAAGGTTTTTGTAGATACTTCAGTTTTGAAGTCATATATTTGCTGGTTGGTATTTGCTGTGCTGACTCCCTCTAGAAGACACGGTGTATTGGCTGACCATTTTCTTAAATTAAATCCACCTGCTTTTAGTAAGTTTTTTAAGTCTGATTGTAACTTTTTAGCTGATGCGAGGTCATGACTCCCACTGATCAGGTCGTCCATATAAAAATGTTCTTGCAGGATCTTCGCTGCTGGGCTTTCCTGATACTTATGACCTTCATCTTTGGCTAGCTGTCTCAATACCATCATGGCAAGAAATGCTGCTTTAGTTCCATATGTGACAGTAGCTAACTGATAATCTTGTAAAGTTTCAGTTGGTGAATTTCTCCATATGATTTTTTGATATCTCTGATCTTCTTCGTGAATGCGAATTTGCCGAAACATTTTCTCGATGTCAGCGGTGTAGGCATATTGGTACTGTCGCCAGGTGATAATTAGTGATAACAGGTCCTGTTGCAGGTTGGGACCCTGGTGCATAACGTCGTTCAAGCCTAAGCCGCTCGAAGTTTTTGACGCTCCGTTAAAGTCTACTCGAAGCAAAGTTGTTGTTGACTCCGGTCGTTGAATGCAATGATGTGGTAAATACAGACTGTAGACAGGCGTCTTGTTGTATGGCGACATTTTTATATGACCTAATTCCAAGTACTCGTGGATAAATGATTTATATTCTTTTTCAATATCTTTTTGGTAAGTGAATCTTTTTTCTAACTGTTTAAACTGCGCTATTACTCTTGATTTTGATTCTCCCAATTTTTGAACTGCTTCTGATATAAATGGCAATCAAACTATGTATTTCCCATCTTCTTGCCTTGTTGTCGTGTTTTTGAAATACTCCAGGCATTGAGCATCTTCTTGGGTCATGGTGAGTTCGTCAGGTATGTTTTCTATCTCCCAAAAACGTTGAATCTCATCCATATTGTTCATAATAACATTGCATTGATAGGATTTTACGTTGCCACATAAAATCCACCCGAGACATGTTTGCTGTGCCACAGGTTGTGATTGTTGTGATGAAATGATACCGCCTAATATGATAGAAGAATAGACGTCGGCCCCCAGCAACAAGTCTACTGGGTGGCTCACGTTGAATTCGGGATCGGCGAGTTGAATGTTTTCTAGATATGACCAGTCTGGTTTGTCGAATGTCTTGTTGGGCAGATTGTTAATAAAGTTTTTCATGATAAACACATCTGACGTAAATTGATAGTCGCTGTAAGCCGATGAGCAAGTTATGTTAATAACACCTTTACAGTTATTTTCCTTTGCTCCTACTCCGAAAATGACACCTTTGCACCTCTGTCGAGGAAGTTGTAACATTTGAGCTGCCTTCTCAGTAATCAGGGAGGTCTGGGAACCCTGATCAATCAGCGCTCGAATTTTGATATAAGTGCCATTAACACACTGTACTTTTACTAGTGCTGTTGCTAAGAGGGTTTCATTTATATTATGTTGTGATACGTTGCTAGCATTTCTACGTTGTTCTTTTGTTGAGGTCAACGGCTTCACGTAGGCCTCGTGTATGAGTGTGTTATGTCGGCCATTACACTCGCGGAAACGTTTTGCCGATATGCAATTTTTGCTGTAGTGATCGTAAAGACAATTGAAGCAATATTTCAATTTCGCAATTGTATTTCGCCTTTCCGTTAGTTGTAATTTGAGAAAGTTGCTGCAGTGAAATATGCCGTTGTTTTCATTTTTGCATAGTGGACATCCTGTTTGTGAGTTTTTCTGTGCATAATTTGTGACTTGATTTTGATTGCTGTAAATGATTTAAAATAATGCGGCTTCTTTTGATGAGATGTTGTTTCAGGCTGAGAAGATTTTGTTGTGGATTCTTGTTTGCGTCGGGATGATTCTAGTGACACAAATTTATTTTCCAAAAAATTTAAAAAATCTGCCAAAGTTGGTAAATCTCTAGGATTCTTTAGAGATTCGATGTAGTCTTTGTGAGTCTCGGCATCTAGTTTTTGAGACAATATATGTACCACCAAAGGATCCCATGAACTTATGTCTATGCCTACATTTTTTATGGCATTTAGGCTTTCGTTTACGCTGTCATAAATTTTCTTAATATGTGCTGTTGATTGCTGTTGAGCGATAGGTAAATTTAAAAGAATGTTGATATGAGACCCAAAAATTTATTTGTTATTATTGTATCGACGATTCAACAAATCCCAACAAACTTGATAATTGTCCGAACTGATATGCAGATGCTGTACCATTTTTTTCGGTTCTCCTCTAAGTTTACTTTTCAAAAACTGAATTTTTTGGGCATTTGACAAGGTTCGATTGGTATGAACTGCTTCGCAAAACAAATTCTTGAATGATACTCACTGATGATAATTGCCAGTGAACGTAGGTATGTCCATCTGGGGTGTGGACTTTTCTCGGTGACTTTCAGACCACATCTTTGTATTGATATCTTTCTTGACTTGGCTGAATTTTTGTTCATAGAAGCTGAAGGTTTCTTCATACGCTTCATTGGAACCATCCAATTCGCTATCCAGCTCCCAGTGTAAGGCATTGATAGCTGCCCAACGAGACTGGAGAGTACGTAACAAGTCTTTGAATTCCCATTTCTCTGATACTAATTCCAGGTTGATATGTGTTCGTTGAAATGCTTTAAAATTGCTATTCTGTTTTCTCAACATTTCTTCTGTTTTGCTCGATGTTGATCTTGTACTTATTTGTAGCGTGATTGGATTTGTTTTAGAGACAAATGTAGGGGGCTTTAACAGTGTTGTTCCAGGTCTATCTTCTGTCAAAGGCTGATAGTTTTGGATATGCGCTCTAATGTTGTCAAATCTGTCCTTCAATCTTTCACGTTCTTGATCTATTCTTTCTCTGCTTGTTACATCCATATTCAGTTGTGATAAATGCTGATAATTCTTCTCATACTCCAACCAATAGTTGTCTAGAGTATTTAATCAGCGTTTGATATAGTCTGGAGTCTTCCTATCAGACCCGTCCTTCTTGAAATTAGTATACAAATTTTCAATTGCTGTCGATAGCTGCTGCTGCGTAGTGAGGACATCGTTGACAGACATCATGATATAGAGATAAGTAAAATGGAAAGATCTTACGTGATGTGATGCTGGTTGCTGATTGTGCAGAGGTGGTTGGCGCGTTTGTGCTGTAGTGGTGGTAAGTACCCAACGAAGACTTAGATTCTCCTGATGCGCTGCAAGCTGCTACTGCTGGGCGGCGCCCCAAGACTCGCTACGCCCACAAATACTGCTTGATCCTTGATGCTTTGTGACACCGATGGCCGGAGCTTATTGATAATGAAATGATGCTGCACACTTATTAGTACAGACTGGAAAGCTATTGCACACGTCACTTAGTGCACTATGTCGCAATAGGTCACTGAGCGGACACACTTTTTCCGGTCGTTAAAATCCGAATTTCAGGTCCCGCTACGGAGCTCGAAGGACCATAAAGATGTACGGAACACCTTGAAATGATAGTTGATAGGAAAAATGATTTTATTTAAAATAAATAATGATAATATATAATGATATTGATAATGATATAGAACGCGTCTATCGTTTTCTGAGCGACAACGTCAACTGTCCATTGCTCAAAAACTAAAGTGAATGACGCAAATTATGTTGACCTAAATAAATCGCTTACACACTAAAATGTACAGTTGCACTGTACAATCGCTTCTTAAAATTAAATAATATAATTCCTTAACATTCATACATATACAAAAACGGGTCAAGTAATAATAAAATAAATTTTAGACGTCCAAAAGAGCACACCTCAGCGAGCATTTCATTCTATTTGGATGAAAATACTAAATTGTATTCCTGACTTTTGAAATATGTTATTTAACGTGTTTTAAATTTATCGCTGTAATATTTTAACAGGTAGTGTCTCCAAGCGAAAATATATAAATATTTAATGATTTATTATATTTGCGCGAACACTACACATGATTAAAACTACTTTTACGGATTTTATCGCGTTTATTTTAACTTTTTATTTTTAATTCCCGACGTTTCGGGCGCTTTCCAGCACCCATGACCCCCGTGACCATGGGTGCTGGAAAGCGCCCGAAACGTCGGGAATTAAAAATAAAAAGTTAAAATAAACGCGATAAAATCCGTAAAAGTAGTTTTAATCATATAAATATTTACCAAAATAATTGGATTATACAAATCATTAAAACGATATAGTCTACATTTAATATATATGTATATTTGTCCTTCGTCAAGGGCTAAAAAAATATGAAAGCGCCTTGAAATTTTTACTAGCTACAAAACTTTGAAACGTTGAAAATCACTTTATTAACAAACAACGCATACTAGGCTGTTGAATAAAATAGGAAAACCGTTGATGTATTTTTGAAGCTAATGAAAAAACCCCAGCCTGATACGTTAATTTTTTTGGGAGTTATCATGACAACATACAAAATCAATATACGGACGTCCACGTGAATTTCTTTTCAAGCCATGTTTTTTTTTTCAAAATAGCAATATTAAATTATTTTTGAAGATATAATATGCATTAATTAGAGTTTTCTTGATATAGGGCTACTCATATTATTGTATAAGTGCAATATGGTTATAATAGGTTCATTTTAAGAACACAAAATTACTGGAACTTGACGTTTCAAGAGTAAAGCACTACCTAATAACGCTTCTCGTTATGAGGCGTGGAATGTAATATACAAACGTAAACACTCACACTTGTTACCCAGAGTGGTAGGCAGAGACTACAGACTTCCATTTGGCATGATCTTGACACATCTCTCTCGCCTCCTCCACACTCATACACCTACACATACATGCTCGTTAGTTAAGGGTACCCCTAATTTGGCTCATTTTCAATATATCGCCATTTTGGTCGATAATTTTCACCTAGGACGTCCCTTTCCGACTCTTCGATTAGCTTCTGCAACGTCAGTTTGCTTTGTCACTTTTTCCTCATTCATACTTTCTACATGACCAAACCACCGAAGCATTCCTTTCTTAATCCTGGTCACAGCATCATCATCTTGCAAGCTTGTAATTTTTCCATAGAATAAGGGTGACAAACGAGGACTGTGTGCTCGTTTGTCGCCCTTATTCTATGAAAAAATTACTAACCTCAAAATTCGCACCACGCTTCGCGAAGAACAAGTTAGCACTGACTATTGACACACCCTCCCCCCACACATCAGTTGGGAGAATCTTCCTAACCGTGGCACTAGCAACAAATCGGCGCGCTTCTTTACACTGATTCGAATTCTGTCCTACTTTAGGAGCCATTAGGGCATTCTTTCGTTCTTTAGGAGCCGTATAGGCTTTTGACTGCGAGAGAATGAGGTAGAATGCAGTAAAGAATATTTTCTGTTACGTATCTATAATATAACACAACATATAATTTAAAAACTATTTTTTAAACTTGGTATCAAGGCTTGAAAGATAAGGTTATTTAACCAATTGATCATGTAATATAATAAGTACAGTCTTGTTCATTTTTAACATAAAATAAAAAAAATCTTGCTGGTTATAACTAGTGATAAATTGTGTTGAGTGCGGTGTTAACTATGTACCTCCATCGCCTTTTGCGATACGCGTGGGATGACGCGAGCGAGTGGATCCTCTCACACCGCCTCCACGCGGCAAACTTGACACGACGACCAGTTTACATCATCTTTAGGAGGGTGATATAAGACATTATAGTTTACGTGTAGCTTTTAAAATTAATGCTATTTGGATTAGAACGATCCTAAAGTTTTTGTAAGAGAAAATGCTTTTATATGCTATATTTACAATACCGTACAGTATTACATGCCTTCACACGTTTCTAAATGTACCTCGTGTTGTCCTCCTCCATTGAATGTGTTCAAAATCTTGTAACGTTACTTTTTTAAAGTCCACTCTAGATTTGGCATATGCCAGTGAGCATATTGTACTACTTCAAAGATATTTCTATCATCGGCACGCTGGACTGCTAGACGCATTCTCTTTTATACACTCATGTCTTTCAAAATATTAGTAACTATGAAAAATTGCGTCAAAATTGACCTTGGCAAGTCATTATACGTTATATTTACGCGAACACTACATATTGAATTAAACTAGTTTTATATTTTTTTTGGGAACTACAGTATTTGATCATGTTTGAAATAGTCCCAACCATTAAATTGGATTTAATAGACGACAAATTCTCGCAAAATAACAATGATTCCTACTATTGAGGATTGCTCGATAGAGAAAATGGTTGAGTAGAACTCAGCTATTTTCAAGAAGAGAAGGTAAGGAAGCTCTGCTTGATATTTCAAATTAATAAAATTAAATGTAAGTCCAAGCGTACCACAGCAAGATTTCAACATATTGAAAGCTCGTTTTGCCTAAATAAGATAAACAATATAATACATAAAGTTAATATGAGCCTTCGTTGGATATGACATCAGCACGTTAAATACCTCAGTCCCAACCGTGAACAGTCGTGCTAAATTGCACCCGAAACTTGGAAATTAAAAACGTAAAAATATTTTTATATTTCTGTAAGTTTATGTCACTCATGTGTTTTTAATTGAAGTTTCTCTTCAATATTAAAACGAGTATGAAAATTTAAATGTACTTAAATAGAAATTTTTTGAAGACATAAGTGTTTTACATTATAAATAAAATCGAGAAACAAAGTCCTCGTTAATAAGGTGAAGAGGGCTGGTTTTGACTTCACAACATAATGACAGATTGAATTTCCGAAGTTAATAACATAAAAGACAAACAAAATTCTTAAGATGTCGGTAATAGCACATTTTAATGTAATTTTTACAACAATATTGAACTGTTTTTATTTTAATCAGCTAAATTACATATTAAGTCAAGTTGACGGCCCCGTGGCGCGGTGGCAATGTGTTGCGGTGCTGAGGGCCGCGGATACGAATCCCGCACGAAACAAGTATTTGAATGGCCTCCAAATAACTGTTTCGAGCCTGGATGTTTGTCTTTATGTAATTTAAATATGTAAAAATCCTCCACAATCCAACAGAAATTTCTGGGGTAACGTTTTTTGTTTTCAAGAAGGAAAAGTCTGTCACAAGGTGTATTTATTTAAGTTAATAAAATATAAGAGAATACAAAATGTTTGGTAACCACCACCGAAGTTGAGTTGATCACTTTTTATTGAACAATTTCACTTTGAAAAACATTCACGATTGGTTTTTTCCTAGTTCATCCACGGACAAAAGCTAATAACAATAAGCTATAAGTATTATATGTAATCCATATTGAATAAAAACATATTCTAAAGGGTTTTACTTCCTTTGAGTTTCATATGAATCAAATAAATAAAAATTGCATATACAGCGCTGTTGTCCGCTACAGCATTATGGTAAATTAGGGCCCAGTATTATGGATTTCATATTACACACCTTAAATGACTGTATTTTTTATCTTTGTATATTTTGTAATGAACACTGTGGATACATTATTTATCTATCTATCTAAGATCGCATGTTCCCCTTATATTACTTCACATTATGATCTTATGACTTCCTGTACAAACTTAACGATTCCAATTATTCTCAGTTAGTCAGGACAATACTTTACTTAATTGGAGGAATTAGCTCAGCTTTAAAAGTAAACAAAATGTTATCACTTTTATCCCAACGACGAACAATTTTAATTAATAAAGGTAAGAAAATTAAGCTCCGAACCGCACTAAAGAAACAAAATCGTATTTTATTCCTTGTTTGAGAGCAGTAGTATCCTTGTGGAAAGGAATTGCTTATCAAAAAATATTTCATCTGGTGGTAAATAGCATATTTACCCCAGAAGACTTAGAATGCTTGCTGCCTGCAAACATACCGGCTCAACATGCTATTTGATCCGGAATAAAACTATAAATTTTTATGAAAAGAAATAGTAAAAAAGACGCTGTGCTACCAGGATAATTTATGGAATCAGGGCAAAATCATTCCTATGAGGCAATCTTTGTTGTCTTTCACGTTCATCTTTTAGAGGCTATTGTGCAATAAATTAGTTTTAGTGTATTTTAGGTTCTCATTAAATTAGTAAGCTGAAAATAATTTAATTTATTCTGAGCATTTGCTAACGCAATTTAAAGCCATTTAAAGGCATAATATAAGACTATATTGTACGGTGTACGGAATAGTATAGGATAACATTTTTTTTTAATTTTAGACGTTTAGTGTCGTATCATTCATATATTTTTCGGTTTGTTCAGTCAAAATTAAAACACCCCCTTTAGAATTTGTGATGAAATATTTATTGTTTTTTTTTTATAAAACGAAGTGATAAACGAACTGACGATTCACCTCACCTTACAACTGAAAACAACTTCAGATAAAAAGAGCTATAGGCGCGTTTTCACTTCCTTACTTCTGAGGACCACATGGAATGCTCCAAAGTCTGTGATTGTAACGGCTCTCTATTTCGTGTAAACTGCGACACTCTAACTGTTCGGTGGCAGAGGAGATGACTCCTGGGCAGAGAAGGAGTCCACCATTATTACCATTATTATAGGGGTATCTGTATAGTTTTCTCATCTGGTTGGTTTCAATAAATATATAATTATAAATTAAAATGAAAAGATAAATATACATAAATATCAATAAAATAAAATATATACAAAAAATACACAAATAAATAAAGATCCAACCAGATGGAAGCCCTAGGCAGAGGAGACCAAATGGCCGAGCGTTAGGAGGAAAGGGAAAGAAACCGACAAACGATGCGGGCGGTATCGAGGACCACTGCCTTCGGCATTTGAGCCCGAAGCGGTCCGTCACGGAGTCCCAGTCACCTCAGATGACCCGAGAGGCTGACTGGGATTAGCCCATTCGCAAAGACGACTACAGGAATAATTTCGGTCGGCCGACCACCCCACATGTCGGTCACCTCGTGAGCCAGGTCCAGATATTTTGTTCGCTTATCTGTTTCGGCTTTCACGAGGTTCTCGTCGTACGGTTTGGTAATGTCGACCAAAAATATCCTTGACTGTGCCCGGTCCATCAGCACAATATCAGGCTTATTCGCAAGAATAGTCCTGTCTGTGATGATGGCCCGGTCTCAGTAGAGCCTGAGGCGGTCATTTTCGAGCACGACTTTTAATACGGCACTTTCTGGCAATTACTTATAATACGGCACTTTCCGGTCCATGAGACCGTATTTCAGAGCGAGCTCCTGGTGTAGAATTCTGGCTACTAGGTTGTGCCTGTGCAAGTACTCAGAGTTAGAAAGCGCCGAACAACCGGAGATGACATGCCTAAGTGACTCCCCGGGATGGCGACAAGCTCGACAGACGTCGACGGTGCCATCCTCTGGGATGTATCTCCGATAGTTGTTGGTCTCAGTAACCTGATCCTATATTGCACAGACAAAAACCTCGGTTTCGCCGAAGAGGTCACCGAAACGTAGCCAGTTGAGGGAGGCGACTGTATCTACGAAGGGCTCATGTAGAGCCTTGTAGTACCTCCCGTGGAGCTCCTTCTCCTTCCATACTCGGTCTCGTCTCGGTCGGAAATGCTAAGCACTGCTGGGTCCTGCCATTGCTCGTTGGCTAAGGATAGAGGGGTAAGCCCTTTATCACTAGAAATGACGTCATTATAGAATGGATCGTCTGATCTCGCCAAGAAGTATTGACGGAGACTGCACACTTCGCGATTATGCATGGTGAGCGCGCTCAGAAAGCCACGCCCACCATGATTTCGCGGCAAGTACAGCTTCACTACCGACGATCTCGGATGATGCATCCTATGGGACGTCGTGGTAGTGCGGACTATTCTATCCAGGGCTTTAAGTTCAGTCTGAGTCCACCTGAGTATGCCAAAGGTATACATGAGGACAGGCATGACCCAGCAGTTATATGCGTGTGACTTATTCACACCGGACAAAACGCTGTTAAACACTTTGGTCAAGCGTGCATAAAACACGTCGCAAACTGACTGTTTCATACCAGCCTCATCGATACCGATGTTCTGTGACATACCCAGGTATCGGTATGTTTCAGCCTCGGAAAGGGTCCTTACGTTGACGGGCACAGACAAGTCTATGTCCTCAGAGTTAGCAACCCTTCCCCTTTCAACATGGAGGACCGCACACTTATTCGTCCCCAGCTCCATTCCAATGGAATTGCTAAATTCACAAGTGATGTTTAGCAGTTCCATAAGATGGGAGCGACTGGAGGCGAATAACTTGAGGTCATCCATAAAGAAAAGGTGGGTCACTTTTGTCCTTCTTTTCCGTAGCTGAAATCCCCTTCCGGAGCCCTCCAGCAAGGTACTGAGAGGGTTCAGAGAGAGGCAGAACCAGATTGGACTCAGACAATCACCCTGGAAGATACCCCTTCTTATCCTTATGTGGTTCTCCGCAGCCATCATCCGCTCGCCCAAATGACAAAGGATCGTACTACCCTATCCTACCCTACCCCATACACTGCTCGAGGAAGTCTCTAACTGTACAGTCAATCTTGTACAACTCGAGGACCCTCTTTAGCCATGTATGGGGCACCGAGTCGAACGCCTTTCTGTAGTCTATTCAGGCGGCAGAGAAGTTCCGACGGTTGCGTTTCACCACTTTGCCTATGACCGCGTCAATAAGGAGTGGTTCCTTGGTTCCACGACCTCCACCCCGACATCCATTTTGAGCGCGTGACATCACCTGGTTTAGCTCCAGGTGACGAGTGATTCTCGCGCTCAAAATGGATGTCAGTGTCTTATATATAGTTGGTAGACACGTGATAGGGCGATATTTGCTCGGGTCTGTGGTATCCTGATCTTTAAGAACCAAGTGAGTGATCCCAGTAGTGAAGAGGCTCGGGAGCGACTTCTGGTCGAGAGCTTCTTGAAACTGTCGGGCAAGCATAGCGTGACACACTATGAACCCCTTCAGCCAGTAATGATGCAGCCCATCGAGCCCCGGACATTTTCAGTTCGGGGCCCTACGGACTGCCTCAGCCACGTCTTCCGGCGTTATGGTGATGGGGTCCACTGGCGTAATACTCGCACCCTGGCTCGCCACAACTTCCATCCAAGGGACCTCGCTGTGGTTTACGGGCTCTGACCACAGGCCATGCCAGAATGCGATAATGTCAGCTTGATCCGGTCCTTGGCCCGCTCCACATACCTTTGGTCGCTCCAATGATTTATAGAGCCTCTTCTGATCACTCTGGAAGAGACGATTCTGGTTGAAACGCCTTGACCTCTCGGTAAATCGTCAATTCCGCCTCCCCCAAGCAGCGATCTTTTGCTTCAGGTCGTCCATGCGCTCCATTAGTTTCTGCGTGATATCCGGCTGGGACAAACTGATATTTGTCCCAGCAAACGCCACCCTAACGGTGCGCATAATCCTCGGTCTATTACTACCCGACCTGAAGCTTGTCAGTCTACCGATAAGGGCCCTTGCCTTTGCGATACGGTCCTCGATTCTTTTTTTCCAGGCTGGGATGGCGCTGCCTTGTGTAGTAGCGCGTCCAGCCATGGGAAGTTTGGCGCCAATAATACGGCAAACTGCCACTGCGGCGCCAAAGAGAATTGAGTCCGTCTCGCAAAGGTCCCGGCTGGCTTCCAAATAGGTCACCAGTTTTGGGTTAAGAGCCCTCACGACAGCCCGTTTTCGCTTGCTTATGCGTATGCGGGGAAGTCGCGGTCGATTTTCGAGAGTGCTGCGCGTTTCCAAAATCGCCTCTTCCAATATACTGCTCATTTTGGGTCTCTAGCTCTAGTTCGTGGGAGACTATTTCATCGTCGTTCGAATCAATCACAACTGGAAGATCCATTGCGGCTTCCACGTGTGGATGCTGGTCTGTCGGATATGGAGCTGCATCTCCAGCCATAGCCGATTCATTCGACGATGGAATAGCCTCACGTCGTAGTCGTTCGAGTTCGGCATCATCAAATTTTTTTTGAGCGCATGATGTACCGAACTCGGTCTGCAAGGTCTTGTTCCGTGACGGCTCCAGCTCAGCAAAAAAGCAATGCATCCGCGCCCTATACGCTATTCCCACAGTTTCTTCCCCTTTCGCCATATAGTACGCCCGCAATACCTTTTCGTTCATAGATTTTGTCCAACGCATACGACGTGCTCCACCAGCGGCGGGTGCCGCTTGCTGAGTCCGAGAAGACCCAGCCGACACCAAGCCTTCTGGTGGGGATGATGGATGCGAGGGGCTGCTAGGTAATCGTGCAGCTCCTCGCACTCGGCTGGCGGCCCGCATGCTGCCGCGTCCATCGCCAGCTCCATACGCGCCCCAGCGAACCCCAGGCAGCAACCCTATGCGAAAACTTTTTTTTAAATTAATATTAAGCAAATAAAAATATTTGTCAGTGATAGAACACTTTAGTGCAAAGTATTCTTTATTCTTTATTCTTTATTGTACACACAATAAGTTGGTAACAATTATTAAATATTTAAATGAATGTACAAAGGCGAGCTTAACCCTAATAAGAGTTCTCTTCCAGCAAACCTATTGGGAAAGAGAAATAGTTTTATATATAAAGCAAGTAGGTAGCAGCGTGCGTACTTAATAATTAACATAACGCTACTTCATAGAAATTGGCTATAAGTTACAGTCAACAATTAACATATAAGTGTATAACATATAAGTATAATTTATTTTCTTATTTCTTTTATTCTTATTTCTATTAATTTACATACATATATACCAATAAAGATAATAAACATATATATATATATATACATATACACATATATATATATATATATATATATATATATATATATATATATATATATATATATACACATACACACACATACACATACACATGTACATACATACATACACACATACATATATATACAATTATACATATAAATACATAAAATATGTAAATATTTATAATTCTAAGTTGATAGATAATATTTTTTTACTCTGCTCCGAAATATATCAAGAGAAGAGCTAGCACGTATGTCATGTGGAAGTGAGTTCCATAGCTTGACCGCCCTTACAGTAAAGGATCCACCACATCGGCTTGTGAAATGAAAAGGAGTTTTGAGAAGTAGTTGTTTAGTGGTCCGGCACTGAGTTTCACGAGGTACAAGATACCCAAAACGCTCGCGGAGATATGGAGGTGCAAGAGGATTAAAGAGTAGAAAGTATAGAAATGATAACACATGTAAGTCTCGACGTCTACGGATAGGAAGCCATTTTAATTGAGCCCTGTACTCTGAAACATGATCAAACTTACGAAGACCGAAAATAAAACGTATACACAAATTTTGAACACGTTCCAGTTTGTTCAACAGCTCCTCTGAAGCATCCAAAAAACTAACATCAGCGTAGTCAATGAGAGGAAGCAGAAGTGCTTGAGCTAAGGTTATCTTAGTTTTTAACGGTAAAAACATCTGGAGACGCTTGAGAGATTGAAAAGAGTAGTTCACTTTTCTGCTAATCATATTAATGTGAGCGAGCCAAGACAAATTATTATCAAAAATAACACCTAAGTTCTTAGCGGTCTCTGTATATGGAATTTGAGTATTATCATACGTTACTGCAGGGATCTTCGAACGATCTAATAAATTAAGCATATATGAGCTGCCGATAATCATTACTTGAGATTTAGCAGGGTTGACAAGAAGACCAAACGATTTTGCCCAACTGTTTATGCTACTTAAGTCAGCATTCAGCTTATTAATAGCCTCATCTATATCTTGGACTTTGAAATGACGGTATAATTGCAAGTCATCAGCATAGAGATGATAATGAGAGGAGAGAACAGTAGTGAGAGCATTGATAAAAATAGAGAAGAGAAGTGGGGAAAGAACACCACCCTGAGGAACACCCGCCGTAAGATCACACCACTCGGAGAAATCCTCCTCATGGCGGACACACTGCGAGCGACCCCTAAGGTAAGAATTAAACCAAGAGATTACTGATGGTGAAATGTTTAAGGACGCAAGAATACCAAGAAGTATATCATAATCAACGGAATTAAATGCACTGCTGAAATCTAATAATGTTAGAACAGTGAGAAGTCTTTTGTCCATGGCCCAGCGAATATCATCAGACACTTTAATCAGAGCGCTGACTGTGCTATGGCCTGGACGAAAACCAGATTGAAAAGGACTCAGCAGGCTGTGAACAGTTAGGAATTGAGATAGTTGCCTCTGAACTATATTTTCTAGTACTTTAGATAAGATCGGAAGAATGGAAATAGGGCGGAATTGGGATAAAGATGTAGGATTAGAAGTTTTTGGAAGGGGAATGACGAATGCTTTTTTCCAGCAAGTCGGAAAGGAGCTCGTCTCAAGCGAAGAAGAGATAATGTGAGTGATAATAGGGACAAGTTCATTAGTGATAGGTTTAATCATTTGCATACAAAGATTGTCATAGCCAATAGCTTTAGTGGAAATAGATAAAAGGCATTTTTTTATGTCACCATCAGTAACTTTACTGAAATTAAAAGGAGAACACAACGGTTTAGGAATATTGGAGAGAAGATTAAGTGTAGTAGACTTAATAGAGTCATTAATAGAAATCGGAGGCTCAGAAAAGTGCCGGTTGAGTGCAGTTAAATCAAACGAGATATTAGAATCAATATATGATTTGCCTATACCCAGGGTTCTAAAAAATTTCCACATCTGAGCGGAATGAGAATTTTCAACCTCATCATAAATATGTCTCCTCTTAGCATCACGACACATCTTACTACAGCGATTACGCAGTTTTTTATATGTGAATAAATTTTCATTAGTAGGGTGCTTCTTATAACGCCTCTTAGCTTTATCTCTTTTGGCCATTACTGCTTTTATAGACTCTGAGAGCCAGGAGGCTGGAAAGTGTTCAACCCTGACTCGCTTAAGTGGTGCATGTGTATCGAATAGTTTTAAAATGAGGTGATTAAAAGCATAAACTTTATGACTAACATCTTCGGAATTTAAAACAGGGGACCGGTCAATCTTATTTATATCATCTCTCAAACGCTCCAGGTTAATTGATTTAAAGCTTCTTAGGAATAAGAATTTCGATTTACGCCTAGGACGTTGAATTTTATAGGAGAGGAAGATAAGATCGTGGTAAGAGAAAGACGCCGATAGTTGTCCATGCGAAGCAACCCGGTCAGCATCAGAAACAAGAATAAGGTCTAAAAGAGAAGGGGTATTATTAGGCGAATGGTGAGTAGCAGAAAGAGGAAGAATATGTAAATTAAAAGATGACACCAGGGAGAGCAATTTTTTGCTACGAAAATCGTTCTTTAACAGGCATGTGTTAAAGTCACCTAAAATAATGGTATTATCATAAAGCGGAGTTAGATTTACAAGTTTTTCTTCCAAAGAAGAAAAATAATTTATATTGCGAGAGGGGGGATAGTAGACCCCAAGCAAAGTCCTAGATTGATTAATAGTAATTTCAGTAAATAAATGTTCAGCAAAATTTGTGTATATATTGGGTGAATGATCAACTATTTTATAAGGAATGTCAGCTCTCAAATAGATTGCCACTCCACCATAACCTTTCCCAACCCTGTCATTACGTATAAGTTGAAAAAAGTACTGTCATACTCTGCACTAAAGTGTTCTGAGGGATTGTTCGGATTAGTTCCAGCCGCCGAATTTCAAGAACGCACATCGCGTCGAAATTCACGATATCGGGGGGCACGGCAGTGCCACCGCCAAGTCGAGCGCGAAGCAAACCCTGCCGTACCATCCTTTACTGGAACCATTTCGCCCCTATTTGAGAACCTCTGGATAATACCAGAACGCAGAAATTTTCGTCATCCAGTAAACTATAATCACATACTTAAAATTTCAAGTCTGTAGGTCATTTAGTTCCGAAGTTAAGCGAAAGCAAAGTTTCGCATTTTAGATACTCACTCACTCACTCATGATCATCAAAATAGAACTGGTACTTCCCATAAACTCAGAGAGCTGAAATTTGGTACAGAGTTAGGGTTTAATGGCCACATAAAGGGAAAACTATAAAAACTAGGATAATCGAACATCTGGGGTACCTGGTGACCCTGATTAGAAAACACAAGAGCCCAACCAAACTATTAGAACAGATCGACATACCGCCTTTACAAAAAATATTCAACTTGGTGGGCCGCTTCATTTGATGTCAAAAATCGAAGGTCTAAAGTATCTGATGAAGAACCCTCAGCTGGTCTCAGCTGTATTAAAGATATGGTAATGCCCCCTTCTACCATTGGTACAAAAAATCTACTGTCGTTGCAAAAATCCAGCGTAGTAGGACACATCTAATTTAATCTAGCCTATAGCGTCCCACTGCTGGGCGAATGCCTCCCCTTCTGCTTTCAATACGTATATAAATAAAATTAAAGGAAAACTCTGGATAACACTAGATTGGCTTTTATACTTATACTTACAAGTTTACAAGAAAAAATAGTCGAACGATAAACTTTATTCTACTCGAAAATTACTCAAATTCCTTTAAGGTACCGTGGACATGAATTCATCTCCACGAGACCGTTGAGTACCGCGACAATGAATTCATGTCCGCATAACGTGCTGCTATTTTCTTCATTAATTGATATAAATACAGTATATTTTCAATTGAACACTATTTCATTCGATTCTGAACGAACTAAAGAGTATTCTGAAGAATTATATTCACTCGGTTACATAGACAAAATCAAATATAAGAGCCACTCGCTTTTGTGCTGTTGGTGCTGTTAGTTGCGTAATCGTTGAAGTTTTGTGATTGTGATTTTAGTTGGATTTTCTTTCAAAAAAGTGTAAGTAATGTTATTTATCTTGACTACGTAATTTTTTTGATTGATCGAAGTTACAACAACAGTAACTTTTTATGTTTCAATTGATAAAAAAGTAGAATCAAAAAACCTCTACGCGAACCATTCGTAACGGTCAAGATATCTAATAAGATAATAATAGTATATTTCTTATTCGAATACCATAGTAAATACTTTTACTAGGAATTGCTAAATGGTATATCTACGAGTATATGATTGTATAAGAAAAATAAAGGAAGACGCTATAATATATACACAAAAAGGTTTTGAAAAGGAGGTTGGAGACGCCAGTAACTTAAGGTATCTTCGATAAAGATTTAGTGGACTGTAATTTTGGTGCATACGGCAAAGGGGAAAATAAATAGGTGGGATAGCACGCACTGACCTGATGAGGGCTGCCGCGCCTTCCTCCTGGAGTGTCTGCTATGCAGCGAGCTCGCCACGTGGTTCGGCGCACACGCACTCTCGGAACAGTCTCGTGAAGTCCCACACTCTCCACCTTTGCCCTTACGGGGGCGTCTCACACTTTTATGAGTTACAAAGACACAATGTCTGATGCGGTGAATATTAAACATAAACAGGAGAACTCAATGTTCGTCCTGCGCGGTTTGCGGTTAATGTACATAAGACGCGACGGGTGGCCGTGCGCTGCGGATGGCGTAATATAACTTAGTATAATGACGCGCGCCGAGATCCTCTTTTTCACCTCGGCGGCAGCGCGTGCGGTAGGAAAGGGAAGGAAGGAAGGAAACAAAAAATATGCACTAGTCATGTTGATAAAGTAGATATAACTTAGGACGAACTCAATGCGATATGTAATGTAATGTTGATAAAGTAGATTGTTAACTGACGTTACCATTTCCTCCCGCCCTTAAAGGGTCACCTTTAAAAGACAACCGTAATATAAAAGTAAAAGGAAAACAAATAAATAAGCGGTATATAAAGTGAGAGGATGCGCTCAATGCGCATGTCTCATCTACTAACCTTACTTGGTAAGCGAGAAAATGTATACATAAATATAATATTGCGGTTTAATACTTTTTTAATATATATATAAATATAAACTTAATTCCTAATTTAGATAAATAATTATAATCAAAATAATCGTGATTTATTGTCTTGGGAGAGGGCAAATATGAGCAACAGGACGGAGATATGTTCCCTTAGTAGTTCTCACGGTCACTACTCGAACTACGCCATACTTCGAAGGATGAACAGACTCGACAATCGCTAATGGCCAAGCAAGGGGCGGTTCATTATCATTTATCACAATTACAACCATGCCTGGTATGATAGCCGTAGACGGGGTGTTCCACTTCTGACGAACTTGTAATCCGTGAAGGTATTCCGTCCTCCACCGGTCCCAAAACGACTGAACTAATTTATCCAGTAAAGAATGCCTGTGTAACAGACTGGTAGAGTCAGATTTGACTTTGGGTGCGGGTAATGACAATAAAGGTGCGGTATTCAAAAAATGACTCGGAGTAAGAGCTGAAGGCTCTGCAGGATCAGAACTTAATACTGTCAAGGGCCGCGAGTTTAGCAAGCACTCAATTTGCTCAAGAACAGTATTAAGGCTCTTCGTATGAAAGTAACTGATGTCCGATAACTCGGAACAGATGCGTTTTTACGACTTTGATCATACTCTCCCAGGCGCCTCCAAAATGAGGAGAGTTGAGACAGATGAACTTCCATGTTATACGATTCTCAGCACACTCTTGCTCAAGCTTTGGGCGGTATTCAACGTTTAGAAATTTATAGAGATCGCGAAGATACGAAGCGGCACCTTTAAAATTCGTTCCATTATCCGAATATAAAAACTGAATCAGCCCTCGTCTAGAGAGGAAACGTTTAAGCGCAGCGAGGAAACTAGAACTACTAAGATCTGTAGCGATTTCTATATGTACAGCTCGAGTCGTGAGGCATGTGAAAACACATAAGTACGCCTTCTCGCTGCGTACACCACGACGACGTACAGGAGTGTATGCGATAGGACCGGCATAATCGCAGCCCGTGTGTGTAAATGCCTTAATAGCTTGTCTTACACGACTATGGGGAAGATCAGCCATCAAAGGGTAAGTTGGACGGGGTCTAAGCCGGAAACATATATTACACTTGTAGACTCTGCTTCTCACAGTACGGCGTGCGGAAAGTATCCAAAATTTTTGACGGAGCAATGACAATAACAATTCAGGCCCAGCGTGTAAATTTTTAATATGATAATAGTCAATGATCATGTTCTGTGTACAATGATCATGTAACTGCAAGTATAAGTAATGTAGCCACGACATTAAAACGGTTATCTTATATTCAAACAATATTGGTGTAGGCGTTGTGTAGATAGTGTAGTCACGGTGTAAGAATATCCATTACCACATTTCGTATCATGTGTGTAGTAAGAGGCGACAGAGGAAAACACACAAGTAGATGAACAGCAGTGTCTAAATAAAAACTTGTGGTTGTGTACCCTCCTGTCAAGTATGGCAAACATGTTAAATATATTTCCTTTTAATATATATTTTAAAAAAATAAACAGGCAAAAAGAAATTATTTGTGTTAGTAATTGACCAACGGTTTGCGGTTAACTAACCATTACAGACTATTAGCGTTATAAGAGGCGATAGAGGAAAACGAAATAATAGATAGGAAAAACCATCATATTGTTACGCTCCTTAGTCGACGGCACTAGCGCCATCTAGTCTTGAACCGAAGAACTAAACTTCTAGAAGTTGAAACTCGAACTCTCGGTACCTTGCGCGTGTTTACTTGACTATTCTGGATATTTCGGTGCTAATTTATATTTATAGGCGCTGCAAGATGCGATCGGGGAAGTATTGAAGCTGGCGAGACAAGCAAAGCTTCGGAGCGGAATAAAGTGAATCAGTGTGATTAGTTATTAGTGTTTTTAAATTTAATTAGTGTAAACTAAATTAAAGTGTTAATTTAGGTAATTCTATCGGCAATTTTTATTGTCACGAACCTCAAACTCGTAACAATTGGTGTCAGAAGTGGGATAAAATTATGCCGATTTTACCTAAGGAGGAAACGGAGTGTATCCGTATGATGTTACACCCGTCCATGTGTTCCTCCTGCTGCTCTTTCAACCAACGGGCCTGTTCCTCCTGTCCGCCCCGCAGCTGCTCTTCCAACCGACGGACCTGTTCCTCCTGTCGGCGACCCTGTTCCTCCTGCTGCTCTTTCAAGAGACGGGCTTGTTCCTCTCGTCCGTGCTGCAGCTGCTCCTGTAGCATCGCCATCAGAGCATCTTAGTCAGGTGCTGCAGATGTAGGAGCTACTGACGGGCCCGCAGCTTCCATGGCTGGCAGTTGGCCCTCCGACGTCTGCGGCGTTGCACCACCAAATCTCATCTAGTTCGTCTCATGCTGGCGTTGACTGCGGGTACGGACACCCTCCGTTTCCTCCTTAGGCAAAATCGGCATGATTTATCCCACTTCTGACACCAATTGTTACGGGGGAGTCCGTTTCTACACAGGCGAGTAGTGAGCGGTGGATAAGAGCTACGTCAATTTTTCTCCACTCTTGTACGCGTAGCGGTTTAGCGGGGTTTACGCTACTGCAAGTCATGGCACCGATTGAGGCACATTTCGCCCATGGTCGTCTCCGAGAACAGAATCCAGGCCCACAGTGGCGCGCCAGTTCGATGTCAGTCCACAGCGGCTAGGTGTCTAATGAAGCAAGGTAAACCCAATCAAATGGGAGTAAGAAACCCTTGCCTGTGTAATGGTCAGCATAGTTGCCTTCCAAGCAGTTGATACGGGTTTTGATGGCTGACATGAAGAAATCACTGGACGAACTCAAACTTGGAGATGGAGCTAAGGCTCCCGTAGTAGCTACAACACCTTCGCTACGTGGGTTCAAGGTGCCACCATTCGACGGTACCTCTTCCTGGACAGCCTACTGCCAGAGCCAGCTGACAGCCAGAACTGCGGGGCGGGTGCTGGCTGATGTTAAAAGAGCCCCAAGGATCTCGATCTCACAAACCCACGATGGGAACAGTCTAATCATCAAGGGCGAGGTCAACGGAATGCCGTGTAAACTGACCATAGACACTGGAGCCTCTCGTACGGTTGTTAGTTCCCAACTAATAAGTCAGTTCCTTGGGGACTCCGCATACAACCGAGAACGCATTAATTTGGTAACAGCCACCGGTCAGCATATACCCGTCCGTGGAGAGAAAGAGATGGAGTTGAAGCTAGGCAACATGATCTACCTGCATAATGTCATCGTGGCTGATATAATGGACGACTGCATCCTGGGCCTAGACTTTATGATGAAGAATTGTTGTGCGATTGACGTTAAGCAAGGTGTCTTGAAATGTGGACAAGAGGAACTTTTTGTGGAAGGAGCGTTACCAGGGAACGTGTACAGCCTTGAGAAGATTGTTCTTCCGCCGAGATCGGAAACGATTATGCTGGTTAGTCTTCCTCGGAATCCTGGGCAACCTCATCGTTGTGTACTCGTGGAAAGGTTAGAAAATGACATTCCATGGAAAGTGGCTCGAACCTTGGTCAGAACCACTAACATCTCAGGAGTACGTGTGCTGAACCTTTGTGGCCAGGAACAGATTAAAGAAAAAGGCACACTGGTTGCTACTTGTGAGGAAGTGGATTTAATACGTCGGTGCCAATATCTATCGACTGGGACCCCAGCAAGGGTGCACAAACGAGAGTGAGCACACTTTTAGAAGACTGTCACAGCGTTCTCTCCCCGAATGAAAAGGTCAAAGCGAAGAAGTTGTTACTCAAGTATGCCGATGTATTCTCATCAAAGGATGCTGACATAGGAAAGACTGGCTTAGTTCAACACAAAATAAACACAGGTGAAGAATTGCCTGTCCGTCAGCGGCCAAGAAGATTGCCGGTAGCACGTGAAAAGGAAGTGGAAACCATGATTGAGGAAATGGTAAGGATGGTGTTATTGAACCTTCATCTAGTCCATGGTGTTCACCTGTGGTACTGGTAAAGAAGAAGGATGGCAGCATGCGGTTTTGTGTTAACTACCGCCGTCTGAACGACGTTATAAAGAAGGACAGCTATCCCATGCCAAGAATTGACGACACGCTGGACATGCTTACAGGAGTAAAGTGGTTTAGCACGCTGAATCTAAAAAGTGGCTACTGGTAAGTTGAAATTGACCCTAAGGACATGGAGAAAACTGAGTTCTCGACGGGTAAGGGTCTGTGGTAATTCAAAGTAATGCCGTTTGGGTTGTGCAATGCTCCAGCAACGTTTGAAAGGCTGATGGAACTTGTACTTACCGGGCTAATTGGCGATGCCTGTCTGGTCTACTTGGATGCCATCATCATCGTGGGCCGTACGTTTGAGGAACACCTTCAAAACCTGGAACGCGTTCTCATGAAGATTCAGAGTGATAACCTCAAGTTGAAGTCCGAAGAAATGTTCACTATTCAAACGGCAAGTCAACTTTTTGGGGTATGTAGTGTCGGAAGAAGGTATCCGCACGGATCCAGAGAAAATCGCAGCTGTAAAGGATTGGCCGGTTCCAAAAGACAAGACGCAGGTTAGAGCATTTTTGGATTTGTGCTCCTATTACCGGCGATTTGTGAAGAACTTTGCAGATATATCCAAACCTCTACATAAGCTAACGGAGGAGAAGCGACATTTCTGCTGGGATTAAAGTTGCAATATCGAATTCCAGGAGCTCATGGACCGTCTGTGCAATACACCCATTTTGGGATACCCTGATGCAAGCAAAGAATTTATAGTTGACACAGACGCAAGTGATATAGGACTTGGCGTTGTGTTGTCTCAACGGAATAGTGACCAAGAGGTCGTGATAGCGTACTTTAGCAAGTCGTTGTCAAAACCGGAAAGGAACTATTGTGTCACAAGACGCGAAATGCTAGCTGTGGTAAAGTCATTGCAGCATTTTAGCAAATATCTTCTGGGGCAAAAATTTCACTTACGAACTGACCATGCTGCACTAAAATGGCTATTGCAGTTTAAAAATCCAGAAGGACAAGTTGCGAGGTGGATTGAACTACTGCAGGAATACGACTTTGAGATCGAACATCGCAGCGAGAAATTTCATGGCAACGCAGATGCATTGTCAAGAAGACCTTGTCCTGAAGATTGCAAACATTGTACTAGGGATGAGAGTAAGGAAGTGGTATCCGTGAGGATGCTCAGGGCAGACCACCTCAGCAACGAGTGGAAGGATAGCTTACAACGTGCACAGCAGGAAGATCCGGACATCAAGCTGATTCTGGAATGGATGAAGGTCAGTGCTCCCAAGCCCAAGTAGAGCGACGTCTCAGCTATGAGTTCGACCACTAAAAGCTTTTGGGCCCAGTGGGACAGCTTGCTGCTTCAGGATGGAGTTCTGTGCCATAAACGGGAAAATGTTCGAGGAGACAGCTGTCATTTACAAATGGTTGTCCCTAAAGCTAAAGTACCGGATGTTCTACAGCTGTACCATAATGATTATTCAGAAGGCCATCTGGGAGTTAAACGAACTTTACTGAAGATCCGAGAACGGTTTTACTGGGTCCACTGTCGAAACGATATCGAGGACTGGTGTCGCAAATGTACAAGTTGTGCGGCTGTAAAGGGACCTCAGACTCGTAGTAGAGGTGCATTGAAGTTGTACAATGTTGGTGCACCATGGGAGAGAATAGCCATTGACGTGGCGGGGCCGTTTCCGGAGAGTGAAAGCGGTAGCAAGTATTTCATGGTTGTGATGGATTACTTCACTAAGTGGCCCGAAGTCTTCGCCATTCCAAATCAAGAAGCTTCAACAGTTGCAGATAAACTAGTTCATGAAGTCTTCTGTCGTTTTGGAGTACCTTTAGAGATTCACAGCGATCAAGGAAGGAATTTTGAATCTCAAATACTCCAGGAAACTTGCCGAGTTATGGGTACTCATAAAACAAGAACGACTTCTTATCACCCGCAATCTGATGAAATGGTAGAACGATTTAAACAGACATTGGAGAGGTATTTACCAAAAGTTGTAGACAATCGGCAACGAGATTAGTACAAGCACATACAACCGTTTTTGTTGTCATATCGAAGCGCTGTTCACGAAAGTGCAGCACTGACACCAGCTTCCGCAAACTTTGGAAGAGAATTACGGCTGCCTGCAGACCTGATCACCGGGATACCACCTGATGCTCCACGCAGTATAACCGATTATGCAAATGACTTGCGGAACAAAATGAATGACATTTATGAGCACGTCAGACAATCGGGCCAGCAAATGTCTGAAAAGATGAAAACCCGGTACGACCGCAAAGTGAACAACAAAGGGTTCGACGAAGGTTCACTAGTGTGGTTGCATAATCCCGTCCGCAGCAAAGGGAAATCTCCCAAACTTCAAGCTAAATGGGACGGCCCGTACCGGATTGTGACCAAGATCAACGATGTAACCTACCGGATACAGAAAGGCGCAATAGGGAATCCTAAGATCGTCCATGTGGATCGCCTGGCGCGTTATTATGGGACCGATAATGCTCGGGACGAGCATGTCTTAGAAGGGGGCAGTTTTACGCGCCTTAGTCGACGGCACTAGCACCATCTAGCCTCGAACCGACGAATTAAACTTCTAGAAGTTGAAACTCGAACTCTCGGTACCTTGCGCGTGTTTACTTGAATTTTCTGGATATTTCGGTGCTAATTTATATTTATAGGCGCTGCAAGATGCGATCGGGGAAGTATTGAAGTTGGCGAGACAAGCGAAGCTTTGGGGCGGAATAAAGTGAATCAGTTTGATTAATTATTAGTGTTTTTAACTTTAATTAGTGTAAAGTGAATTAAAGTGTTAATTTGGGTAATTCTATCGGCAATTTTTATTGTCACGAACCTCAAGCTCGTAACAATACTAACAACAGCCCAAAATAACAAAAAACCTGCACTTGCCACACCGTCTACTAATCCAAGCATCTATGGCAATTATCATCCCTTAGAATCAATAAATAGAAGATTAATCTTGTTTTTTTTTAACTAATCTAAGCCATTGAGATACATGGCGGCCCCATTGAAACTTCAGCTTACTAATCCATGGGGTTATGTCGGTGACCTCTACTGCGGATATCCTCACTTCTCAGTTTATCACGCAGAGAAACCCCGAGCATAGCCCTCATCATAGCTTGCTGAGCGAACTTGAGTATCCTCATATGGCCAACAGTGAAAGGCCACGTCTCTGGTTGTACAATCTAGTTTTCAGGTTTTGAGGTATAGCTAACGAAAAGATGTGTCGTGATTTCCCGAACGCTGCCCAGCCGAGTTGAATTCATCGATGGACCTCTCGGTCGAATTTGACTTAACTAGTTGGACTATTTGTCCCAGGTAAACTGACTCATCAACAACTTTGAGGTTAGTGCTCACAACAACTACCAGCATAGGTGTGACATGTACATTAAGCATGATCTTTGTTTTGTCCATGTTCATCTTAAGACCTATCCGTTGGGAGACACTATTGAGATCATTGAGCAAAGTTCTTAGGTTCTCCAGCGATTCTGTCATAGGGACTATATCGTCGGTAAATCGAAGGTGAGTAATGTACTCGTCATTGATGTTAATACAGTATAATTTCCAGTCCGGTAGCTTGAAAACATCTTTCAATGCAGCGGTGAAGAGTTTCGGGGAGATAACGTCACCCTTACTTACACCTCTCTGCTTTTGGATAGATTTCGTTCTCTGGTTTTGAGCTGACCATATAGCTCGAAGAACTGACAACCGATGGGGAAAAAAGGTTTTGAATGACAGCCCCGTTGATCCCCCATTTGATGTGGTAAGACATGCAGGAAGTCGTTGGATGCAGGTGGCACAGGACCGTGCTTTTAGGCATTCCTTGGGGGAGGCCTAGTTTAAGCCGTGGACTTGTGAAGGACTGTAATAATGATGAATCCAGTGATTTACTGCTTATTCCACCTGATTGTAAGTGGTAATGCAGCTGAAGATGATAAAGCACACTAACTTAACAAGTTTATTCACTCTAGCCTTGAAAGCACCCACATTGCAATCGGATGAAAAAAGAGATGCTGGCAACTTATTATACTGATTGCCGACTGTACGAGGCTGGTGAGATTGGTTAAAACCGGTTTCGGGTCACCAATGAAAAGGGATTATCAGGCCTTCCCATTGAGTCTATAGCTGGCATTTATATGTGCATTGTGGCGTGGTCATCGGTGAGTTTTTATAATGAATGATGGAATGAATCTCTTTACCTTAAAAGTTTTTTCAGAAGGAAAGAATGCCTTGAGGCTATAAGTCCAACATTTTGTCAAGTATTTGGGTAAATTAATGGTAAATAAGTAAAGATGTAACTTTAATTTATGTTTCGTGATTTCATAAATATTGCCTCTATTGTATAGAATTCGTTTTGAGCGACAGCGCTTGGAAATTTCTTCGAGTAGAACTTGATTTTTTTATCGTACAGCCCTTTGTTATATATAATTGCTTTTTTCTCGGAGAGTGTGCGATCGACTCTGTGTAATGCGGCCAATTTATAATCAATACCATGTTAAAAGAAATGAGAAAGAAATCGTATCATATTGTTTAAAACCCTATATTGTGTTTACCTTTATATATTTACGTTTTTAATTTCAAATTAAAGATTTTGAACACTGATTTTTTTCTAATAGTTAATGGTAATTAATTTTATAAACTTCTTATAAAGTTATTTTTGTGTTTTTTTATTGTAAGCACCTTCAACTAGGGGTTGCGAAGGGCGAACATAATGCCGTAGAGCATTTTCTACCACTGAACTCTGCCATAGCCACAGCAGCCAGTTTAATGCGACGTTACTAATTTTATTTTAATTTTAGATTCATGAATGTAACTTAAGCTACAAAACTTCAGAATCAGAACATATATACGCCAAATGTGTCCCCGTTATGATTTCATTTCTATTATTTACGGAGTTTAATTGGGAAATAGTTTAGTTTGTTAAAATTGATATTTACATTTTTTCTAAATTTTAATTATTTAATCTTTTTGAGTAGATTAAAAAATAATCTCCTATAGACCATATTTCGGTCACAGCGAACGGTCTCAACGTTGACTAGCCATCAGCGTATGAGAGGATTACGAGTACAGTGCCAGAGCTATGCGCAAGCACAAGTGCACTCTCTATTCCCTCACTTTTATACATTGATGGAACGACCGGCGAGAAATTAGATTAAAAATAATACAAGTTTAAGATTATAACTTAAAAGTTGTCTATTTTGTTGCATTAAAAATTTAATCCTCTATTTTTCCATCCTTGTGGGAGTAATTTTCTTTTTATATTCAAATGGTGCAACTTTAGAGGTACAGTTGCTTAGATAGATAATTCTTTACTGCACATTAGTTGGATCAATGTGCTTATAATGAAAAATAAATAAAGTACTGTTTTCGGATTTTAATGGCGAATTAAAAGAAACTATCACCTTATTTCATCCCGTGGGTATCATAAGTAGTATAGCATATCAAAAATCAGTTTTTGGACGTCGAAGACGATTATTCGGCTCTCGTTGTCACTTTCAGCTGAAGCGAAAGCTGAAACGAAAGATAACATAGAACTAGCAATTAATGGATATAAAGTTATTATGCTCAAGGCAAGTGTTAAAAGTTTTTTTGAAAAATTATATCCAAACACTACACAAAAAATAACATACATACGAATTGAAATTCTACGCTTTTTCTCAACGTTGACTGAATAGAAAATAGAACAAAGTGAAGGGAGAGTTTGAAACACACTCGTATAGAATACTGTTCGAACAGTTTGAAAAAGTCATTCTACGAGTATTGGTTGGTATTGTGATTCAGTCCGTTGGAATAAAAATTTGAATACAAGTAAAGAAGTTTAAGTTTGAGTTGTTACACTATGTCCCCTCGTATATTTTGGTATTATTATGTACTTCTAAAGCCAGATTCCTATACCCAAGAAACTTTTGGTTCTTCGCAACTATCCGTTTTATGACTAACGAAGTGAATGTAATAACAGTTTACATTAGAGACATAAAAGGAAAAAAACAATAAATCAATAATGATATCAGACATAAAATGAAAATCCAATAAACGTTTTATAAATTCATTAAGCGACAGTAGCCTAGTGGCAGGGCGCGGACCGCGAACTCAAAAGGTCGCGGGTTCGAATCCACTATTCGACTACTGTCGTGAACCACTCCCAACACAAGCATTTTTCAGCTTACCAGGAGTGGTCAAAGGGAATATTAGTAATGTTAATAAATAGGATTACTAATGTTTTATTTAAAAAAAATATTTGAACTAAACTAGTTGAGCTCGTAAAAGAAAACGAAGCATTCTTAAATATAGAATACCAGGCATTATTAGCATTAGGCGTCAGTGCCTACTGTGTTCCAAAAAAAATTACAATTAAGTTTTTACCAAGAAATATGCCATTTATTTAAAAAAAAAATTGTGAGTAAATTCTAACAATTGTATATTTTGTGTAGCATAATTATAACTTGGTGAATAAAATCTTTGAATAAAAGATTGTTCAAGATCGTCCCCACCATTACATTAGATTTGATAAACCAAAAATTCTCGCAAAAGAACACCGATTCCTACCAAGGATGATACGCGAGGCTATTGAAATTAAAAAACATCCAAATTTCAATAGAGAAGATGGTTGGGTGCTACCATCTGCTTGGGATCCTATAATTAACAAAATTAAACCCAAACCCAAGCATACCACTGCAAGACTTCATGATACTATAAGCTCGTTTTGCGTAAATCGGAACAAAAATTAATATTAAAAAAAAAACTGAAGGTAGCCGGACTAACTATGACATTGGGACGTCAAACATCTCAGTCCCCCGTGACCATGGGTACTGTAAAGCACCCGAAACGTCGGGATAATAATAAAAATAAATTGAAGTAATTAAACGCGATAAAATCCGTAAATAGTAGTTTTATTCAATGTGTAGTGTTCGCGTAAATTTAAGAAATCATTATGAATAAAATCTTTTTTATTTTTATTTTTACGTCACTTTTTGGTACTGTATTTCTGAAGATAATCCTTTGTAAAGTTGGACAATAAATCGACTTTTATTCAATCTGCCAGTGGTTTAATTCAAACGAAAAAAGTTTTACAAATGCTTTCAGATGATTTAACTCTCACTGAATTTTTGTCGTCATTACATACAACGCATAATGTAGTTAGCAATAAGTAATGTCCTATGGATTATTATTAAGTATTACATATTCTTCTTGATCTGCCCGTAATAAAAAAAATTCACTGCATATAGGGTAATTTAATTGACAAACAATTAAATGAATACTTTTATTTGTAAAACAGTAATACTTTATTTGTTTATGTTGTATTTTATACTATGAACAATAATAACTCAAGATTGAAAAATCGGCCCTTATTTCATTCAGACTGCATGACGGCAACTCATTTATGTTTAGGTATGTCTTTATTTCCTTTTTTCTTTTTTTCGGTCATACGATTCATACTATTATTACTTTTGTTTATTTAAAGTAAATGGAAAGAGTATTTTAAAAGATTGTGTACAAAAATGTTCAAAAAATAGTTTTTTTTTAAAGTCAATATTGATGATATATAACTCTTATTTAAACACGATATTTAATTGTTAATGCGTCATATTGGAAGATAATGCATTCAGCTTTACTCCATCTGGCAGTTCATGACGGCGTGATATCAATAACTGAGCACTTTTTCAATTGCTTAAAGTAATTGTTTCCATGTGCAGACATAAAAACTTCACTTCAAACCATTATTGAAACGATAGTACAGGAATAGCAATGCACTGTCGGTCAAGTTCTTTGAGTTTTTATATTTTTTCATTTGATTTTTTATTCTTCCTATACTTTTTCATCGAAAAAAGAAGTACCTTCTTTTCGTTGAAGTTGGCAAATTAAATATTATAGGGTTAGGCATAGACGATTCAGACTTAGATTTAAGCCTAAAAATATAACGTACCTCTCTATCTTCAATTGAGACATTGAGCTTCGTGCAAACCTTTCTTACGATATTCTGGAGATCCCGTTGAAGTTTTTTGATTTTGAGAAGAGATTGTTCTGGGTTTGAGTTGACGCAGCACCCATCATATCTTCCAAACATAACCCCGAGTGATTTTCACATTTTTACTCACCCGAAAAAGAACTTGCGTGGTATAACATTTGACAGCAACGATAAGACGATGTGTCTGTAGAAGCCTTTTTTGAGTCTTAACGTTTCTTCCAAAGGCAGTAACCATTTGCAAAATGCTATTTAAGGTGTATTATTTTTAAAGGCGATGACGTTAATATAATATAAGTATATCAAAAATAAAACCACCCTTTGTTTATATTTCATCAGCAACGTTCGCGCGATTATTGAATTTTAGCGAGACTAACGCACAGCAAATTGATTTTTATATATAGATATATTTGTTTGTCACTTTGTGTATATGTGTTTTTCTTGCTTTTGTTACCATATTATTTTTTGCAGATGATTTATTATTAAAATATTTTTATAGAAAAATTATTTAAAAGTATTTAGAATACTAGTGTAAATAATAATATATGTACTACTCATCATTATACTTGTCTACAAAGAGATTTTTACTCAACTTTGTACACAACTGAACTGCTGGACGAAAATGTATCAAAATTCAAGGTTATGATTAAAATAGATTTGAGTCTCTTGTAAACAAAGCTATGGCTAAGATGTAAAAATAAAATGTAGGACTGAGGCACGCGAACTATTTTGATATACAGTAAAATGTTTTGTACAAAGTGCTTTGATGTATAAAGGAAATAGCGTCGTTACAGCCTTGGCAAGTTAAAATGCAAGGAAATGTAGTAAATTTGAGAAATCTGAGCTTATATTGTGTATCACGGGATAATAATGACACGTAGAAATTAGAATTTGTGTTTTAAATAAATCTTGAATTACCTCAACATACTATTCATTCAGTGGGTGTCGTAAGAGGTGACAATAAGATATACTGGTAAAATGTTCTTGTCTCCGATATATCAAGTTATACCCGTTACAGCCTGTTGAGGTCCACTGCTGGACATAGGCTTCCCCAAAGATTGCCTCATAGGTCGATGTTTGCCACAGTTGCCACGCTTAGCAAGCGGGTTGGCAACCTATCTATTACTTTTAGTCGTTATTAAGGAGAATGCTGCTCATATTCTGATCTGTTTCCCTCTGCCACCTCTTACGGCAACCACGGGATGATACGCTACTACTAGGATTACCCTATAGTGGACATTCTTACACTGCCTCTTCATGGAAAATAATCAAGGTATAAACTTATGTAAAATAAAAACGGCGACAGACGCGGCGTCAAAGATTTTCATATCCAGTACTGCGATGGTCGATCCGCTTATTAAGCTTGGTTAAGACAAATCTTCCTTATAATGGGAGAGGCCCGCGTCCAGCAGGGAACTGTTACGAGCTGATCAAGAAGAAGAAGAATAGAGAAATAGTTGAATTATTGTTATAATTATACATTTCTATATATCAAATATCATGTCAAATATTATGTCCCATATTTGAAAATAATAAATAAAGGAATACTTATTTTACCATTTCTTACGAATTTTTGATGTACGGCAAAGCTTCATCAGGCAAAGGCATGGGCCAGTTAATCATCCTCTCTGTGCAAAAATAAAAGAGATGAGAGATAGCAGCTCCCTTGGACAACCTTGGCTAGAGACCAAAAAGTGCGGGTTCCGAAAGGGAGGCGAACTAGCTTCTCGCTAATTCCGCGGATGTGCTCTGACCTTACTTTGGCAATGACTATTTTGAAAGATCTGGAAGAGAAACCGTACTTTATTTACCTGTAGAAGCAGGGATTGTCATTGCTGTTTACGTGGAGCCATAGGAATAACAGGTACCTTCAAGACTGCAAAACTGATGTTCTCTCTGACGTATACGCAAACTTCAGCCCAGGGCAGTCTAACTTGTACCCCAGGTCGGAGAGAACAGATATAGTATGTGGGTCGGACAGGACATCTGAGTCTTAAAGAAAAAGAGTAAGGCCGGCTACACCATCTGCAGATGAATTTACGCCATCTGAAAATTTGATTGAAGTCCCCTGATGTTACAAAAATTTTGGGGTAATTCAGGGGTAGCGCGACAGGGCCTGCTTTGGTCTTATTTTTCCACTTGTCCCATAAAACTTTAGTCGAAAGCAGAATCCCTCCCTACCCTCAGAATAACTTACCCTTACCATAGTACTCACGTGCAGAAAGAGTAGGTTAGCTTGGACATGGATGCTCAGCGAGGGATTCTCCGTCACTAGGCGTTCTGGTACCCTTCTGGGACAGTTTTCTGTTTAACTATGCTACCATGTTAAGAGGGTGGGGAAAATTTGGGCCTCCTGTCACCTGCACTTACCAAGTTAAACGTAGAAGTAAACTTCTAAATCACGCTCATATTCTGTAACTTCGTGGTTATCACTCCGGTTCGAACCAGCCCATCCGTGCAACTGCAGAAGCTGCAGCGTAGCTCTACCACTGTAAAATAACATTGATCCTTAAGTAAACCTTAGAACTTTACTAAACCATGTAGTAATAAACATAAAAGATACCGTTTACACATTAAGTATTATGTTAGAAATTACTCTCTTAAAGATTATTTCTACAGGTTGTAGTAGCGCTTTAACAGTGTTGCGCGCCACAGTTGACGTCTGGTACGTGGCACTAGCGCCATCTAGTATCGAATAGATGAACTAAACTCTCTACAAAACTACACACTTGAATTTTCTACATCTAGTCGGTCGGGACAGGTATTTTCTGGAACTTTCTAGATGTTTCGGTGGAAAAGACCTATATAAAGCCGTTATGGGCCGCGACCGGGGCAGTATTAAATTGGCGATACAAATGAACACTTAGGAGCGAAATAAAGTGAAGTGTTAAGTGTGATTAATTATTAGCGTGTATTAGTTTTAATTGGTGTCCGGTAATTAAATTGTCAATTTTGTTAATTTAATCGGCAATTTTTATTTTTACGAACCCTAAGCTTGTAATAATAGCTTGCCGCGTAGTGAATGAGATGAAGTATAAACATTGCATACAGATACAGCTAAAATACAAAAAGTCAGTAAATTTAAATGAGTACAATATGATAGGGAGATATCCAGACATAAATATATTGACGTGGACCTGCCTGTATTTTTAATGTATTTTTTACCACTTGATGGTAAGTGAATGCATGGCCTACAGACATCTACATTTATCTTCGATTATGAATCAAAATACAGATTCACTGTAACCCCTGAGAACTAAGATGGAACGTCTCATTTCCAGTTAAAAAAGGACCTTGGATCTACACTCACCATAAAAAATACAGCAGTACCAAGCTGCTATTTTACGATAGTATTCTGTAAGAGTCCTTACCCGGTCGAGACGACCCGTACTACAACCATAATATAGCCGCAGCGCGGCTCTACCAAGTACAAAAGTATATTCACTACAATTCAATAAATAATAAGAGTGACAAACGAGCACACATTTCAATTGATGGTGAGTGGTTATTGCAACCCATAGCCATCTACATCTATCCTCGATTACAAATCAAAATGCACCGTGAGACAAATCACCCGTGAGAACTAAGATGGAATGCCTCATTTCCAATAAAAAGGGTCTCCGATTTTCTACACTCACTATTCGAACGACAGCAGTGTTAAGCTGCTATTTGACAGTAGTATTCTGCGAAAGCGTGGTCCTTCCTCGGTCGAGCCGACCCAATCATGCTAGAACTATACCAGTAATTTGGCCACAGCATGGCTCTACCACGTATAAATTTACTGTGTAAAATAGTTGTGTAAAAATAGTGAAGGACATTCTTTAAATACTAGGAACAAGCAGTAATTCCTTCATGGGCAATATATACTTTTATATATAATTTTTTTTATATATAAAAGTATACATTGCCCATGAAGGACTTTTAAATATAATTATAATAACACATTAATTTAAAATATTTGTACCGATTTTATAGCGTTTAATTAACTTATTTTTATTATCCCGACGTTTCGGGTGATTTACAACACTCATGGTCACGATAGCACTGAGGTTGTTAATTTGGTTTCTCTTACATAGAACAGACAAAAAGATCTATAAAAAACCCGCGTGAAAGAACATATGGCTGACGTGAAGCACCGACGCTCTTAAAAGTCTGCAGTCTGTGAACATGTAAGGATTGTCGTCATCATTACGTCAGATTTGATGGACCACAAATACTCGCAAAGGAACACCGATTCCTACCAAGGATGATATGCGAGGCTATTGAAATTAAAAAGGATCCTTATTTCAATAGAGACAGTGTGTGGGTGCTGCCATTTGCTTGGGGTCCTATAATTAGTAATTCCTGCAAGACTTCAAGATACTGTAACCTCGTTCTGCGTAAATCAGACCAAAAATTAATATTCAAAAAGTTGAAGGTAGCAGGGGTAACTATAATAATGGCACGTCAAACATCTCAGTCCCCGCGTAACCATGGGTGTTGTAAAGCACCTGAACTGTCAGGAATTAATAATTAAGTTAATTAAACGCGATAATATCCGTATGAATCGTTTTATACAAAGTCGAAGAAAATATGACTCCAAGAAAATATGTCTCCAAGAAAATATGTCTCCAAGAAAATATGCAGGAACTATATATAAAAAACCTCAAAATTTTTACTAAACAAAAATTGTTTAGTAATTTAATCATACTACTAATGAGTTCGTATTTTCTATGAAAATGAGGTGATAGCTACTATGCTATTATGCATATACATATATACATGTAAAACATAGTATAACATTCTAAATGTTTTCAAGAAATAATTCCGCTAGGTTTCTTGCTAGTTTTTTCCAAGACTGGGTTTTTCCGAACCTGTGGTTAAAGCATAAATCACTCTATCAAATAAAAAATCTACTCTATTCTTTTCTATAACGACCGGGCTGATGAAAAAGGATTAAAACACCATATGAATAAATTCAACGAAATGTATTTATTAATAGATTTAGCTGTTTCGTTGTGGAATTCTATTTAATTATTTAATGCATTGATTAGCATTATAAAGTCAATAGCATGACTACTAAACTACGTTAGCACTTTGCAATTCTAATTAATTTAATGAGTGTTACCGGTCATGACAAAATTTAATTATTATGTATCACGCTATTTAATACAGAGAAGATTTGCTGCTAATATAATATAGGACAGGTATTAGTTGGACTAAGATTAAATATGACATTATTTTTACGCGCCAAAGTCGACGGCACTAGCGCCATCTAGTGTCGAACCGAAGAACTAAACTTCTTGAAGTTGCAACACGAACTCTCGGTACTTTGCGCGTGTTTACTTGACTATTCTGGATATTTCGGTGCTAATTTATATTTATAGGCGCTGCAAGATGCGATCGGGGAAGTATTGAAGTTGGCGAGACAAGTGAAGCTTCGGAGCGGAATAAAGTGAATCAGTGTGATTAATTATTAATGTTTTTAACTTCAGTTAGTGTAAAGTGAATTAAAGTGTTAATTTAGGTAATTCTATCTGCAGTTTTTATTGTCACGAACCTCAAGCTCGTAACATTATTACCTTATTGCACCCTTAAATTACAGCGGGAAACTGAAACATGAAATCGACTGTAGCATCTTCTTGATATCCGCTCATAATAAAAATAAAACTGCTATTTCTAACTAGCCAGCAACTGCGAAGTTATGGATAGGTTATGGTGGAAAACCATGTTCAGCACTGAAATTTTGATAATAATGATGAAGAAGTTGTCATTGTTTTACAACTTGCTGATAAACAATTTTTGTGCACTTGATGGTAAATGGCTACTGCAGCCCACGGACACTAGTACCCAACTCGAAAAAAACTAAGGTACAGATTCGTTGTAACCTCTGACAACTACTACCTTACCTTTATTTAGAAGTGGATTTAAGGGAATCCAGCACATAATTTTGACCCGTTTGCTTTTAGGACTGAGATTTGTTTAAAAACCATTTTTACCCACAGTGTTTTATAATGGTGTCATTAATGACAATAATATTATAATAACGTCGTACAGGACGAATTCCATGGTCACGGAGGCCGTTCTTATCAGATTATAATGTGTGAGAGCAGAGCAAGCATAAAAGTACTCTTATTCCCCCATTCTCATAGTCCAATGGGTTCGACACGAACGAAGAGAATCAGGCGCAGGAACAATGGCTTTACGTGCTTTCTCAGGCCAAGGGCTGAAATACCACCAATTTGCTGATTGCGGGCTACTACAAAGACTTTTTTGACAGAAAAAAGACGCGGGATTTGAACCCGGCACCTCATAATCAGCAGCCGCGGTTACGATCACGAGACCAATGAGGCAGTCAATAATGTAGTCACTCATGTCACTAATGTTGATGATCGAAGTATCTCATTTGGTTTTTTTTTTCAAATCTAAATATTTTCATAAGACTTAATTTCATTAAAAAAAAGATCTCTTAATTACCCGTAACCGGCAAAATATCTCAGCGACGCCGTTCCAAGGCACTTCATCAATTATTTATAGCATGTAAGAAAATATTACTCTTGCGATCACTTCGCAGCTTATTTTGAGTTTAAATATAGGTCAGCTTACGATACTTGTAAAATATTATGACATGGCAGTGTGTAGTATTCGCGTGAATATAAGAAATCATTTGTACAATATTTTTGTTTTATTTGGCTTCATCGTCACGCTTGTTAGGCGGATTGTTACTCCCAGCACTATTCTCTTTTTTATTGCCTTTCGCAAGTCTGGGTATTTTACGTCTGGCGTAATGGTTATAAGGCCATATGTCGGAAGACAAATATTTCTGTAACTTACGCGATAAAATCCGTAAAAACTAGTATTATTTCAATGAGGTGACAGATTATTTTAAGCTGCCGAATTCTGCGAAGTGATGATTTCACCGAACTACAATCAGTTTGTTCTTTAAAAGTCCGTAATAGTGCCGTGTAGTGGCGGTGTAAGAATATCCACTACCTGTGTGACGGGCAGCACTACCCACTACCCCGCAACATCACGTGGTGTGTGACGGGCAGCACTACCCACTACCCCGCAACATCACGTGGTGTGTGACGGGCAGCACTACCCACTACCCCGCAACATCACGTAGTGTGTGACGGGCAGCACTACCCACTACCCCGCAACATCACGTGGTGTGTGACGGGCAGCACTACCCACTACCCCGCAACATCACGTGGTGTGTGACGGACAGCACTACCCACTACCCCGCAACATCACGTGGTGTGTGACGGGCAGCACTACCCACTACCCCGCAACATCACGTGGTGTGTGACGGGCAGCACTACCCACTACCCCGCAACATCACGTGGTGTGTGACGGGCAGCACTACCCACTACCCCGCAACATCACGTGGTGTGTGACGGGCAGCACTACCCACTACCCCGCAACATCACGTGGTGTGTGACGGGCAGCACTACCCACTACCCCGCAACATCACGTGGTGTGTGACGGGCAGCACTACCCACTACCCCGCAACATCACGTAGTGTGTGACGGGCAGCACTACCCACTACCCCGCAACATCACGTGGTGTGTGACGGGCAGCACTACCCACTACCCCGCAACATCACGTGGTGTGTGACGGACAGCACTACCCACTACCCCGCAACATCACGTGGTGTGTGACGGGCAGCACTACCCACTACCCCGCAACATCACGTGGTGTGTGACGGGCAGCACTACCCACTACCCCGCAACATCACGTGGTGTGTGACGGGCAGCACTACCCACTACCCCGCAACATCACGTGGTGTGTGACGGGCAGCACTACCCACTACCCCGCAACATCACGTGGTGTGTGACGGGCAGCACTACCCACTACCCCGCAACATCACGTAGTGTGTGACGGGCAGCACTACCCACTACCCCGCAACATCACGTGGTGTGTGACGGGCAGCACTACCCACTACCCCGCAACATCACGTGGTGTGTGACGGGCAGCACTACCCACTACCCCGCAACATCACGTGGTGTGTGACGGGCAGCACTACCCACTACCCCGCAACATCACGTGGTGTGTGACGGGCAGCACTACCCACTACCCCGCAACATCACGTGGTGTGTGACGGGCAGCACTACCCACTACCCCGCAACATCACGTGGTGTGTGACGGGCAGCACTATCTACTGACAACAACTCATAGTAATAAAAAAACTGAGGCTAATAATTTGCTGGAAAAATCTAAAATGAGGCAATCTATGGGAGAGGGCTATGTTCAGTGACTTTCCAGGCTGTAATGGATGGAAGAGTGAACTACTGTATATGGACCATCACATAAACACCGTTCTAGATATTGCCTTTACCAATAAAATTTTCATATCGACGTGTCCACAAAGCCAATACTAATCATTACGAAATGAAATAAAAACGTGTTTTTCGACGTAAGAAGTAAAAATATGGTTTGTCAAACGTAATACATATGTTATAATATAATCTACTAGCGTTTGAATATAAAGTTCCTCTGTCCAGATTCTTCTGTCCAGAGCAGAAAAGACAAAAAAAATCCGAAGGTCCTTTTTTGTCATATTTTTAATGTAATTCAATTATTATTTAAGTTTCCGTAGTGAATTAATCGTTACCGTGTACCCAGCGTTAAATGAAAGTATCGTGAGTGAGAAAACCTTCAAGTCTGAGTAATAATGTATTTTAGAAGATATGCGAAGCCCACCAACATGCATTGACTGGCGTGGCTTGCTAACTGTTCTATTTCCATCTCTGATATAAAATAAGGCCTTAGTCCAAAGAGACTTTGGATTAAGAATCAAAATGCAAATGCGTTGTCACGTTTGAGGACTTATATGATATGGCCCTCTACGCTCAACATACGAAACAAATCAAAAATAACCTGCCATTTTACGCTAGTATTCTGTGAGAACGTGGTACTTCCCCAGTCGAGTTAATCCATTCGTGCATCAACCAACATAATATAGCTGTTGCATGGCTCGAATATGAAAATACATCTCACTTACAAAATAATAGTACCTAAAATAAGTTGTGAGAATGATGGACGTAAAAGTATTTTGCTCTAACAAGGTATTTGATACGGAGAGAAAATCACTTTAGCATTCTGAATGTTTCTCACGTTTCAAAATTCTTTTAGGGTAATTGTAACAACTTGTCCCGATAAATGTATTTAATTGCATCGTGTCCAACATATATATAAACCATTAACTCTTCGCTTACTTAATTTAAATTATTTAATTTTATTTGCTTTATAGACAAACGTCTCCATGTTGCCGAGGCTTGGCAATGGCTTGCGGCGCTGAAGGCCGCGATTTTGAATCCCGCACGGAACAAGTATTTGTATGGTCTGTAAATAATTGTTCCAGACCTGGATGTTCTTCCTTGTGATATTTATATATGTAAACAGCCTCCGCGTTACAGAATAAAGGCCAGAGGTAACGTTTGGTTCCAAAAGATTTAAAAATTTAATAACTTTTACATCTTATCGATAATAATATACTAATAGTGTTAAACAAAGTATTTGGTTTAATTGGCATATATAAGCGAAAGAGATATCATCATTAATATTTATAATCCTTAATGAATGATGAATGAACAAATGTAAACAACTAATCGATCTCATAACATAAATCTCATAACAAAGTGCGTTCATGGATTCCTCGTATAATAATTAACCACACGCATTGTACTTGTAATACAGTACCTTGCAGTGGTTTGAACCTTGTTAATCTTCCAACAAACTGCGGCTTTTATCCGGAAGCTTTAAGAACCTTTTTAGTTTATCAAAGAATAAATATGCGTCAGTTACATATGAGTCAGTATTTTTTATAAACTATACCACGACCTGGTAGGAGATGCAGGAAGTCGATGGAAGCAGGTGGCTCAGGACCGCGCTTTATGGCACTCCTTGGGGGAGGCCTATATACAGCAGGAAACTAAGAATATTTTTTTTTATTTCTTTTTCAACTATCACACAACGCCATCTAGTCCCAAGCTAAGCAGAGCTTGTGTTATGGGTACTAGACAACTGATAAACATACTTATATATTTCTAAATACATAAATATTATAGATAAATTACACCCAGACACAGAACAAATGATCGTGCTCATCACACAAACATTTGTCCTGGGTGGGAATCGAACACACGACCTCCGGCATAGCAGTCAGGATCACTAACCACTAGACCAACAGGCCAGTCGATCATTGTGATGATCCTACATAGTATAACATAAAATAAATAAACCGCAAAAAGACAAAAAAGAGGATACCCGTGGTATTTATTTCACGTTTTCTTCTTCGGGCAGTGAAGTAGTGAAGTATAATTTCGAAATGGAAGTAGATTTAAAACAAAACAAAGTAGCATGACCCATGAAATTTCATTTACTTACAGCAAAGAAGAAATGATACATTACATTTGCTCAGTCTGTTATTTTTCTGGTATTCTTACCCCTTACACTAAAACAAAGCTGTGTTGCACTGTTGCTCGGTAGAAATATGTAAGATGGTAACACTAACCTACGCGGACTCTTCCTTTTCCTCATCAGCCGACAAAATATTGACGGTCGCAGAACAAATTCAGTTTTAAAATATTTATTCAATATTAGATGTGAATTTATCACAATTTAACGGGTCATATTATTATATGTATATAACACACACACAAACATATATATATATATAAATATATATATATATATATATATATATATATATATATATATATATATATATATATATATATATATATATATATATATATATATATATATATATATATATATATATATATATATATATATATATATATATATATAACATAACCACTCTTTTCCGCATTAACATTATTTAAAAAAGAGGAATACCTATATGGATTTACCACGGAAATAGTAATAATTGTCTTATTATTACGATTTCTGTGCGATTTACAGTGAAGTATTTAAATTTCGTATGTATTATTTCATATTATTTACTTTATTACTAGACTTTTCTTCATAAGCTAACTAGCTTGTGTTTGTTGAATTAATTAAATTTTTACGGATTTCACTCGTTTAATTTAATTTATTTTAACGGGTCTCTGGCTTATGATGTTTACAAAACACCCGAGATCATAGGTATTGTAACAAACCTAAAACGTCGGGAATTCAATATAAATTAAATTAAACGCAACAAAATCGTCAAATTACTTTATTAAAACATATAAAAACATAAACACACGCGCCTAGGGGTCACCAAGAGCTACCCCTCCGGATGACACCTCTCTTGCCTCCTCCACAGCCATACCTACGCATATAAATATGCTCGTCAGTTATGAATACTTCTAATTTGGCCCATTTTTAATATATCGCAAATTTGGTCGATAAACTTTCGCCTAGGATATCCCTTTCCGGTTCTTCCGTTCACTTCTGTAACATAAATGAGACAATCGTTTTTAGGCCTACTAGACATTTTACCGTAATTTAATGGTTTTGAAACATTAAAAAGATATCAATTTACTACAATAAGTTGCCTTAATATTTTATGAAAATCTAACCGGAATCATGAAATCTGAAAAAAAAAATTGTTGTTTTGATATTCATGTTCTGGTTAATGCAAAAGTAAAGTAAAGTTACAGCCTGTATATTTACGTCCCACTGCTGGGAACAGGCCTCCCCTCATTTCTGAGAGGGATTATTCTGTTTAATGTATTATCAAAAAAATCCGTGCAATGAAGCGTTTTGCAGTTTGTATAAAGATATTTTTTTACAAAGATAACTTAATATATACCTATATGTATTATTGTATTATATATTTATTACTAAAAAGAGCTACCACTGAAACTTTGTATGTCGGGGCCATATTGGCCAATATGGCGCATCTGTCGAGCACTTCCCGAAGTACTTCCATATTACTTCCTGCTGTTTATTAAAATGACTATTTCCAAAACATTTTGTATAAAAGGTTTATTAAAATCATATAGCAATGGCAACTATATTAAATAAGCTATCAGATTACGTATAACTTGAATACAGGTTTACTTCGAAAGTGATACTAATTTGAAAATGAAAGTAAGAAAAGTGTTTTTCCCAATTTTCTGCAAAGGTGTAATAATTATAAATTAAGGCCTTTATTCAAAGTACTATTTGTTTTACTTGTACGTCCAAAGCATATTTAATTATAAAAAAAGTGAGCGAGTGGATATAACATGGTTTAAAGTGACTGTGTAAAATCAAACAAAGGCATGTTATTATTTATATTTCTAAAAGGTGTTAAGACTATTTCCTATTTATATTTTTTATTTGCAGTGAATGCTGATGATCTGAAAATGTTCCGTAGTACAAAACATTTGGTGACTGTGTTCTACTTCAAGATGACATGGACCGTTTATCTCCCTATTGTGTAGAAAATACACTAATTATTAGCCTGCTTAAATGTAAATCTACCACTTTCACTAAAAAAGTAATATTATTAATTTTGCATATTCTCTTTATAACACCCTTCTTGACTCAAAGTTTAATTTTTTTTATAGGAAAGGATGGCAAACGAGCACACAGTCCACCTGATGGTAAGTGGTTGCTGTGGCCCATAGACTCATCTATCCGCACTACATCTATCCTCGATTACGAATCAGAATGCAGATGCGTTGTCGTCCGTTAGGACTAAGGTGGAATGCCTCGTTCCAGTGAAAAAGGTCTCCGGTTCACTACACTCACCATAGGAAACACAGCAGCATTAAGCTACTGTTTCACGTTGGTATTCCGTGAGAGCGTGGTCCTCCCCCGGTCGAGCTGACCCATTCGTGCTACAAATATACTTCTAATATAACTGCAACATAGCACGTAAAAAAAAATTTGATTAACACATTAACCACATTATCAACAAAGCATTTCAACTTTACGGTTTTGTCTTGAGAATTTCTTGTAAGTCATTTAAAAAACCTGGCACTCTACTGCTTTATAAATCTCTTATAAAACCCAATTGGAATACGCCACAAAATTTTGGAATCCGTTTTACCAAAGGTATCGTGATTACCAAGAATCGGTTCAAGGTAAATATCTACGCTCTGTAAACTACAGATGTTACCGTTTTTGGTCTTGTTATGACCTCTTGCATAAATACTCTTAAAAAACTTTAAGTAACAGGCGATTACTGCTTGACTGTACTTTTCTTTACAAAATTTGTTTTAAATTTTCCGATTGCTTGTGTGAAGAGAAAATAAATGATTTATTATTTATTATTATTATTTGTCAATTGTATATATCTTTGTGTACTAAATCGCTCGCAAGGAATACGAAGCACCCACGTGCATCGTTTATTTTCCTTAATCTGTGTAAAACAAATGCGAGCAAACCTAAACCTAACCTAACTTCGCAGACGATATTAAGTAATCCGTTGATGCTCTGCCTACCCCGCAAGGGTTACAGGCGTGATTATAAGTATGGATCAGAAGTACTTTCACCACCTGTCACGCTTTCACCCTTAACTATTACTTAACTGTGGTAGAAACAGTTCTTAGTAAGCCTTACTAATAAGCCTTAGTAATATTCATTGAACGGAAATGAATACAGTTCTTATATCTGGTTATGAATGAATCGGTATTACAATAAGAAAAATTGTGCAAAATTATAAGAAAAATATTTTTTGAGAGTTCTTATTAACATATACATAGTTTAAATTGGTTTCGCTAGATGTCGTTACTAGGTTTTTAAAACGCGGTAACGAAATGTTTCCTGACATGTACTTAACTCCCGCCGTTGAGCCGCGCGTCAACTTATAGTGCATACGGTACCTATACGCTTAAATTGTTTCAATTTCGTAGCTTATTCACTACCTGCTTTCGATTTCGGTTATTTGTTATTTGCTTTGTGATTTGGTTAAGGTAGTCAAGTTACGGGAGCTGCCGAGAGCTTTTTAAAAACTAATTTTAAACTAATTAAAACTACGTGTTCACAGAGTGAGATGTGAATTTGTTCTGACCATCGTCTTTTTACAATTCTTAATTCTAAGCTTGCAGTCTACTTAAATTACTACATACTCAGCGTTTATTTATTTATGCTGATGGACGCTTTATACGTATTATGGGTGGTGCTGGTGTAACCATAACTGGGTTGAATGGATTTATATTGGCTTTCATTTTCGGATTTGTGTATTTTCTTGGATCGGTTTTATTGATTTGGTTGGTATTAATTTATACATATTTAGACTCTAGCTTTGATTTTGCTTTTTATTTATTTAGAATCGTGAATTGGTTTTCGTTGTTTTAGTTTGTTTAACAATATTTCAAAGGAATATTAATAGTATAGATAGTGTATACGGTACCTATACACTTACTTCTTTTTTCGTTGGTTATATTTCTATTGACTACTGCTTTCGATTTCGGTTTTCTGCTATTTGTTTTGTGATTTGGTTTAAGTTGATTCAATTTTTTTGGCTATAGGGCATAGGGCGGACTTAATGCCATGTGGCATTCTCTGCCAATCAACCCTTGGTGGGACAATTGTTGGCAGGTGCGACCATTATACGTACGTATTTATGCTGATGGACGCTTTATACGTATTATGGGTGGTGCTGGTGTAACCATAACTCCTCCCTCCTCAACTGCAAAGTTATCGACAAGATTTGGATTCCGATGACTTTGCATACAATGTAAGAGCTTAGACTTATTTTTCCAAATTACAATAATAAGGCTAATTAAAACCAATATAACATAGAGTTGAACAGTAGCTAAACTAACACCTTTCTTATTCACTATGATTTCACTTTCACTTTCCACTATTTCACTTTTCAGTTTGTACGAGAGATATTTTAGTTCATCCAAATTAACGCGATTTAAATTCACTGTTTTCTCCCCATTTGTGGGCTGCTCTATCAATTTCGGTAGAGTTAAAATAGGTGTCACCTTATATTGCAGTTTTCCTGAATAGTATCGTTTCCGGTGTAATTTAATATTGCCTAATTTTATCTCACAGTTTTCATCGATTTCCAAGAGGTAAGTGCCCTTTACAGCATTTATTTGAGTGTCATCGCCACACGTTTTTGTAAGCACTATTTCATTTTGTGTAAATAGGATCCAGTTAATAGGACCAATAGACTGTATCTTAACACTTTCCAGCTCTACTATTGATAGTTTACAAAGGCTTAGATTTGATGCGAAGTTCATAAGTTGTTCTATGCATGTGTTTTCAGGATACTGCACGATATCATTTTCCTCACACAGGAACTGGTTTGCTGCTATCTCCTGACATGGGCCATTTAAGGGTAAGTACGTATGACCTTTCACCATGAGGTAAGGATATTTGGGAAAAATAACAGTTGCTCTATTATAGGTGGGATCAAACATAGGTAAAGCATACATTTTAAAATAAGTGTATGTAATATTATCAGTCAGAGGGATTTCCATAATGAACGTTATTTGGTTTTCTTTTACATAGGCCTTAACAGACATAGATCTTTCTAAATTAACTAAATTGTTTCTAGTAAGAGGATACAATAAATTATTTGTTTGAGATATAGATTCTAATATAACTAATAATTCAGTGGAATTAACAATGGCTTGATTTAGAACGTTTAGTAAATGCTAATGCCGTTTCAATTTCGCTTAAAATTAAGTATATAGTTCTAAAATTATTGACAAACATGTTAAACATACCTAAAACATATGTGGAGTATATGCTGTTATCGTCTTTAGTAATTATATATTTTACAATTCTTTTTATACGTTTCATTCGTTCATTTACAATATTCATATTTTCCTGTAGAGATCCAGTACTACTTATAAGAGAGTCAAGCATCTCTGAGATTATTGTTATTTTCTTATTAGTGTGCGTTTGCTGGGTCTTTAATTGAGATATGAGATTGTCGTATTCTACTGCATCATTGTGGTCTAAGTTTCCTGTAAGCGGTCTGATAACAGAACCTAATGGATTAATAAGACCGCGCTTGAAACGTATCGCAGGTATAAGTTGTTTAAACTTTTCTACAGCTAAGTTACTTAAATAATTTATTTACTTGTGTGTTCATATTTTGGAACTCATTTACGTATGGCTTATGGATATCTATTAAACTGCTAAATTCTTTATATTTATTGATATTAAAATTTAAATCATCTTTTATGCTACTAAAGTCTAACTGCTTAACTATAACCCACTTATCTACTTCCTTGTATGCTTGTCCTTGCTTTACGGGTAACATGCCTGGCAAGCTAAATTCTTTATATTTATTGATATTAAAATTTAAATCATCTTTTATGCTACTAAAGTCTAACTGCTTAACTATAACCCACTTATCTACTTCCTTGTATGCTTGTCCTTGCTTTACGGGTAACATGCCTGGATTATGCTCAACCTTTAGAAGTTGAAGGCCTTGGGTCAGGATCACCAGATTCAGGTTCACGAAGATCGCCAACAACCTGTGGAGGGCGTTTCACATTTTTGAGGTGCACTTTAGTTTTTCTTTTCCCTATCGTTACAGGTATTACATTTCTTTCAATATTCCCTTGCACTTTCGCTTTTTGATACCTAAGCTTATCCTTACTTTTTCTTATGTTAATATCTGTAATAAAAACTGTATCGCCCCTTCTTTAAAATCAATTCCAGATTCCCCGCTTTTCTTTTTCCTAACCTTTTCTTTATCTGTATGGACTTTTTCGAAAATATGCCTATATAAGTATTTGGTTTGTCTCGCGTGGTCTCTAACGAGTTGCTGTGTATATGCCTTTTCAAAATCTACGTCGAATATTTTACCAGAATTATTATTATTTGTTATTTTATTCTTTATTGCATTCTTAACAAAAGAATACAAAGAAGGACTTAATGCCTTGAGGCATTCTCTACCAGTCAACCCATGGAGTGGTGAAAATTTGACGTAGGTGTGGCAAAATAGAATCAGATAACACAATACAAATAATAATTAACTACATAATATATACAAACTACTAATAAATAAACTATACATATATGATCTATCCTTACATATATACAAATATATAAATAAATGGATATACGTACAAGTAAACATATTTAAATACATACATAATTAGTATATACAAATGACTATGAATATATACGTCTGTTTGGCAATACATATTAAATAGATGAGTCATGTAGAATGCGTTGTATTTAATAAATGACCACGGACCAACTTTTTAAAAGCGTACTTATTGGGAGCTTTTCTGATGTCATCGGGCAAGTAGTTCCAAAGGTGTGTAGCCTGAACTGTGAAGGAGTTACCATAGAACTCGGTGAAGTGAACTGGAGTACAGATTTTGTTGTTAGAAGAAGAGCGTAGGACCCTATCAGGAGATGAGTAAAGATAATGAAATTTACTCTTAAGATAAGAAGGCGAAGATGGATCATTTAATATGGAAAAAAGTACAAGTAATATTTTGGAGTTGCGCCTCTGCCGGATTGTAAGCCAATTTAGCTTAGAGCTGTATTGCGAAATATGATCATACTTACGAAGCCCAAAGATAAATCCTATACAGTTATTGAGGAGGCGTTCCAGCTTGTTCAGAAGATCTTGGGACAGGTCTGGGTAACACACATCTGCATAATCAATTATGGGTAATATAAGTGAATGGACAAGCATGATCTTAGATTTTGTGGGGAGAAAATACGTTAAACGATACAGAGAGCATAACGTGGCAGTGACTTTACGACTCACATCTGAAACCTGAGTTCTCCAATTCAGCGTTCAGAATCGGTATGACCAAATGCTACTTCATAGGGTGTTAATCCTGTCGTTGAATGAATAGTATGATTATATGCTATGACTGAATATGTCATGACAGATGCAGATTCTGTGAATTTTTGCTCATAATTTGCAAGTCTGTATATTTCAACTATAGTAGAATGAAATCTTTCGATAATGCCTGTCGAATTGGGGTTATTGGGAGTTGTGATATGAGTTTCTATTTTATACATAGATAGGAGCTGACGCATAAGTTCATTATTAAATTCTGTGCCTGGATCAGATGATATTTTCTTAGGAATTCCGTATATAGAAAAATATTTAATTAATGCTCGCCCTACTTCAGCAGTTTGTCGACTTGCAATCTCTAAGGCCTGCCCTAATTTGCTAAAGGCATCCACAACGGTTAAATAATACTTCTTCTCAATAGTAAATAAATCTATAAATATTCCTGAAAATGCGCATCCTGAGTTGATGTGAGTTGTAGTACAGGTTTTATTGGTTTCCTATCGTACTTCATTAATCTGCAAGGTTCACAAGCATTTATAACGGCAGCTACAGTGTCTTGCCTATTTTCCCAATAATAGTTTCTACGTATTCTTATCATAGTTTTTTTCACACCGCGATGACATGTTTTTCCTTCATGGTGTTTAATATGATAGCTTTTTGCTCTTTTTCATCCTCCTACGCGTTCTGCACATTCAAAGAATTGTACTGCATCCTTCTTAAAGAGTTCTATAATAACTTTTGTAAATAATTTCCTGTGCTCAGCGTTCTCGAAATAAATAAAGTATCGACTCTTAAATTTTATATATTCCTTTAAAAATTGTTTTATTAATTCTTCGTTTTCTAGTGGGAGAAATACCTCTAATACTTTTTGTTTTGCTCTAGATAAATTTCTGACTTGTAGTTTATTTTGGAACCAAGAAAATACTAGGATCTGATTTGGTTTGGTATCTATTGCCTCGCTCAAAATTGGGATTGCTGTTGACTCAGGTTCAATATTTGGGTGTATCGTGTCTGTTCTACTACTGTTAGTTACAGATGGTACAGGGTAATTTTTTTTGAACAATTCTACATGTTCCGTCACACTCGAGTCTGAGTCTGAAATTATCACTGTCTCTGGTTGGGGCTCATGTCTGTATTTTTCAAGTTGTTTCAGTTGGCGTATTACATTTTGTATGTCATTGTCATCCAAATTAACATCCATTGATGCGTCGTCTAAAGCATTAAGTTTTATGCGAGACAAGACATCTTCATTCATATGGTTTAGGCGTAACTTGTTTAAACTTTCAAGCAATAACTGGTCCTTTTCTAGGTCAGAGTGATCTGTAAAATTTACATACAGTTTATGTTTCAGGTAGTTTTCGGAGGCTTTTATTTGAAAATTTTCAGTCTATGTAGACACGTCATTATCCTCTGAATCATTGTTTTCGTCGACCTCTATTATAGAATTTTCTTGTATGGATTCATCTTCGTAATAATTGTCGTATGTTACTTCATACAAGTAGTTTTGAGAAAATTCGTGGGGATAGTATGATGGATAAATTTCTAATTCGTTTAGGTGGAAACCTGGCTTTGGAGGGGCAGAATCATAGAAACATCGGTATCATTAGAAACCGGCTTATTATGCACATTATTATTACTAGTATAATTAAAACGCTGAGAATTACCAAACTGTTGTGGTAACATTGGCTGCATGGGGCTATAGCCCTGGGGTCTAAATCCAAAATTTGGTCGGTATCCAAAATTAGGTCGGTATCCAAACTGAGGTGGGTGATATTGCGTAGGGAAAGTCATTTGCTGTTGAGGCTTATTTTGTGGTAATGGCATCTTCATTTGTCTACTATGGGGAATGCCAAACTTAAATTGAGGTGGGGTTCCGAAATTCTGCCTAGGGGGTTGGTTTGGTGCTAACATTGGTCTAAAATCTGTAGGCTGTGTTGGCATTGCGAACTTAAACGATGGTTATTGTAATGGTATACTACTAGAGAGTGACTTATACATATGGCTAGACTGTAACATTTTACTATGCATTTGATATTGGTCATAGAAGTTTACTTCTTCTAGAACTATACTTAGTGCTTCCTCTAGTGTACTGGGTGTTTCCAACTTAACAATGCGCACCATATTTTCAGGTAAATTATATAGGAAAACCTGCAGAGCGGTGTTATTATAAATAATAGTTTTACCTATTTTTAAGTTTTTCTCACCAATTTGATTAACCTTCCATAATAGCACTGATTTAACGGATTGTATACGACCACAAGAATCTATATAATTCTCATTTTGGTGTTTCTTTAAAGTTTCTAATTCAATGGCTAAGCATTCTTCGCTACGTGGGTCGCCGAAGTGAGTTAAAAACAATTCCTTAAATTCCGCCCACGTCTCTATATCTTCCCGTTCACTGATAAGCGAAGCGGCCTCGCCCGTAAGACGACTAGTAATAATTTGCGTTATATATTCATTTTGCACATCGGATGACTTAAAGTTACTTATTATATATTCACACTTACGCAAAAATAAATTTAAATGGCGTTTATCGCCGCTAAATGTTGGTATTATTTTAGTAAATTCATTAGGGATAAGTTTAATTTCCGAAATTTTTAAAAATTTATTCACTGGTTTCTATACACAAAAATAAAAAAGATAGAATAAAATATTTAATATAACTCTACTAGTTCCACAAATGTTGTAAGGAAAATTCGAGTATAAGTACTAACCTATTATGTATTACCGTGTCGAGTAACCTTTAAATTAAGAAACACATGTAGACACAATAAGAACTTAATATGTATAACACTTAATATAATATTACTCTATAATTTCATTGAGTAATACGGAACTTAATATTATGTACGTATTAGAATTCATTTAATATTATTTTTAATTATTATTCATTGATAATTATTGCACTTAATACTTTTTTTAAATTTACGTTAAGTTAGTATTTGAAACCCAAATAACAGTCAAAATGGAAAATGTCTGATTCCAAGTTCACTGAGGGATATGAAGGAGGTGAAGAGTCGTACTCACCAGCCCGCAGTGCCCATCATCAGCTTCACGGCTCCTTATTCTCGACGAATTTGTTTGGTTCGCTGGATCACCACGCTGTATGAATCGCCCGCCGATGCGCGAAAATGGGTAAAATTGTATACGCGATATTCACGAACGGTGGCACAGCTTTTCCGGCGATCCTACCGGCTGCGCCAGTCAAGTTGCGGGAGCTGCCGAGAGCTTTTTAAAAACTAATTTAAAACTAATTAAAACTTACTAAACAGGTTTTACGTGGTAGAGCCATGCTGCAATTATATTAGTAGTATAGTTGTAGCACGAATGGGTCGGCTCGACCGGGGAAGGACCACGCTCTCACAGAATACCAGCGTGAAATAGTAGCTTAATGCTGCTGTATTTCGTATGGTGAGTGTAGAGAACCGGAGACCCTTTTTACTGGAAATGAGGCATTCCATCTCAGTCCTCACGGGTGACAACGCATCTGTATTTTGATTCGTAATGGAAGATAGATGTAGATGTCTATGGGCCGCAGCAACCACTTACCATCAGGTGGACTGTGTGCTCGTTTTGTCACCCTATTCTATAAAAAAAAAAAAAAAAAAAAAAACTACGTGTTCACAGAGTGAGATGTAAATTTATTCTGACCATCGTCTTTTTACAATACTTAATCCTAAGCTTACAGTCTACTTAAATTACTACATACTCAGCGTTTATGTATTTATGCTGATGGACGCTTTATACGTATTATGGATGGTGCTGGTGTAACCATAACTAGGTTGAATGGATTTATATTGGCTTTCATTTTCGGATCGGTTTTATTGATTTGGTTGGTATTCCTTTATACATATTTAGACTCTAGCTCTGATTTTGGATTTTAATTATTTAGAATCGTGAATTGGTTTTCGTTGTTTTAGGTTGTTTAACAATATTTCAAAGGAATATTAATAGTATAGATAGTGTATACGGTACCTATACACTTACTTCTTTTTTCGTTGGTTATATTTATATTGACTACTGCTTTCGATTTCGGTTTTTTGCGATTTTTTTTGTGATTTGGTTTAAGTTGATTCAATTTTTTGGCTATAAATATTAATCAATTTAAAAAATATTTAAAAGGAATATTTATTCCTTTTAGATATTTTGGATTTGCTTTTAAAAAAAATATTTAAAATGAAATTTAATGCCTTTAAGGTATTTTAACGTTTTTTTATAAATAGGTTTTTTGTTACTTCATAATGCCTCGAAAACGTAAGTCCAGCCCTTCAAGAGTATCTTCTCAAAGATAAACGAAAATATTAGCTCGATCGCTAGAATTTTTAGAAGATGCTGAACTGAGAAGGCAAGAACAAGCAGAGCGTCAGGCTGCTTTTAGAGCATCTGAGACATCTTCTCAACATCAGCAAAGGCGTCTTGAACAGACAGAGCGTCAAGCTACTTTAAGAGCTTATGAAACACCTGCTCAAAGTCAGCGAAGGTGTCTTGAACAGGCAGAGCGTCAAGCTACTTTAAGAGCTACTGAAGCACCTGTTCAAAGTCAGCAAAGGCCATTCGAACAAGCTGAATGTCAGACCGCCTTAAGAGCCGCGGAACACCTGATGAAACTCAACAAAGACTCATTGAGCAAGCTGAACGTAAATCTACTATAAGGGCATCTGAAATAACAGAACAGACACAGGCGCGAAGAGATGCAAATGCACAGCTCCAAGCTGAACGTCGACCAAATTTTCAAAGAAACAATTGGTTGGTTTTTAATGACGCAGCATTCAATTATGATCCGTTGATTGATTATAGAAATCACAGGTTAGTTGTTGTTGGACTGATGGACAAGGCGTGTCGATTTTGCAGCGCTTTAAAATGGAAAGATGAGACCGAAGGCATGTGCTGTTTCAATGGCAAAGTGTCTCTTCCATTACTTGGGAAACCAGAAGAACCTTTGAAAACTCTCTTTTTATATGATGCTAATGAGACACGGCGCTTTTTTAAACAGGATCCGGAAATATAACCCATTGATTTATTGTAAAGGACAAGAGGGTTATCATTTTCAAATTCCACTCATTAACCCGATCACAAAGAAGCCAACTCCGAACAAAAAAGTATCATGTATGGATTTTTATGCGTATCATATGGTGTTGCGAGAAAATGGTTTTAACCTCTTAGTCCGGTGTAGACAATTATTTCATCAATTTTTGCTAGACGTGTATGTGAAGGTAGAAAGTGAACGTCCCCTTTATATATCTTTAAATGGAAAAGATGCGTGTTGAGAATTATATACATTTACAAAATGCAGTTTCTAGCGACGCCAATGTTAACCCCAGAGATTTAGGTAAAATGGTAATTCTGCCCTCATCATTCGTTAACAGTCCCCGCTACCTACATGAGTACACACAAGACGCATTCGCCTATGTACGAACTTACGGAAGACCTGATCTTTTTGTTACTTTTGCTTGCAATCCCACATGGAAAGAAATAACCGAGGAGCTAATGCCGGGCCGAAAAAGTACTGACAGACACGATTTAGTTGCTAGAGTATTTGGATTAAAAGTACAAAAATTAATGTATGTAATTAACAAAGGGAAAATTTTCGGAAAAGTGCAGTGCTTCATGTATTCAATTGAATGGCAAAAAAGAGGATTACCGCATACCCACATTCTAATATGGCTTAAAGAGAAGTTGCAGCCCAGCCAAATAGACGACATAATAAGCGCCGAGATTCCGGATCTATATTGACGTCATGTAGTGTCAGCGACGAGAGCGGGGGGAACGTTCCAGAAAATGACATCACTAATCTTGCAACCGACAGCGTCATCTAGTGTCGAAACGAAGAACTAAGCTTCTAGAAGCCAACGCTCGAACTTTCGACGCCTTGCTATATAAACTGTTTTATACATATCTTACAAACCACTTTCTTCACGATATTATTTTTTTTTTCAAAATAAAGCCACACTGACGATATTTGTTTTGTTGTTTCATTGTTGTCACTCATACTATAAACAAACAAATATATATCAATCACATTTTATGTTTTGCACTGCGTATAGTAAAAAAATAATCAGCAATGATATTTGTTGTTTCAATGTTATCACTTACACTTTAAACAAACAAGTATATGTCAATCACCTTTTTTGTTATGCACTTCTTATATGAAGTAACAAAAAATAATCATACAATTTACTTGAATGTTCTGGATTTTTCGGTGCTAATTTGTATTTATAGGCGCTGCAAGGTGCGATCGGGGAAGTATTGAATTTGGCGAGACAAGCGAAGCTTTGGAGCGGAATAAAGTGAATCAGTGTGATTAATTATTAGTGTTTTAAGTTTGATTAGTGTAAAATGAATTAAAGTGTTAATTTTGGTAATTATATCGACAATTTTTATTGTCACGAACCTCAAGCTTGTAACAATACCATCGTCCGAAATATGATTCACGGTCCATGTGAAGCACGAAATTCAATATCGCCATGTATGAAAGAAAGAAAATGTACAAAGAAATTCCCTAAACAGCTATTAAAAGAAACAGTGCACAGTAACAATGGCTACTCTTGATACAGACGCAGAGCTCCCGAAGATGGTGGCAGGAAAGTTACAATCAAATCTCCCTCTGAAGCGTTCGAAACCTTGTCAAATTGATTTGAATTTTTGAATTTTGAATTTGAAATTTGATTGAATTGAAAAATTGTAAAATGTTTAATGCCCACATTAATGTAGAAGCATGTAGCTCTGTCCGCTCAATCAAGTATATCTGTAAGTACATAAATAAAGGATGCGACCAAGCAATATTTAATCTCAGGAGTGAAGGTGAGGCAAATCCCGTTAATGAAGTACAGACCTTTCAAACAGGGCGTTATGTCAGCAGTAACGAGGCAGCGTGGCGTCTTCTTGGCTTCCCTTTACACGAAAGGCACCCAACAGTTACTCACGCCAAAAACTACACTAACAGCCTTCTTTCAACATTGTCAAACTGACTCCTTTGCAAAAACGTTGTTATATTCTGAAATCCCCCGATATTATACTTGGAACACATCTAGGAAGGAGTGAAAATGCCGTATTCAAGGCGCGCCTGATGCAAATTGGTCCGGTGTAAAGTCATCAGATGCTCTTGGTCGTGTGTATACCATACAGATGTACATGTACATGTAACTAATTTTGAATGTTTCTATTTACGATTGCTGCTGCACCATGTTCGGGGTCCTACAGGATATAAAAACCTTAAAACTGTCAACGGTCAGGAATTCGCAACTTATAGAGAAGCATGTGGAGCTCTGCATCTTTTAGAAAACGATAATCACTGGGATGAAACCATGGAGGAAGCTGTGCAGTGCCAGTCACCAGCAAAATTAGGGATCTTTATGCAACTCTCATATCATCTTGCGGGCTATTTAATGCACATGAATTGTGGGACAAATATAAAAAGTACATGGCGGAAGATATTTTGGGAAGGTAACAGCAGACGCACGCGAACATGACATACAATGAGCACTTTTATAATGAAGCACTTGGAAAAATTGAAAATAAAGAAAAGGCAATGATAGGCAAAAAATTAAGCGACTTTGAAATGATAAGCCCTCAGAAAAACCGAAAATGAACTAAGTGATGAAATTATACGTGAAACAAACTACGATATACCAGCTTTGCAGCAGCAAGTAGCCGAATTTGTACTCTGCTTGCTTCATGAACAAAAATGAGTTTTTGACAAAGTATTAGGACAAATTGAATATGGAAATGGTGCACTTTTCTTTCTAGGTGCCCCTGGAGGAACTGGGAAGACATTTTTGTTAAATTTATTATTAGTGCAAGTACGGAAAGATAAAAACATTGCTGTGGCCGTAGCTTCCTCCGGTAAGCTACGGTCACAATAATGTAAAGCTGGGCCGCACTGCACATTCTGTTTTAAAACTCCCTCTTAATCTAGTCCAGGAAGAATCGCCGATCTGTAACTTTAGCAAAAATAGTGCACGAGGTATATAGCTACGACAATGCAAACTTTTAGTATGGGACAAAGTACAATGTCGCATAAAATAGCTGTTGAAGCACTAAATCGAACGCTCCAGGATTTGTGCAGCAATACCGATGTAATGGGAGTATTGGTGGTTTTACTGGCTGGTGATTTTCGCCAAACTTACCTGTCATTCAAAAGGGCACACCTGCAGATGAAATTAAAACATGCCTCAAGTCGTCTATTTTGTGGAACAAGGTGACAAAATTCATTTTAACTATGAATATGGGAGTGCATTTGTATAATGATATCAATGCTGGAAACTATGCTGCCACACTATTAAAAATTGGCGATGGGCAGTTGGAAACGGATGCTGATGGCTGCGTTAAATTGACGAGATATTTTTGTAATTTAGTGCAGAGTCATTCCCAATTAATTGCGAGCGTTTATTCAGATTTAACGAACAACATGCATGAAAACAAATGGTTATGTGAAAGGGCGATTCTTGCACCAAAAATGAGAGCGTTAACAAAATAAATTCAGATATTAAGCGAAATAGCAGGAGAAATAACAGAGTATTTATCAGTAGACACAGTTATGGACACAGAACAGAGCACTTCATAACCCGCAGAGTTTCTAAATTCTCTAGAGTTGTCAGGTGTGCCCTCACATAAGCTTCAATTAAAATTAGGCGTTCCAGTCATGCTAATGCGAAATTTAGATGCTCCTCGGTTATGTAACGGGACAAGGCTGCGTGTGACACATCTTGGATGGAACATAATCGGTGCTACAATTTTTACAGGCGTAGGAAAAGGTGAAAATATTACTATACCATGGATCCCTACAATTCCCACAGGTCTTCCTTTTCAATTCAAAAGGTTGCAGTTCCCTATTAAGCTTAGTTTTGCAATGACAATTAATAAAGCGCAAGGACAAACGTTACAGGTAGCGGGGGTCAACTTAAAAAAAACCGTGCTTCTCTAATTGTCAGCTGTATGTACCATTTTCGTGTGTGTCAAATGCCCTTTTGTTTCATTATCCGAATGGAAAAACATATAACATTGTGTACAGTAGCGTCTCAAAATAGTGTTCAGTTAGTTTTTTTCCAAAATTCCCATAATTAATTAATCAGAATTCCCACAGGTCTTCCCTTTCAATTCAAAATTTCCTATTTAACTCAGTTTATTTTCAATTCCAAATGCTGCATCTCTGACGGACCTATTAAGCTCAAGTTCCTTTTAACTCAAAAGGCTACATCTCTGACGGATCTTTTATTTTGCTCAGTTTCCTTTCAATTCAGAAAACTGCATCTCTGACGAATCAATTTAGCTCAGTTTCTTTTTAAAAGTCTGCATCCCAGACGGATAATTATGCTCAGTTTCCTTTAATTAAAAAAATATCTAAGAAATTTCCATTTGGAATAAACAGGCTATTTTCATGCTTTTCTATACGCTGCGTTTCAAAACATTTAAATAGGCTGACGAATCAATTTTTCTCAGTTTCCTTTTAGTGGCTGCATCTCTGACAAATCTATAAAACTCAGTTTTCTTTCAATTAAAAAAGCAATGGATAGTACATTTCCCAGTTACCATGCAGGCGAAGCCACGGGTAACAGCTAGTTGGGTTCATAATATTAACACCAATTTGTTTCCTCTCTCTTTTCTCTTTTTAAAATACGTTACCCCTACAGTAGGATTTTCTCCAGTATCGTGAAGGCAGTTTACAAACATAAATTGCACAAGGACAAACATCCAGACCCGGAACAAGTATTTGTGTGCCATACAAATATTTGTTCCGTGCGGGATTCGAAATCGCGCCCCCCAGCGCAGCCACTGCGCCACGGAGTCAATTCAATTGTGGTTTAAGTTTATGTTGTCATTCAAAAAAGAATCGCAATAGGTAGGTACGCGATGACACCGTCGCTTTGCGTCACTCAGGAGTGCGTGCGCACTAGCTTCTTACTGCTCATCACAGCGTCTATCCCTTTCACGCGTGATGTCGGCTGAGATAGCATGCATTTTAACCCCGCCCACCATTTAGGTCGAGCTACCGACTAGGGCCACCTTAACAGGTGCAAATGCTTGGATTTAAGCTTTCTGTACAAATTATGCAATAATGGCATTGACTGTCCTCAATTAATCGAATTGAATTAACATTAACGCTACATTTTCATGTTCATCTCATTCGGATTACCTCGTTTTAATGTCGACAAGCTTTATACGGTCCCACCTCACAAGTCTAAACTCGGTCTTAATTCAGCATATATATGCATATAATCTGAATGTTTAGACTGTATAGTGATTTAAGTAGGGCATCTGATTTGGATATTTTCAACGACAATTTAAATAATTTCAGTAGAAAAATGTTACTTTATTTAGATGATAAATGTAAGCCTTTTTTATTTTTCATGAATATCTAATTTTGCTAATGTACTACAAAAGCTTACGTTATTTAACTTTTCGCAACATTACTCTGTGCTAGCTGTGGTTTTCTATAACTGGGTGAGCACATTGCATGTTACAATGCTATATCTTGTTTTAGTTTTTGTTTATCAAATAGATGATACACAAAAACTAAAACAAGATATAGCATTGTAAGTACTATATATATATATATATATATATATATATATATATATATATATATATATATATATATATATATATATATATATATATATATATATATGTATATTATTGAAGTCATGACATTTACTCACAGAAAATAATATCAATAATATATTACTTGAGATACTTTGCTTAGAATACTTCATAGTGCCGAGACAAATATTTCAGTAAGGTACTAACAAGCTATCCAAACTAATGAATAATAGAATAGACTTCGAAACAAAACAAATTGATTAAGATCCTGTCTTTCTTTCGATTATACCTATAATAAATAATATTAATATTTACTAAATGTTAACTTAATACAGTATTATGTAATAATTTTACCTAGATATCAATATTATATACAGTAAAATACATTACAATCATTTTATTTCAGGCATAAAAGGCTTAAAATTAAGAATATTGGCCCGTAGCTAGTGGCTTCTACACACAACATAAACATAACATAACATAAACACTCACGCCTGTCACCCAGAGGGGTAGGCAGAGACTACAGACTTCCATTTAGCACGATCCTGACATACCTTTCTCGCCTCTTCCACATTCATATACCTACGCATACATGCTCGTCGGTTAAGGGTACTCTTAATTTGGCCCATTTTTAGTATATCGCCAATTTGGTCGACAAACTTCCGCCTAGGACGTCCCTTTCCGACTCTTCCATTCACTTCTGCAACATATATTTGCTTTGTCAGTCTTTCCGCATTCATTCTTTCTACATGACCAAACCACCGAAGCATTCCTTTCTTAATCCTGGTCACCGCATCATCTTGCAAACCACACTCTTCTTTTATCACACAGTTTCTCACCCTGTCACTCAGATTCAGCCCTAACATACTCCTTAGCGACCGCATTTCTACCGCATTTATTCTACTCTCGTGCTTCTTCTGCCACACCCAACTTTCACTACCATACGTTAAAGTAGGGACTAATACAGCACTGTGAATTGCCATACGTGCCTTTTTTGACACATTCTGACTTTTCACAATAGAGTGTAGAACCCCATTTACTTTATTTCCTGCATTCACTCGTCGTTCAATGTCCTTATCATATCTCCCATCCCTGCTGAATACACATCCCAAATATACGAACTCATCCACTTGCTCAATTAACTCTCCTTCTATTCTTATTTCACATACCGTTTTGCTTTCATCTCTTTCAAAAACCATCACTTTCGTCTTACTTGCGTTCACTTTCATTCCCCTTTCTTTTAATGACCTGTTCATTAATGTAACCATCATTTGCAACTCGGCCGCCGACGACGCAAGTATGACTTGATCATCGGCGTACAAAAGGCATTTGATGGTTAACTCACCCATTCTTACCCCGCATTCTTCAACTTTCAAATTTTCCAAACAGCTGTCCATAAATAGGTTGAACAGCCACGGGGAAGCTACACAGCCCTGTCTGACACCTTTATGGATGCCAAACCAGCCCGAGTAGACCCCGTTGATTCTAACACAAGCACTCGAGTCCCTATACAGAGACTTTAATGCCTGTATCAAACCAGCGCTCAACCTAAATGCGTTCAGCGTTTGCCATAACACATCCCTGTCCACTCTGTCATAAGCCTTTTCCAAGTCCATGAACGCACAAAAAACTCTTTGGTTTTTCGCCAAAAACTTCTCCGCGATCATGCGCATGGAAAAGACTTGATCTGTACACCCCATTCCCTTTCTAAATCCCGCTTGCACATCCCAAATTTTTTCATCAGTTTCTTTCATAACTCTTTCAATTAGTACCTTAGCATACAGTTTTCCCACAATGCTAAGAAGGCTGATACCACGGTAGTTTTTACAGTCCTGCTGTGACCCTTTTCCCTTATATATTGGGACTATCACGGCTTTGCACCAGTCTCCCGGTACCCGCTTTAGTTCCCAACATAAATTAAACAAGGTGTACAACAGGCCTGCCACCACGTCCTCTCCAGCCCTTAGCATTTCGAGTGAAACTCTATCATATCCGGCTGCCTTACCTACTTTCATGCTTTTCATTGCTTTCATTATTTCATCCATACTTATCTCCCTATCTCTTTCATCTTCTTTCGGAATTTCTATTTCATTTAGTTCACACTTCTCCTCACTCATAAATTCGCTTTCAAAATATTCCTTCCATCTCATTAGACTCAACACTTCATCATTCAGGATACAGCCATTCTCGTCTCGTATCGCATTCAATCTAGGCTGTTTTGTATTTCTTACGAGTTTCCAGAACATTTTAATATTTGCCTGGAAGTTATCCGATATTCTTCTATCATTCCTATCCGTTCTTTCTTGCTTTTTCCTTTCAACTAATTCTTTTACTCTCTTATTTAAACGTTTAAACTCTGCCTTTTTTCTTTCATTCTCATCATTCTTACCACCAGAGTTACCAGCTTTGGTCGCTAGTAAATCTAGCCATGCTCTCTTCTTTGCTTCAACTTCCATACGTACCTCGTCATCCCACCATAACGTATTGTCTTTCCTTTCATTCATTCTCTTACTAACACCACATACTTCGGTAGCTGCATCCACTAAACCTTTCTTAACATTATGCCACACATTCTCCAAGTCTAACTCATTCACACACAACTCATCCAAATTACTTATATTTTCTCTCAGTCTGCATTTGTACTTGTCTTTCACATCTTCATCTTGTAACCTCTCAATTCTTATACGCTGTAACGCAGTGGTAGACACAGATGTCCTATGCCGCCAACGTCTGAATAAACCCCTAATTCGGCATAAGACCAGGTAGTGGTCCGTCCCTACGTTGGACCCCCGGTAAACCCTTGTATCCACTACTGCGCTCCTCATTCTTTCATCCACAGTTATGAAATCTATCATGCTTCTATCATCACCTCTTTCCCAAGTGTACATGTGAATCTTCTTATGACGAAAGAAAGTGTTCGTCACAAAAAGATTCCTTTCCACACATACGGTGAGGAGGCTTTCACCATTCTCATTTATACTTTCATCACCAAACGTTCCCAATATCCTTTCATAACCAAGCCTCCTCACCCCAACCCTTCCATTAAAATCTCCTAGCATAATAATATTTTCATTTCCCTTACACTTCATTAGCACCATCCTTACCATTTCCCAAAACTGCTCCCGGATATAAGTGGGCTTAGACATGTCTGGGGCGTAGACCCCTAACACAAACAACTTCTTTAAGCCCACTTTCATTCGTATCCATAGCAGTCTTGGGCTTACACATTCATACTCTTTCACACATTGGCCCATTCGTTCTGAAAGGATGATTCCTACTCCCTGGCATGCCCGCTCGATCTCGTCTACACCAGACCAGTATGCGGTATACATGCCAAGTGCAGTGACATCCTTCCCCTTCCTTTTCGTCTCATTTACACATAATACATCTATTCCTCTATCATACATCATATCGCATACTTCATCCATTTTATCATTCATTGCCCCACATACATTCAACGTAGCCAGACGGGCCTCTGCAATCCACTTTTCGCCTCTCTGGGAGACAGAACGTGACGGGTGGCGAACCTCGTCGCCGGTTTTCCTCCCGGAGATTCTTCGCACCCCTGCCCCATCAAAGGGGCGCCGGGAACTCGGGGCCATTTCTTTTACTTTTTGCCTCATGGTGCGAAAACTAGGGCGTGGCATATTTTACGCCGCTACCACACGGCGAGTAGCCGAGTCTGTTCTTTCGGCTTTGTCGCTCTTTTAGCACCACCCGGGGGAAACGTGTAGGGTGGGCCTAGGATTAGGTGGTCGAAGCCTACGGACGAGAGCGACTTATCCCCCTGGCTTCTACACACAACATAAAAATAAAATATAAAACAACACTATTTAGAGAATTTTTATCTATGTTCTATCCCTGTATTGGCGGCACACTACCCCAGAGGACCAGAAGTCGGAAGCGAAGAATGTCTCTGTGTACACCACACGATGATGTACTTTTCGACTGCGCTGATAACTGATTCGAGGCAAGGTTCCTTCCCTCTAGTGGGGAGAGTCCGAAGGACTGTTACTGATATTTGCTGTCACTATGGTAACCAAAGTGAACAACGTATCCAGTGGTACGTACATTTATTTCAAAATCTCAACGCTATGTCATTTCTAGTACAGCAACTCAATAGTGTGTGTTTTATTAGGTGAGCGGCATCTAGAGTGTAATGGCGGAACAACAATACTGTTTATTTTCTACGGATACATAATATTATACTCAACATACCGCCCACCTAGAACAACATTGTTCTACACCATGTACAAGTTTCAAAATACAAAATAAACTAATGCTAATTAACAAATCGATAAAACTTACATTAAAACATTATTTAGTTACCGGTAATATACAAATTTTCTTTGTCGGTCGCTTAGCAACAGTATTTTTTATCCTTATGGAGACTACGCGAGTAATTTTGTCCGGACCCGGATGTTTCGCGACTACTCTGCCATACATCCACCGACAAGGTGGTAGATGGTCTTCCTTAACGATGACAACATCGCCTAAATTAGGTTCCTTCGTTTGGGAGAAACGTTTATCACTTTGGAAAAAACGTCGTAAATATTCAGATGACCACATTCGTCAAAAGTCCTGAACCATTTTTTTGCGTATATTGCCGTTTACGCAATGAACTAATATTTGAGGATTCAAAATTCAGATCCGGAGCTACTAGCGGAGGTTCACCTATTAAAAAGTGTCCCGGTGTTAATATGTTCCCGTGTTCATTATCGTCACACAATCTAGACAATGGCCTGGAGTTTAGACATGCCTCGATTTGCGCCAAGACTGTCGCCATCTCCTCAAAGGTCAGCGTCGAATTTCCAATAACATGTCTTAAGTGATACTTCACCGATTTCACACCGGCTTCCCATAACCCTCCGAAGGTCGGGGCATGAGATGGAATGAAATGCCACGTGATGCCGTTGTTAGCCAATGATTCGGCTACTTCTGCCACCATATTGCATTTTTCTGTACGAAACAAATGGGCAAGTTTCTTAAATGCGCCCACGAAATTCGTCCCGTTATCGCTCCATATCTCTTGACAATGACCTCTGCGAGCTACAAATAAAAACAAACCTTCACTGGTAAGGTCGGATACTACTTCCAGGTGTATTGTTCTAGTTGCCATGCACACGAACAGGCATATATACCCTTTATAAGAGCGGTGTCCCCTTCCTTTGGAGACCCTTAGCTGAATAGGTCCAGCATAGTCTACTCCGCTGCACTTAAATGGTCGTGTTGGAGTAACACGAACAGCAGGTAATTGGCCCATTAATTGATTTTTTGTAACTGCCTTGGATTTAACGCAGGTTACACATCTATGGGCACAAGTCTTAACTAGTTGTTTTACGACAAATATCCAGTAGGTAGCATTCAGAACAGTAAGTATTAGTTGTGGACCACCATGCAGAGTTTTCACGTGAGTATCTGAGACAATTAGCTTCGTGAGATCACAATCCTTGGGCAATATGATCGGATGTTTCTGGTTATTTGATAGCTGGTATTCGCCTAACCGACCGCCCACCCTGAGGATATGTCGATTATCCAAGTACGGCGTGAGTACCCATAGCTTACTTCTTTTGTTTACGCTGCCTTCTCTTTGTAAATTCTCTATCTCTTCCTGAAAATGTTCCCTTTGACACTGTTTTATCACACATACTAACGCTTCTTTCAATTCATCCCCAGTTAGGTAGTTCATGAATTTTTGCCTTGAAGAGTGTCTTAACCCTAGAAACCGCCTACAGCGTGCTACTACTCGTAAAAGTCTGGTGAAAGATGAATAATTGTCCAACAGCTGCTCTTGGAGTGATGCACAATGAACGCGCACTTCTAATTCTGTACGAATATTTGGTTTTTCGTCAAAACCTCTTTATCGCGAAGGAATTAGGGGCCATTAACCTATAGATTGCTCTTTAACAAGTTTAGAGGACTCATTCCTCGCGAAGCAATATCTGCAGGATTTTGATCGAATCGCACGTGACACCATTGGCTTGAATCAATCACTGATAAGATTTCAGAAACTCGGTTTGCTACACGCGCACACGCGCACACGCGCACACGCACACACGCGCACACACGCGCACACGCGCCCACGCGCACACGCGCACACGCGCACACACGCGCACACGCGCACACGCGCACACGCGCACACGCGCACTACTGTACTGTACCGTACTAAGAATTCCTAACAGCCTAATCGCTGTTTTTGATCCGACCCGGCATCTTTCTTTAAATAGATGCACTAACGACCATAAGACGTAGTAAATCTTTGAAAAAAAAACTGTCATATAAATCAACCAATATTAAAAAAAAAGAAATTCACGGTGTAGTTAATTGTTTTGTAGGGGTGCTTAGGATGGGAGCTGAGATGGGACTAGGCAGAGTTTGGCACTGGTTAAGTGAGAATCTCCTTACTCTTAACACTCAAAAAACGAATTATGTATGCTTCGCTCCATATATTAATTCGCAGCCGTCACCTAATTTTGAAATCGAAATTCATTCCTGTGGTACGCCTTTCCCCAACACATGTAATTGCCCTGTAATTCAGAAAGTCAGTTGTGTTAAATACCTCGGAATCATTGTGGATCAAAGATTAAGTTGGTATCCACACCTAGAACTAACAATTAGGAGGGTAAGGAAGCTCATATGGGTTTTCACATCTCTGAGAAACGTGATGAGTACCAAGCTACTGAATAAAATATATATTGCTCTAGCCCAGTCTGTAATAATCTACTGCATATCCGTATGGGGAGGAGCAGCTAAATCATACTTTATAGATTTAGAAAGGGCGCAAAGATCCTTGATTAAGGTAATGTGCTGTAGGCCCTATAGGTTTTCCACCGAAACCCTATACCAAACATCTAAGCTGCTCTCCGTTAGAAAACTTTATATTTTACCCATGATACTAAGATATCACAAAACATTACCATTTGACCATAACCAAACTTACGAAAAGGCGGTGCGATATCGTGGCTCCCTCATACCCTGCACGTACAGTATTTTCCACTCGACAAAATATATCTCAAGCTCCTCATGCCTATAACAAGATCAACCGCTTACTTAAAATTTACCGAATGCAAATGTTCAAAAAACTCTGACCAAGTGGCTTTATATTCTTAATTATGATGATGTGGAAAACATTTTGGTCAGAAAGAGATGAACCAGTTTTAAATAACACACACTGATACAACAAATCAGTAGGTAATGTGACACATTTATAAACTTGCACACATACTCACCACTGATACTCACGCATACACACACACACACACACACACAGACGCACGCACGCACGCACGCACGCACGCACGCACGCACGCACACACACATACACACACACACACACACACACACACACACACACACACACACAGACGCACGCACGCACGCACGCACGCACGCACGCACGCACGCACGCACGCACGCACGCACGCACGCACGCACACACACACACACACACACACACACACACACACACACACACACACACACACACACACACACACGCACACATCATAAACTAACACACAACGGACACAACTACTCAGGTATACATTTCTCCTAAGCTTCTTTCTTTCATTTTAAAATGCATGAATAACTGTAATATTAAGTTTAAAATGTTTGTATATTTTTTAATGTAAATCTAAGTTGATACGATTACGTAGGAAGAGCGAGATTCTCCCAACACAAGTATCTTATGATTACTTTCTGGGAGGCCTCGGCAAATAGCTGTAAAATGATTTACTGAAATAAAACATTTTTATTATTATTATATTATTATTTGTAGTAAATAATATTCGCATTTTCTTAGACACATAAACTTAAATATTATCAACGTTACGTTACCATCACAATAAATTTCATGTAAATATAATATATGTACATAAAAACATGAATAGCTTTGATAAGAACAAAGATTTTCATATTTTAAACACTAAGAACAAACATAAGCTTGTTATGCCAGTTATTAAACTCCACAGAATTAAAAATTCATTTATGTGGTAAAGTATATATACGCTTTTACAACAAAATACCAGAAAATGTTCAATATTTTTCAATGAACATGTTTGTGGGTCAATCAAAGGAAATTTGTATAAAAAGGCTTATCATGGTATCAAGGAATACATAAATGAAAACAACCCATATGGAGTGAGGTTATCGCTACCAGGTTCTATTGTGATTCGTATAAAAATTGTACATAATTATTTAGTCATAGAAATTTGTTTCAAAAACAATTTATATTGTGAGGGAAAACAATTTAAACACAAAATATATAAATTAAATATTAATTAAATTAATTAATATTGGGAGTTATACGATTTATAACTCCCAATATTATAAAGTTATATATAAAAAGTATAATCCCGTTGGATTTCTTACTGGTTCTTTCCCAGGACGGAGGTACTTTACGAACTAGTGGTAGAAATTGTGTGGATTTTCAGTAAGTACTAAATCTATAAAAATATATTATTTTCTATTCGACAGGCATCTCGTGGTAAATGCCGACAAAGTTAGACAGCGCATGAAGGTTAGGATTTTCCCAAGTAAACAATGTGGTACTTAGGCTGTGTAGTTAATATACTTGCCCTCTAAAACCTTCAAACCGGAAAAATGTAGTGTGCGTACTACTGTTAAGTGATTAGAATAAAAGGGGTATACTTATCCATGATATGAAAAGTTATATTCAATTTGTACCGTTTGTTCATATTCACATGCTCTAGTAGAAACAATTTATGTTGTTTAATTCAGTAAATTGTAGAGTAGTGTAAATGATTTAAAACATGTGAAAAGTTGGACCACTATTTGAAACTGCACAGTACCTCTTTTTTTTAAGAAAACTCTAATTTACCAAAGATAAGACAAGTAAAGAGATTATACTAAGCAACTATTTTTTTAATTTATAATTATCCTATTAACTAATTTTAAATTTATATCAGTACAATTTTTTTCAAGTTATTGCAAATATTTTACAATTTACTTAATTTAAAGAATAGTATTTCTCTGATGTAATCAATGAGACTTAATTGTAACACCAAATACACAATTATGTTGTAATATTAAATAAAATATCAGTAATTAAAATACTTTTAATAATCGAGTGACGTGCAGTTTCGTGGTCACTTGGAAGGGAATACCAAATTGGCCTCTAAAAAGCTTGGCGTGCTCAGCAGAGCGGGACAGTATTTCATGCTGGCACACCGCCTGCAACTTTACAAGGCGCAGGTTCGGCCGCACATGGAATACTGTTCCCATCTCTGGGCTGAGGCTCCCCAGTACCAGCTCCTTCCACTTGACCGCATCCAGCGCAGAGCGGCTCGAATCGTCGACGACCGAGTGCTTTCCGATCGACTCGATTCACTGGCGCTGCGAAGAGATGTTGCATCTCTTTGCGTATTTTATCGCATCTATCACGGGGAGTGCTCTGAGGAATTGTTCGGATTAATCCCAGCCGCCAAATTTCATGAACGCACTACACGGCAAACGTCCCGATACCATCCACACCATGTGGATGCTTGGCGGTCCACCACTGTACGTTTCACAAGGAGTTTTCTTCCACGTACAACCTCTCTGCGGAATAGTTTACCACCGGCGATTTTTCCGGACCGATACGACCTGGGAACCTTCAAGAAAAGAGCTTACTCCTTTCTAAAGGGCCAGCAACGCAGCCGCAATTCTCCTGGTATTGCGGTTGATCATGGGCGGCGGTAGTCACTTAACATCAGGTGAGCCGCATGCTCGTTTGCCCCCTCCTCTATAAAAAAAAAAACTTTTCATATTTTATCTTACTTCCAAGTACGGACTCTTTAGTTGCGACCATGTCTTTCTTTAATAAGCTTTGATAGTTTAAGCAATCTACATAGAAGTTATATTTGCCAACAAACCGATATTAAAAATTTATATCAAAATCTGGCCAAAGTTTTGATCAGATTCTGAACTTTATTGACTATTTCAATGTCCACCCGGTTATTAGTGTGGTCGTGTAAGTTTCGTTTCCGAATGCGGATACATTTGACTCATTAAAACATATAAAGAAATGTATAAAAATATTTTTTTAATTCCCGCTTAAGTATATTATTAACTATTGTCTTTAGACAAATTCTTCAGAATTTCAAATTCATTAGAATTTAATCAATATCTTTTTTATTATATTATTTTCCTTTATATATTTTAAAGAGTCAATAATATCCGAATTTATGATTTATCAAACTTTTCATAACTCCGAAAATATTCACTTTATCGTAAGAACTCATAATACCCTTTTGATTCGCATTTCATGAAAGACTATAAAAAATTCTTTTGTATTTTATTCTCTTTTGTTATATAATTTAATGAGTAAAATTATCCGAATTTGGGATTTTTTAGTCTTTTCATAACTCCGAAAGTATTAGCTTTATTATAAAAAGTTATACGACCTTTCTTATTCGTATTTTATCAACGAATACAAAAAAGTTGTCCTATTTGAAAATAACAATTCCTTGCAAATGAAAAAAAAAATCGGTTTGAACAATACGGCACCGAGTTTTTTTTTTTTATAGAAGAGGGGGCAAACGAGCATGCGGCTCACCTGATGACATTAATTTATGTCATCATTAGGGCAATTTGAAGAGAATTGCATAACTAATAATCGATACTCATGCGCCGATTCCTACTAGACTATATACAGAAAAGAGAAATAATATAATAAGAACCTAAACGTCAAAATATTATTTATGATTTGAATGTGCCTACGCAACATTCCTATTATGAAATAAATAGCTTAACACAAAGTTCTTCGCTATCAGTTTCTTTGTCTCCAACCCAACAATAACTGAACATGAGATTCATAATCCTCCATATTTAAATTCAAATTTCATAATAACACATTTGACTAGTTCAACTAGCAAACAAAGAAAAAGTTAAAATAAAATTCATTCATTCATTCATTCATTCATTACAATTTCATGGAATGATGACGCCCCAACACTTCGCCGAGAACCTTAGTCAGTTTTTTTTAGTTTTTCGTTATCCGTTTTAGTTTAGTTATCCGTTGAACTACGTTGGTTACTCTAGTTCTACTGCGGGCGGATACCGGTTGTGTCATTCCTAAGTTTATCACGCAGAGAAACTCCGAGCATAGCCCGCTCCACAGCTCGCTGAGCGACTTTGAGCTTTCTCATACAACAAGCAGTGAAGGACGACGTCTCAGATTCATAGGTCATCACTGGTAATACGCACTGATTGTACAATCTAGTTTTGAGATTTTGAGTTATGCTTGACGAGAAGATGTGTCTCAATCTCCCGAACTCTACCCAGCGAGTTGAATCCGTTGAATCGAAATCGAATGAAATCGTTGAATCTTGGAGTTGAACGGGGAAAATAAATTGGTTGCGCCGAAGCAACCTCGCACTTTGTTTTGTTAGTTATATTAGCCGGTAGAACCTCTCCTAGCTTCCGTTCCCTCCTCAAAAGCGCCTGCCTAAGGGGGGAGGGTGGGGGCTACATTGATGTCCTTATTATGTCTCTCCAATGGGAACCACGCTTCTCTTAGGTGGAGGTGGAGACGGCTGAACAGGTAAAAGGAAGTGCGCCGCCGCTACTCGCTCAGTTGCAACACAGTTTCGTCGCCTCAAGGCCTTAGAGAGAGTCCGCTAGCAGCTACCCCAGGCAAATGCCGGTGCGTTAATTTTGGGCTGTTTTTATTTTGTTATTCCCTTTTTCACAGCAGCTCACGTTGCCGTCGTGCCGAATAACTTATTAGATTAAACATATAGCAGGTATATTTGTTCAAAGACTCCTACGTGCCGCGGCCTCCATTTTGTTTTGGCTTATAACGAACCACGCTGACACAGTCCACCTAATTGTTCAACCCGCAATACCTTTCGTCATTTGCGCACCCCTAATTCTTGTGATCATTCGTCTTGGAATCGAACCAGTGACCTATGGCCCCATCATTATTAGTGGTTTTTCGAGCCGGATATGAACTGACAGTCTATCGCCTCATCAAGTCGAATTGCTGAACTGAGATTTGGATATACTATTTAGTTTAGCCCAAGCTTTAAGTTCCTAAGAAGATTTTTTGGATTTTTTGACTGTTGGATTTGTTGCCAAAACGCAATAGTAGGCATATTTATCAATTTCGTAGCTGCACTTTTTTTGTTTGTTTACACTATAGGTAAACGCTATATAGGTATTTTATTTACTTTTTCCCGCAGCTGTCGTCTGTTTACTTATATCACACCGCAATTCACAATATTTTATATAAATTTATATATCAGTGGATTCCCGCATAAACACTTGATTTTATTTGGTTAGTGCATACTACAAATAACCGCCTCCTAAATTCCTTCGCAGTCTTATAATGTCGCTCACAATCACATTCAATTTTATGCCATAAATCGTTTCGTTTAATTTTTTTTAATTATTAAATTCAAATTCATTTTTATTTAAATTTCATATTTCCAATTAATTTTAAATTTCAATTATTGTTATAATTATAAATAAAATATTTAATATAAATAAAATAAAAAATGCGAAGAATTAAATTAAATCCTCTATGTATACACTATGTACCGACTTCTGAAACAATTATGTAAAAAATGTGTTATTCGTTCTAGATCGGCTTTAGTTTTAATTAAAATTCAAATATTAAACGACTTCGACAAAAAAGGAGTTTCTATGTTCGACGCGTATGTATGCTATTTGTCAAACTTACTGAACTCGAAGCTAGTTGATGACAGCGTGAACCGTCTAGACGCCCTGGGATGTAAAAACAGGGTCGTCTTAAGATGGGTTCCGGATCACGCAGGTATTGTAGACAACGAATTTGCCGACAATCTTGTACGGGAGGTACAATTTGGACCTGAGCCATTTTGTGGAATCTCGAGAAGCCTAGCCCGATTGACCCTTTGAAACTCTTTATCACAATAAATCACTTAAGATCTAGTCTGATACACCAGGTTTAAAACATTCGAAAACCTTAATTCGGGCATTTGATCGTAAATTCGCTTCAGAAGTCCTTGGATTAAGTAAAAATAAATTGCGCATTCTGGCAAGAGCCCTAACTGGATACTGTTGTCATAAAAAGCACATGTCCATCCTGGGACTAAGCAACTCAAGAATGTGTAGATTCAGTTCGATAACGGAAGAAACGCCTCTGCACGTCCTAACTGATTGCGGACCCTAAATGCGCAAACGTAACACTCATCTGGGAAACTATGTACTCCGCCCAGAAGAAGTGAAATTGTTCACGGCTAAGCAACTCCTTCTATTCATTGAAGACATAATAATACAACAATAGATCTTTTAGGTTGCATCAGGTGATACATAGGTGATCCAGTTGCCATTAAGCAGGCAGTCCTTTGTAGACTAAATAGTCTACAAAGGACTGCCTGCTTAATGGCAACTGGAGCTATGCGATCATCACCTGGAGCGGCCCTTAATGAACATCATGACAAGGAGGCGAGAGCTAGTTTGTATAGGATTAACGCCCAGGGCGGTCTGAGCTTGTTCTTCTACAGATTAAGATCCATGCTCGACTCAATTAAGGAATCACCGGTCTTATGCATGATCTCAGATATCGTGCGTCCACTACACACTTTTGATATAATGTATATATTGGAATTACCTTCCAGAGAAGACTGGCTAAATGGCCAGGTTATCTGTGAGGTCGTTAGCCTCATATGGTATACCGGTGGGTCTAAAATGGGCCTCGACGTAGGCTTTGGAACTTACGGGGAACGCCCCAAATTGGTGTGCGGAAACCAATCTGAAAAAACACTACGTCAACCATAAAATTTATATAAACTCTGATAATCAAGCAGTACTGCTAGCGCTGAGATCAAACTTAGTGAACTCAAAGCTAGTTGGAGACTGCGTGAACCGTTTAAACGCCCTGGGATGTAACAACAGGGTCATTTTAAGATGGGTTTTGGGTCACGAGGGTATTGTAGGCAACGAATATACCGACAAAATTGCGCGGGAGGGCTCAAAGTGCATACAATTTGGACCTGAGCCATTTTGTGGAATCTCAAGAAGCCTAGCCCGAATGACCCTTGAAACTCTTTATCACAATAAATCACTTATGATCTGGTCTGAGACACCAGGCTTAAAACATTCTAAAACCATAATCCGGGCTTTTGATTGTAAATTCGCTTCAGAAGCCCTGGGATTAAGTAAAAATTAATTGCGCATTCTGGCAAGAGCCCTAACTGGACACTGTTGCCTTAAAAATCACATGTCCATCCTGGGACTAAGCAACTCAAGAATGTGTAGATTTAGTTCGATAACGGAAGAAACGCCTCTGCACGTCCTCACTGATTGCGGACCCTTGATGCGCAAACGTAACACTCATCTGGGAAACTATGTACTCCGTCCAGAAGAAGTGAAATTGCTCACGGCTAAGCAACTCCTTCTATTCATTGAGGACATAATAATACAACAATAGATCTTTTAGGTCGCATCAGGTCATACTGATCTCTTTCCCTAAATCTGCATAGCTGCTCGCACATTAAAAAATGTATGCCTCTTTAGCGATTTCTCGGAAACAGTTGAAGCGATATAAACAATTATTTTATTATTGAATATAAAAGAAAACATAGTTATAGAAGTAAACCAAAGAATATTCGTGGTAGTATCACAGTAGTGGCAAAATTTATAATGTAGCTTAATAGCTACATTATAAATCATGAGATCATATCAAAAACTAGAACGTTTTAACAGACATTCTAGTTTTGACATGATCTTATGATATTCATTAGCCCCCTTTCGAAACTTTTATTCTTTGTTACACTACGCCTTAGTTCCAACATCTGAGAATCTATTGTGTGTGTTATGAGAATCTATTTTATTTCTATTATTATTTGAATTCTGTTTTTACTTTTATTAAAAAAAATTATTTTATCATGTTTTAATTGTATTTTGATTTAATTATATTGATGAAGTAAGGAATATATTATTATCAGCAAAATGTTTTCTCTTCCGTGTAGCGATAGTGTAAGAATATCCACCAGCCCGTGTCGTTCCGCGTGTATCGCTAGAGGCGGCAGAGACAGTTGACGGGCAGCAGCACCTTCCTGATAACTACTCAAAATAATAAAAAACTGAGGTTAACGGTCCGCTAGCCAAGCGTGTTGACTATGGAAAAATCCCCCCTATGAAGAAATATCTGCGGCAGCCTTACGTTCAGCAGTAAACATTTATAGGCTTTAATGGATGGCAAAGGTTTTCCTTTCCTCATTGTTAACATTGTTATAATATAATTGAAGTCACAAACGAATTCACATTTCACCTGATGAGAAGTGGATACTGCGTTTGGACGGACAACGGCAGCCAACTTCCAACGAAAAAGGCTACAGATGCGTTATTATCCCTGAGGACGAAGATGGAATGTCTCAGACGGTTATTTTTCTAGGTATGACTTACAGACCTTTAAACAAAGAGGTTACTCCTTTCTCAAAGGCCGGTAATGCCTTTGAATTTTTTTTGTATTGTAGATGTCTGATATCATCACCATCTGACAAGCCGCGTGCTTGCTTGCCCATCTACTACAAAAATGAAGTTGCATTGAGCTGTCATGTGGCATACGGCGAAATAATTTCGGCGTTGTATCGCACTGTCAACGTAACACATTGTGTATTCTGATGGCGTCACATTAAGTTTAATATATTATGGCTTATCCAGTGCATACTACTAGACATAGTTTTTTTGAGTTACTGAGTTATGTAAGCAGTAAAATGTGACTACTTTTGTATAAAGTTTAAAATTATATACCTATTTATTGTATTATTAACTACGTTGTATTACAGTATTATACCCTGTTTTGTCCCACAGCCAAACGCTTCGGAACATTTCTATAATAAAGCTAAATTGCGAATTAAATACACAAAAAGCATCTAAACCGGCTGTTACAGCCTGTCAAAAGTCCACTGCTCAACATAGGCCTCCCCAGTGATTGCCTCATGGAGGATCGGCAGGCGGATGGGTAAATACAGTTTTTATTTTATTTCTGGTTGTTATTAGAAAAATCTGCTGCCAATCTTCTAGTTTGTTGCCATCTGTCGCCTTAAGACATCCATGAAACAATATGAGTTAGTTGATTTTGACACTGCCACAATACGTCCTACAAACGTTTTAGGACGCCACCGTATTCAAATCAAAATAAAATTGAATATTGTGTTCCGTTAAGCCGTTTTTAAAACGATTTTTATGATTCAACTTTAGTAATAATTGATATTAAGGTAGTCTATTACTTATTTCAAATTTTCTTAACCTTTTTATTCCGTAACATTCCGTTCAACCAGTCTCCAGAAAGTATCCTTCTGTCTTTATGTAAGAATACTTCGACACTTGTTAGCTAATACTAAATGTAAAAAGTAAGTATTCTTTGAAACTTGTTAATAACAAATATGTAAGTATAAGTTTTGTAAATAACCGAGGCGTCTGTTAGTGATAGCTTATAATTTATTATATTATAGGAGTTGAGGCGGAAGACTTTTGTTTATTATCATATTATCATTACCATCACATCTAAAGAAAAGCTTGTCATAGTCAAATAAATGCAATACTCAAACAAATGAAAAAATCAAAGTAATAACCTACAACGTAGATTTGCCTCACATGCCATTTAGAATCTGCTGAGAGTAAGTGATTAGCTATGGGATGTCAGTTAAAAAGTTCTTTTTTAGGTGTTGTATTTCGTAGAACTCAGAAGTATCAACAAATTACCTCAAATGTTCGTCTACTTGAAACTGAATTCCAAATATATTTGAAATCAAACGTGATTTGAAGAATTTAAATCCGTTTTCATCCTACAAAGTGCGAGTAGCAACGCAAAACGATGTTTATTGAAGTGATAATTCCTTTGATTTGTACCTTATCTGAGAGCGAATATTAAATCCATCTTTCATTATGAAGTAAGTGCTATCAAATAAAAAGAATGTGTAAATCTATATTAAATATTATTTAGCTCATGTTAATCTCAGAATTATTAAATAGACACCCTTGAAATGATCAATAAATCCTATATTTTGGTAAATTCTAAAGAAAGTATACACGTGAGCTGCGGTGGCTCTGGAGAGTCGGAGTAAATCAAAGACTAAGCCAGTACTACGACCCTTACAGTCAATAAAAAATTCCACTACCAAACACAGGTCATGCCACACATTTTCCACGCTGCCACGCTTGGCAGGTGTGATAGCAACAGCAGTTTTTTTTTTATTTTTTAGTTGTTATTAAGACGACTTTGCTCTTGAATTCCTCAGGGGTGACTATGTATTCTGCATTTTGAATCATAATCGAGAATAAAAATGCAGATGTATATGGGTCAAAGATCCACTTAACATCAGGTGAACTGTGAGCTCTTTTGTCACCCTTATCTTCTATAAACTATCATCATCATCCTTACATCCCTTCACAAGTACCCCTGCTGAACATAGGCTTCCCCCAAAGAATGCCACAAAGCACGGTCCTGAGCCACCTGCATCAATCGACTTCCTGCATGTCTTACCAGGTCGTTACTCCATCTAGTGGGTGGTCGCCTTTCACTACGCCTACCGGTACGAGGCTGTCACCCCAGAACGTTTTTTCTCCATCGGTTGTTGGTTCTTCTAGCTACATGGCTGGCCCATTGCCACTTCAGCTTACTAATCCATTGGGCTATGTCGGTCACTCTGGTTCTACTGCCAATTCCTCATTTCTAAGTTTATCAAGCAGAGAAACCCCGAGCATAGCCCTCTCCATAGCTTGATGAGCAAACTTGAGCGTCCTCATACGGCCAGTAGTGAAGGACCATGTCTCTGATCCGTAAGTCATCATTGGCATCATCACTATAAAATATAAAGAGGATTAATGGTTAAAACATTAATTTAAAAACAATCATTTGAGTAAAAGAGTTTATAGAAGATGAAGAGTTATTTTTCGCGTTAATCAGACCTTAAAATTTAATAAGATAATAAGTTTTGAAAGTTTATTGGGAATTGTTGCTAAAGTAAAAAGTAAAGTTACAACCTATATACGTCCCACTGCTGGGCTCAGGCCTCCCCTCATTTCTAAGAGGGTTAAGAGCAAGGAAATGTCCGCCGCGCTGCCCAAATGTGTGTTGGCGAACTTCACATGTCTTCGAAATATTTTTTTTTTCTTATTCCTCAGACAAACAGGTTTCCTCACGATGTTTTCCTTCACCGCCAAGCACGTGGTAAATCAGCACTTACAATTGCAACTAACAATTTGAATTGTTGCTAACTATGTTTAAATTGTTATAGATGGTCATTTAAAATGAAAAATGATTAGATATTCGTTAATATGATTTTCAAAGACCTATTAAATGATACCCCACTAGACATAGTTCATCAACTTTAATTTTTGTTTTCCTTACAATGTGGAGTCTGTTTCTCGGCGTATTGAATTTTGATTGTGGTAATTTCTTCATTGACAAAATATTAAAATAAATCGATTGATGTAAGAATCATCAAAAACGGCCCACGCATTTGGTCTGTAGAGCACCACGAAGGAACAAACATACATACACATTACCCTCCTTTGCGTCACACAGTCTGGTAAAAAGACAAATGAAAAAAAGAGAAAAGATATAATATTATGTTAAACTACCATTCCAGGAATGTTATGTAACGTAGCGCTCTGGCTATAAATACAGACGATACTGTAGTCTGTATTAGAGAACAATAGCCAAACTCACTTCAATTACAGTTTCCGCGTTGCAAGTAAATAGAAAACATTGTGGATCTAAGTATACGTTAGATTTATTTGCATGTAGAAATAAATTAACAGAAAAACTTAAAATTAAATAATGTTGAGTTTTAGGTAGAAGTCGTGTAATAGAGTAGGGTAGGCTGTTCTTTTGAATCTCACGTCATGTAAACATTAAAATTTGCATGTTATTTTAATGGCTGAACCAGGCAATTTTCTTTAGCTCTAGCGATACTATCCAGGCCTCGGATTGGATTCAGGATCACGAAAATGACGCTACTGAGCCCAGTTATGAATCTAAACTATTCGGGGATCAACTCCAACACAACAAATATATTTACACAAATATATTTTAAAAGGGCCAAATTAAGGGTAGCCTTAAGCGACGAACATATGGGTATATGGATGTGGAGGAGGCGAGAGAGAGCTGTCATGATCGTGCTAAATGGAAGTCTGTAGTCTCTGCCTACCTCTCTGGGTGACAGGCGTGAGTATTTATGTACGTATATGTTAATCCTAATACAAATATTGTAATTTTGTTTGTTTGATTGTATATTTGTACCTCAATCACGCAAAAAAACACAGGATGGATTTTAATGCAACTTAGTAATGTTGTAGATTATGAACCAGAACAGTTTTAGTCAAACATTTTAAGGCCACTCGGAGTTCTTTAGTCTATACTAAGGCGGACCACTTTCTTTTGCTTGAAATGCAATGATTCTATGTATACTATCAGATGGACACTACGGTACTAATACGTTACTTTTTTAGTCGTCTGCGTACGAACGTGATTGACTAGTTATTCGTTTTATAAACCGTGAAAGTAGCTTTCGCCAATCTTACACTGGTTTTGTTTAATGTGACTAAGAAGACGCTGCCATAATTTACTTGGTCAACGTGATTTCAAGTTCAATTCAGATAAGTATTATTTATATATTTATTTTTATTTGTGTAAAACATATATGTACATTTTGTTCTGAATTTCCGATCTAGTAGTATACATAAAAATCTTACATATCGATTTCTTACATTTACGCGAACACTACACATTCATTGAAACTACTTTTACGGATTTTATCACATATAATTCATATGATTTTTATTTCCCGACGTTTCGGGTGCTTTCCAGCACCCATGGTCACAATTTAAAATATTTTTTAATTGAAATTCAAAAAAGATCCTAGAGAAGGAGGCTGGGTACTACCACCTGCTAGGACCCTGTAATTAATAAAATAAAAACTAAACCCAATCATACCACTGCAAGAATTCAAGATACAATAAGTTCAATATGCGTAGACCGGACCATAATTAATAATAAAAAAGCTGAAGTTACTCGGGGCTTACACTGACATCGGGACGTCAGTCACCTCAGTCCCACGTGACCATGGGTGCTGGATAGCACCCGAAACGGCGTGATTAAAACATCATATAAATTAAACGCATTAAAATCCGTAACAATAGTTTTAATTAATAAAAATCTTACTTGAAACATCTATTAAAACAACAAGACGATGAAAAGAAGGGAAAGAGAATTGACTTTAAAATGAAGGGGTTAGCAATTCGACTATATTGCTTTGTATATATTTTGCAATATCTTCCACAATTTTGTACTAATTTCAGGGTTTTAATTTAATAGGCTACATCAAGCCTCTACTACAGCTAAGCTATTGACGTATTAAAACTATAAAATAAAATGATTTTTAGTGTTTAAAAGCTGCTCTTTACTTTTCAAAAATCCTTATTTAATCCACTGAAATTTGCTCTCTACTTTGTTTTAATTATAATTATTCATTACTTAATATTTTTTTTGTTATTATTTACAGTTAAGTTTTAGTAGTAAAAGTTCATTAAGTACTATATAGTCGTACTCCTCGCTTTTATTACGCTTTTTGTACAGCTCAGTAATTTCGCTCATTAGGATTATTTCCAGTAACATTTGCATTGGGAAAATTAGGCTACTACATATTTGCATAACAAACAACCCAACTAGCAACACAAAGATATATCTCGCCGGAAGCGATTCGGTGATTCGCAATAAAATAACTGTAGAATGGTCAGTTTCGCGAACAGTGCTTACAACGAAATCTTCAAAATCGTAAAAAATATAATGGTATGTTCCTCCTTCAAATGATTTTCTATTGCAAGTAACTATTTTTGTATTTTTTTTTGAAATGTATATTTCAGTCAAAAAACATTATACTATCAAGTTACGAATTTATTATATTAAGATACGTTATGGATTAGAATTTGATCTTACTTTACTTTAAGTTACTCAAAAATAACCTCTTAATCTTAGGTTTGCTAGACAGGAAATGAAGTTGCAGTTTCCAGTAGATTTTGGAGCATACAGGCAACTGATCGGACAGATTTCCAAATGCATACGGTGGGACTTACACAACTTCAATATGGCTCGTATTGAAGAAGAACAAAACCAGGGCTCCAAAACCTTTGCCAGAGATCTGCCTGCCAGAAAGAGCCAACTTTCGAAGCTAAAGACAACGTGGTGTCATAGTTTCCGGGGCACCTAAGATTTTGAATGAGATGGATAGGATTTGTGGACAGCTGTACACATCAATCGGAACAACACGCAAGTGTGAGTAACAATTCAAGAGCAAGTCTTATCCGACTCTATTCTGATTATATATCGGTTATAAGTCCGAGCTAAATTAGAAAAACCCTCCATTACTTTAAAAACGGTAAGTCCCAGAGCAAGGGTGGAATTACAGCGGAGTTTCTGAAAGCGGGTAAAACATCGGTACTTAAAGTCCTTCAGAAGCTCTTTAATTCTATGCTCACTACTATGGACACGGACTACGGACTACGGACGTGTAGAACAAAAGTCTTGAAGAGCTTTAGACCGATTTCCCTCCCGAGCCGCGTCTACGTGCTGTTTCCGTGAGTCATTACGAATAGTGTTGCAAAAAAGGCGGTTTCTGAAAAAGATTTAGCACTATAGACCACATACATACTCTTCGGAATATTGTACATAGGACCGAAGAGTACATTCTACCACTCTGCCTTACATGTAGACTATGTAGACCTAGCGTATAAAGCCTTTGATTCCGTCGAAATTTGGCGGTGCTTTAGTCGCATCAGCGGTGCCAAGGTGACTGTCGGTATATCGAAGTGCTGAAGTTTTTGAACAGTAGGGCTAAGGTATATATATCCGAGTACAAAACCAGAGTACGAAACCTATCCAACTACTAAGAGTTGTAAGACAGGATGACTTTATATCCTCGAAACTCTCCACCGCTGCATTGGAAGACGTTTTCGAGCTACTTGACTAGAAAGGATACGGTACTTACATCAATGGCGAGTACATCACTCACCTGCGATTTGCCGACGATATTATCTGGAGGACCTAATTTCTATCCTCAATGACCTCAATAGTGTCTCCCAACGAATAGATCTTAAGATGGCCTTGGACAAAACAAAGATCATGCGTAACGACCATACCACATATACCGGTAATTGTTAGAAGCACTAAACTCGAAGTTATTGTTCAATATATTTACTTGGAATAAAAAGACCGACAAAGTAAGTCCAACTTCAACTGGGAGGACAATTGAGGGATTCAACACGGCTGCGTAGCGTTTGGGAAATCACGACACATCTTTTCGTTAGGTATACCCTTTATACCTGAAACCATGACTGTACAATCAGTGCGTTTTGCCAGTGATGACTTACGGATCTGAGATTCTTCACTGCTGGCCGTACGAGAAAGCTCAAGGTCGCTCAATGAGCTATGGAGAATGCTATGCTCGATGTTTTTCTGCGTGATAAACTTAGAAATGAGGAGATCCTTAGTAGAACCAGAGTGAATGACATTTTTTCTTGTTTCTTTAGTAACTGCCTCGTACCGGTAGATGAAATGTAGGGAGACCACTAAATAGAATGACGACCAGGTTAGGACATGCAGGATGTTTTGTGGAATTCCTTGGGGAGGCTTATGTTATACAGTGGACTTGTAAAAGGCTGTAGTGATGATGATGATAACTTTTAATTGATTGTGATAACTATTAGATAGAGGAATATGATATTTTACGATTGTATTTTGTCCGTTCGTCAATGCTATGTAATCTTTTCTTCCATACACGGCTTGACTTGAAACCTACTGCATTTTGGAATCAAAAAGTGTAAGATTTCGTTAAATTTGCCTTCATTTCTGGACTGCTACGTTCTTGGATAGTCGACATCAATGTCCTTTCAATGTTGACAAAAATAATATGAAGTCCGCTTAAAGTGATAAAGGCAAAAGTCGTATTTTATTATTAGCAGTACCACAGTTTCAAAACTTTTTTACCAAATCTTATAGATAAGGGAAAATAATGTACTTCATCATCATCATCATCATTACAGCCTTTCACAAGTCCACTGCTGAACATAGGCCTCCCCCAAGTAATGCCACAAAGCACGGTCCTGAGCCACCTGCATCCATCGACTTCCTGCATGTCTTACCAGGTCGTCACTCCATCTAGTGGGGGGTCGCCCTACACTACGCCTACCGGTACGAGGCTGCCACTCGAGAACCTTTCTTCCCCATCGGTTATCGGTTCTTCGAGCTATATGGCCGGCCCATTGCCACTTCAGCTTACTAATCCGTTGGGCTATGTCGGTTACTCTGGTTTTACTGCGGATATCCTCATTTCTGAGTCTATCACGCAGAGAAACTCCGAGCATAGCCCTCTCCATAGCTCGCTGAGCGACCTTGAGCGTCCTCATACGGCCAGCAGTGAAGGACCACGTCTCAGATCCGTAAGTCATCACTGGCAACACGCAATGGTTGTACACTTTAGTTTTCAGAGATTGAGGTATACCTGACGAGAAGATGTGTCGTAATTTCCCGAACGCTGCCAAGCCGAGTTGAATCCGTCGATTGACCTCTCGGTCGAAGTTGGACTTACCTAGTCGGACTATTTGTCCCAGGTAAACGTACTCGTCAACAACTTCGAGCATAGTGCTCCCAACAACTACCGGCATAGGTGTGACATGGACATTGAACATGATCTTTGTTTTGTCCATGTTCATCTTAAGACCTATCCGTTTGGAGGCACTATTGAGGTCATTGAGCATAGTGCTTAAGTCCTCCAGCGATTCTGCCATAAAGACTATATCGTCGGCAAATCGAAGGTGAGTGATGTACTCGCCATTGATGTCAATACCGTATCCTTTCCAGTCCAGTAGCTTGAAAACGTCTTCCAATGCAGCGGTGAAGAGTTTCGGGGATATAACGTCACCCTGTCTTACACCTCTCTGCAGTTGGATAGGTTTCGAGCTCTGGTTCTGTACTCGGATAGCCATCGTAGCCCTACTGTACAAACACTTCAGCACTTCGATATACCGACAGTCAACTTGGCACCGCTGAAGGGACTGTAGCACCGCCCAAATTTCGACGGAATCAAAGGCTTTCTCATAGTCCACATACGCCAGGCAAAGTGGCAAATTGTACTCTTCAGTCTTCTGTACAATCTGCCGCAGGGTATGTATGTGGTCTATGGTACTGAAGCCTTTTCGGAAACCGGCTTGTTCGGGAGGCTGGAAGTCGTCAAGTCTGCGTGCGAGACGATTCGTAATGACTCTCGAAAACAGCACGTAGACGCGGCTCAGAAGGGAAATCGGTCTGTAGTTCTTTAAGAGAGCGTTGTCGCCTTTCTTAAAGAACAAGACCACCGCACTTCTGCTCCACGCCTCTGGAGTAGTGCCACCATGGAGGACGGAATTGAAGAGCTTCTGAAGGACTACAAGTACCGGTGTTCCACCCGCTTTCAGAAGCTCCGCTGTAATTCCATCCTCGCCTGGGGCCCTGCCGTTTTTAAGGTGCTGGAGAGCCATTCTAATCTCGCTTAGACTGACGTCCGAGATATCATCGGAATAGTGTCGGATAAGACTTGCTCTTGGATCGTTACTCACACTTGCGTGTGGCTCCCACGATGATGTGTACAGCTGCCCATAGAACCTCTCAATCTCACTCAAAATCTCAGGTGTCCCGGAAACGATGTTGCCACACTCAGTCTTCAGCTTTGACGGTTGGCTCTTTCTGGCAGACAGATCTCTGGCAAAGACTTTGGAGCCCTGGTTCCGCTCGATCGCTTCTTTAATACGAGAAGTATTAAAGTTGCGTAAGTCTCGCCGCATGCATTTGGAGATCTGTCTGTTCAGTTGCCTGTATGCTGTCAAATCTGTTGACGATTGCAGCCTCATCTCCCGTCTAACAGCCATGAGATTAAGAGTGTGATCGGAGAGTTTTTGTGTTCTTCTGCGGCGGGTCTTGCAGAACTTAGCTCCGACCGCATGGACAGTTTCCACGAGCTTGTCGTTCATATCGTCCACTGCATTGCAATCTTCTAGGCACTGGAAGCGGTTACGTAACTCGAGCTGAAAGGTTTCGGGATTCTGGATTAGAGCACGAGGGGGACGGAGCGTTGACTTCATTAGACGAGACCTCTCCAACTTAACGTTTAGGTTCAGTGTGCCTCTAACCATTCGGTGATCGCTGCCGGTTTTCACCCTTGCGATCACTGAGACATCACTGAACAGTTGGCGTCTGGTCGTCATAATGAAGTCAATCTCATTTTTTGTCGAACCGTCGGGGCTCGACCAGGTCCACTTCCTGTGGGGCCGCTTCTGGAAGAAAGAGTTCATCATAAAGAGTCCCTCTTTCTCCATAAAGTCGGCCAGCTGCTGGCCCCTTCGGTTCCGTTGCCCTACTCCAAATTTCCCTACCTTCAGCTCACCGCTTTCTCTTGTGCCTAGTTTTGCGTTGAAGTCTCCCATCAACACCGTGTAGTGGGTTTTGGAGGAATGTATGGCTCTGGAAATATCCTCATACATTTCCTCCACCTCCTCATCGGGGTGTGCCGAGGTTGGTGCGTAAACCTGAATGACCTTCAGCGAATACCGTTTGGTGATTCTGAGTATCAGGTACGCGACCCTCGTCGACACACTCCCAATCTTTACAACGTTGTTGACGAGAGACTTGTGGACGATAAATCCGACACCTCCTTGGGACAGATGGTCGCCCTCCCGGTGATAGAACAAGTTGCCGGACTCGAGGATTGCCGTGTCCTCCCCCTCTCTTCGGACCTCGGATAATCCAATAATATGCCAGCGCAACTTGTCTACCTCTTCTTCCAGCTCCAGTATCTTCTCGTCAGTCCTCAGGGTGCGTGCGTTATATGTTGCCAGGTCGAGTCGTCGTAGGTGGCAACCGAACCTCCACCGGAGATTCTTAGCACCCCCTGCCCCGCCGTTACCATGGTCGCCACCGTAGCCAGGAATAGCGGGGCCGCCGGGGACTGGGGGCCGTCTTTTTGTGTATTTGTTCATTGGGGGGTATTTGCCGTAGTTGCCACGCTTGGCGAGCGGGTTGGCAACCGCAGTTTTTTATTACGTCACAGTTGTCATCAGGAAGATGCTGCTGCCCATCTCCTGCCTGTCTCCCTCTGTCGCCTCTTACGACACCCACGGGAAGATATGGGGTAGTGGATATTCTTAACCGCCACTACACGGCAATAATGTACTTATTCAGAGCAATAGCATGGGCCCTATTGAGCAGGGGAGGCGCGTTTTTTTGCCAGCGCATTCCATAGAGTCTGCTGCACAACACATGCGGGTGACGCAAGCGTATTTTATAGTACTTATTTAACTAAATTGATAAATAAATATTATAGATATATAAGTTACCAAGTAAAATTGAATTCACATGACGGTCATGTTTATGTTTCGCTCATTTTTAAGTAATATTGTTTATCTGAATGTGAATACTTTCGTGACAATCCTTAGCATACACGCCGCCTGCGTTAATACTCACACCAATGGCGGCGTCGCCTGACATCAAATGTGTTTCACAGCTGTTAGGTCTTTAACGGCGATGGGGCTGCCTCGCTTTTGCAGTGCGTCAGGAATGTTCACTGAAATGCACACTGATGGTTTCCACGCCATTATTAGAAAGCGTGCTGCATCGATGCTGAAGCGTTTGCGGGGCAGCTCCAATAGCATTCTTCACATAATGGCAGATAGATGGGACTCGCCGCTGCTTGAGCACTGGATACGGCTTCATGCCAAGGTGTAAAACGCCGGTGCCCTCTTAGCGGTTATCTCAAAATCTCAATTTATATCAGTGTTTATTATATTTATTTAATTTAAATTAATTACTAACACTCAAATTCGTAATAGTTATATTTAATTGCACTTCAATTTTACTAACATATTATATGGGCTTTCTGTTGCCTGTAATAAAGATATTTTATTTTATTTTTTATTTATTTATTTAAGCTGTTGTGGTACTGACAAATCTATGTAGCTACATTCATTATTTTAAATAACTTATCTACTTAGCTTATCAGTAAAGCATTCCTTGGAAGGGGGAATACCTTCCAATAAGTTGGTGAATCAAACCGGCTACCTTGTTTTTCCTACCAAGGATGATTTATCACGTGGTAGAGCCATGCTGCAGTTATATTAGTAGTATAGTTGTAGCACGAATGGGTCGGCTCGACCGGGGAAGGACCACGCTCTCACAGAATACCAGCGTGAAATAGTAGCTTAATGCTGCTGTATTTCGTATGGTGAGTGTAGAGAACCGGAGACCCTTTTTACTGGAAACGAGGCATTCCATCTTAGTCCTCACGGGTGACAACGCATCTGCATTTTGATTCGTAATCGAGGATAGATGTAGATGTCTATGGGCCACAGCAACCACTTACCATCAGGTGGACTGTGTGCTCGTTTGTCACCCTATCCTATAAAAAAAAATGATTTCCGAGGCTATTGAAATTTAAAAAAAACATTCCAATTTTAATAAACAATACGGGCAATCTGCTTGGTATGCTATAATTAATAAAATATAATCCGTCATAGAGACCTTCTATAATAACGCTTTATTATAATAGACCATACTATCATAAAGTCCCTAATATTGGACTAACCATTGTGCAACAGTACTATAAGTAGTCGGTCACCCGACCACCCCATATATATGTACGGCCTTGGGTATGCGTCTCCGGCAACTTCCCCATACAAGCCATCTATACACGAAAACCCTCCATAACATAAAAAAAATTATTATACGCGAACACGCTCCATGACTTGGGTAATTATTGAAGAATTTTCTAATAATTTTATAAATATTATTTATCTTTTATTAATATTTTCAACTTTTATTTTTATTATTAATCACATTTCGAATATTTTATAAAAAATTTTAATAGAGTTATTGATTTTGAAAGACAATATTTTACCTTTAATTTAGTATAATACTTAATGTTTGAAATGTATTTATTTTAACTTTATGCTTATTAATGTATTTTTATTGTTTAAGTGCCTATGCTATCTCAAAAGGCTTAGCAAGATCCTCCGCTATGCTGAAAATATTGCAGTATTAATTTTGAAATAAATTTAATATAGTAAAGTTGAGGATTAATGTTAAGTACTATGTTAGACGCAAACACGATTCCGTAAAAAATTTCCGATAGAAAAAAATTCAAAGTTCTTCAAACCGAACAATATAAATAATAACAGCAGTTAGCTGGTATTCGTAAAATAATTAAATAAGTTCATGAAACTTTGCATACAAACGGAACTAACTGTAATGATGGGCTTATGTTTTTTATTTTTTTAAATTATCATTCTTTTCACTTATTTTCACTGTAAAAAGAAATTACCTAAACTATCGGCATCCTTAACCTTGTTCCCTGCCGCCCGTACGAGAAGTTGTGTCGCAAAATTAAAATGGGAAATAACCGTAATAAAAATAAGAAGCGACTGGGTTGACGTAAAGAAACAGGCATAAATATGATAAACCTAATGAAATAAGTATCTAACGACCTATCTACTTACAGTATTAGTGATTACAAACATGTCAGTATATGGCACACGACGCGTGCGAAAGTGGGGCCGAAATTAGAATTTGAGCTGAGAGCTCGTATTACATTATTTGCGCGCTGCTTTAAAAGGTAGTGGAGCTTTAATTGTGCACAGTTTAGAACTTAGATCTGATAACTATGCCATTGCATGGCAACTTCTATCAGACAGGTATGATAATCCACGACTGCTCGTAAATAACCACGTACAAGCCCTTTTCGATTTTGAGCCTTTACAAAAAGAATCTAGCGTGTGTTTAAGAAACATGATTGATGTCACCAACAAAAACTTGAGGGCCCTTGCTACTCTGAGTGAGCCCACCGACCATTGGGATACGCTTATTATTGTTATGATGTCTCGCAAGTTAGATGGTATATCGTGTCGCGAATGGGAGGAGTATCGTAATATTCTTACCGGTTCTCCAACATTACAACAATTTTTAAAATTTTTAAACAATAGAGCAGACTTTCTTGAAACATTGTTTAATAATAACAAACGTAATATACAAAAACAAAAGCACTTAAACCGCCTAAGTCTAAGAGCCTCATTACCACTACAGATCACATAAACAGTAAAAATGCAATGAATGAGATTAGCTGTCCCATGTGTAGTGATAAACATTATTTATACTTATGTCCCTCTTTTAGAAGCTTAAGCGTTGATTCACATATAAAACAAGCTACAGCTGCTCATGTATGCCTTAACTGTTTGCGCCCAGGTCATTCCCAAAAAGGTTGCCGTTTATCTTATTGTAAGTATTGCAATATTAAGCATAATATCTTGCTACATAAGGAACCTGACGCAGAAAATGTATCATCTTCTGCCTTTGAGAACAGTGTTGCCCTTTCCACAGACATTGTTTTAGCAAACATAAAATACTAATCAAGGCCATGTCTTGCTATCCACAGCACTAGTGAAGGTGAAGGATATTCATGGTCACCTACACACGGCTCGTTTGCTTCTTGACAATGGCAGCACTGCGAACTTTATAACTCAGAGCTTGTGTGGAAAGTTGAGTCTGGTAAGACGTGCAACGAACTCTACAGTCTCAGGTATTAATAACCAGTCTTCTAGTATGTCAGTCATGTGATCTTACTATCCAATCGTACTGCGGTAGCTTTAGGACCAACATAAATTGTTATCTTTACCACAGATCTCTCAGTCGTTACCATCATGTTATATAAATAATATTCATATACCGAAAGGATTACATTTAGCGGATCCTTCATACAATGTTCCTTCCGCAATTGACATCCTAATTGGAGCAGAGGCCTTCTGGGATGTTTTAGGTTCCACCCATATTAGCTTAGGAAAAAACCAGCCAAGGCTACATGAATCAAAACTTGGTTGGATCATATCTGGCTGTATTCCTCAGCCTACTCAGGCAGCATCTTCTATCTGTCATTTTACTCACACTCAAACAGATGACTCTCTTCTTACTCGCTTCTGGTAGCTGGATTCTGTACCTGCGAAGTATCACATGTCTTCCGAAGAGCGACTATGTGAGCAGAGCTTTGAGGAAGTAAAAATACCGTTGAGAGATTCACCCAATGTGCTTGGTGACTCGTACAATATGGCAAAAAACCGTTTTTTGTGTTTGGAACGCAGACTTGAGAAGGATTTTAATTTTAAAGAACAATATTTAGAATTCATGAAAGAGTACATTGAGTTGGGTCATATGACTGAAAACAAAATGAAAACAGTGTTCACACAACCTTCTTATTTCTTACCTCATCATGGTGTCTTCGACGCTTCGGCTTCGAGCACCTCGGGTAAATCTTTCAACTCTATCCAAATGGTAGGCCCAACCGTACAAGATGATCTTATGTCCATCTTGCTTCGCTTTAGAGAGCATAAATATGTTGTTACGGCTGACATAGAGAAAATGTATCGTGCTGTCTTAGTCGAGCCTTCTCAACGCTCACTCCAGCACATCGTCTTTAGGTTTGACCCCTCAGAACCACTAAAGACGTATACTATTAATACAATTACATATGGGACTGCATCGGGGCCTTATTTAGCCACAAAATGCTTAACTTCCCTCGTTGATCAATCTCCAGATATCAATGTTCAAAATGCTATCAAGCATAATTTTTACGTTGATGATTTTTTGTACAGTGGCTCATCTGTAGAATCCGTAATAAAGACTTGAAGGTGCAGGCAGAGGTGTCATTAAAACCTTAGAATTTGCGAAGTTTAATCTACGTAAATGGCAGTCAAATTTCGGTGAAATTTTGGAATCAATTTCTTCCATTAAAGGCGACTCAGAGTAGACTCTATCTTGATCATTCGTTGAGCAAAACTTTAGGTTTATATTTGCGTACTGAGTCAGACAATCTTTTTTACATCATTAATATTAACAGCAATATAAGAATCACTAAACGCAGCATCTTGTCTCTTATTAGCCAAGTTTTTGATCCATTGGGGTTAGTAGGACCTTGCATATTACTTGTTAAAATATTGTTTCAACAATTATGGATTAATAAAAGTATCTGCGACGAAGAAGTTGGTACGGACATAAAAGAACAGTTTAAAGATGCCATTCAATCAATTTCTTCTTTAAACTCCCTTGAAATACCTCGTTGGATATGCCATATTACAACCCCTACTAAAATAGAAGTTCACGTATTCACAGATGCTTCAGAGAGCGCATATGGAGCGTGTGTCTACATCAGATCAATCGGACAAGATGGATCTGTGTGCGTTCGCCTTTTGACATCCAAAAATAAGGTGGCTCCTCTCAAACCAACCACAGTACCACGTTTGGAGCTTTGTGGTGCTTTGTTGGGTACAAGACTCTTTAGAAAGGTACTGGAGTCACTTACTATACCTATACATTGTTGCCATTTCTGGTCAGATTCGACAATAGTCCTGGGATGGCTATCGACTTCTCCGAGTCGACTAAAGCATTTTGTTCGGAACAGGATATGTGAGATACAAGATAGTGCAACTGGCTGTAAATGGAACTACGTACCGTCCAAAGATAATGCAGCGGACCTAGTTTCGCGCGGGATGAAGGCTGATGTCCTCAGAATTTCCTCTTTGTGATGGTCCGGGCCCGATTTTCTACAATATGACCCAATCAAGTTTCCGAAAATTCCCTCCATTCAAACAAATCAACTTAAAGAAATATCCTTACATACAGACATAAATAAGCAAACAGACAATGTCATTTCAAACATAATCTCATCATTCAATTCCATTTCAATCCAATTCAATTCCAATTTCAGAAAATTAATTAGAATAATAGCTTATATACAAAGGTTCACTAACAATTGTAGAAGAAGTAATATTCATAACACCAATTATTTTTCATGTTCAAAATTAAATTCTTCGAAATCAATACTAATACGTATAGCTCAAATGGAAATGTTTCCTAAAGAATATGCTATTCTGAAGTCGGGTAATTCCCCACCGAAGAAAAATAGACTATTATCCCTTTCACCTTTCATGGATAATAGCAGTGTTATACGTGTGAGAGGTCGTCTTAGCAATTCGAGCTACACTTATGATATTAAGCACCCTATTATAATATGTAGCAAGCATCATTTAACAAAATCGTATTTGAAATGAAACACAAATGCTTAATACACGCAGGTACTCAACTGCTGTTGGCGGACATCAGGCAAACTTACTGGCCTTTAGGCGGTAGAAATCTAGCGAAGGCTATTGTTCATGGTTGTATACGTTGTAATAAATTTAAAGCAACTTTCGTGCAGCCTGCTATGGGTGACTTACCTACCGATAGGACTCACTTAGAATTCCCATTTTTGAGCACCGGAGTAGATTATTGCGGGCCTGTGATGATAGTCAATCGCAAGGGTAGAGGCAGTACCTTAATAAAATCTTACATTTGTATTTTTGTTTGTTTAGCAGTGTAGGCTGTCCACTTAGAACTCGTCACGGATCTCACAAAGGAGGCATATCTCGCAGCCTTAAGTCGGTTTGCGGCTCGACGAGGAAAGCCGCAGCGCATTTATTCAGATAATGGTACCAACTTCGTAGGTGCCTGCAATGAACTCTCTTCCTTTCTTAGGCACACGTCAGATCACATAACTTCAGACACCGCAGAACAAGGTATAGAATTTAAATTTATCCCAGCTTATTCTCCTCATTTTGGCAGATTGTGGGAAGCTGCCGTAAAGTCCGTCAAACATCATCTGAGACGCATTATGAGCCTCACTCACTTCACATTTGAAGAGCTTTCAACTTGTCTGACTCAGATTGAAGCTGTCCTAAATTCCAGACCTCTTACACCCTTATCATCCGATCCGATCCGATTTAACTCCTTCCCATTTTCTAATTGGACAACTACCTTAGTTGCGTGTCCACAAATCGAAGACAGGCATATCCACTCACTATCTAGATTTGCGCGAGTGGAGAAGCTAAAGCTACATTTTTGTAAGCGTTTTGTTAATGATTATATTCATCTCCTACAGCAAAAGTAGAAATGGCGCATCTCTTGCTATACTATGCAATATATGACTATAGGACAAATGGTTTTGGCGAAGAAAAACAATCTTCCTCCGCTGTTATGGCTTCTGGGGCGCGTCACTTAACTCATTCCGGGAAAGGATGGTGTTGCCAGAGTAGCTGAAGTCAAGACCAAGAAAGGGCATCTTCTTCGGGCCTATAATCGCCTCGTCACATTACCAATTGAAGCGGACTAGACCACTTCAACGCCGGGGAGCATGTTGCGTTTTATCGTAAATCGAAACGCAACAATGACAAATAGCCCGGGCCAATCAAAAAATTCGAATTAAATATATAACGGTTCTAGACTTCTTCAAGACACGATAGCATAGTTTAACTTAAGACAGTAGTTCACCTTTTATATACATTTGTAATTGTCTTTCAATATGAAAATCTTGTTTTCATCCTTTACTTCTTGAATTATATTCATTTAATACAATTAAAGTCAAGATTCTTATTTTGGGAATTTGACGACATCAATTTATTATATACATCACCCAAGAGCTCCTGCCGCATCCAAGAACAGGATCTTGGGCAAACACACGACAACCTCCAAAAACTTTCAGTTTTTGCATAGGTTTGCTAAAGGAGCCACTTGAGAATAATGTTTTTGCACTCGAGAAAAGAGGGTAAGATTTTATGCAATTTATTATATAAATAGGGGCCAAGGAATATGAAGAATCTGTGACTAAATACAGTTTTAACTTGAGTAGACTTTGCAACTAGTTGGTTACGTCGTGTCCATTCAGGGATATATTTGGTTGAGGCATGTTGTTTGAGAGCGGTGGTTAAAATGAATAATTGTCTAACTCTTAGTACTTGGCAATAGTCGTAAAGTTGGTCTGTAGGAAATATACGCAGTTTAAAACAACATACTTTTAAAACAGCTCTCTGTGCCCGTTCAAGTTGTATAAAATTACTTTTAGCCGCATCACCCCACGTGGATACGCAATAAGATAAAATTGATTGACAAAATGCCATATAAACCATCTTCATTATTTCTGAATTTGTAGATTGACCTAATTGTTTAAAATGTAGATAAGTTTACGGACTCTGTTTGAAAGGTGTTCAATGTAAGCTTTAAATGTAAGGTTATTATCAATTATAATTCCAAGATATTTTATAGATGTCAATTTTTATATAATGTAGGTCTTTATTGGCTGTACTATTTTTTATATCAAAGGGAGGATTAACAGCGATTTGTAATGAGTTTGTTGTTGAATTTTTTGTGTTTCGAATAGAAAAGTCTATTAATTTTCTTTTATCTATGTTCAACGTAAGTAAATGCGCGTTTTACAACGTCAAACCCTTTTTGACAAAGGAAATAGGTTTCAGTCCAAGTACTCGAGTGAAAGTCAAGTAAAGTATCATCTACGTAGGAAAAGATTATCCCGTTTAGAAGATTGATGTTACACAAGTCATTTATATATACTAAAAACAAACTTGGGTCAAGAATACTTCCCTACGGTACACCGTATGTAATTTGCAGCTCAGAACTACTATAAGGACCAATCCTAACACATTGAGTTCTATTACTTAAATAACTTTGAAATAAAGATAACTGAATTCCTCTTACTCCTAAAGATTGAAGTTTTGAAATTAGGATAGGTATCGAAACAGTATCAAACGCCTTTGTAAGGTCATGAAACAAGGCAATACATTTTTGACATATAAATTTTTGCATATAGAAAACATAATTTGCTGGGTTGGTTCCGACCCAATGAAGGAGCGCCCACAGCTGTCAAGCGCCCTCTTCAAACGAACTACAAGACCAGGAGCGTAGTCCACGAGGCACCAAAAGGAACTCCACCCCCGTAAGTGCTACTTTCCTTTTACTTGAACTTGAGCCGTTTTTTTGTTTCCCTGACACATTTTCACCCCTACAGGCTCAAGTAAAACTCCATCGAGACACTGGTAAAGTATTAGATTTGGAAGAACGAGTGCATCGTCCAAGGCTGTCGCATGCCACGTCGACCATCTTGTTTCGGTGTTATATAGTAACATCTCACATAACAAGGTCAAGGCCCGATCCGGGAATCAAACCCAAGAACCCCCTTTCACCGAAGACATTTAAAATTTTTAGCGCGCCATTATTTCAGTACCTTCGCCTCGGATCTGGTCATTCGCCACACCGTTCTTGTTCCTTTGAGCTGGATTCGAGAGAACCGCCTGTCGCTCAACCAATTAGTGTATTAAGCTAAATGTTCTTTGAGACGGACTAATTTCTCCATACAATTTAACGTCGTTATAAACGTTAAATATATAAATGTTCGCTTTAAAGAAAAGTAAAATTAAGTTAAATTTACAGTCTATATGCATCCAAATTAAAGATATTAAAATTAACTAAAACAGATGCTATTAATACAACTCGCTGATGCAAACTTTTGGCTCGTCCCTTTTATTTTTTTAATTATATGCGAACAGCTATGCAGGTCTAGGTAAAGAGACCAGTATCACTGCGACCTAAAAGATTTATTGTGATTGCTTCAATGAATCGAAGGAGTTGCTTAGCCGTGAGCAATTTCACTTCTACGAATATTTTATGGTTTACTTCTATAACTATGTTTTCTTTTATAATCAATAATAAAATAATTGTTTATATCGCTTCAACTGTTTCCGAGAAATCGCTAAAGAGGCATACATTTTTTAATGTGCGAGCAGCTATGCAGATTTAGGGAAAGAGATCAGTATGACCTGATGCGACTTAAAAGATCTATTGTTGTATTATTATGTCCTCAATGAATAGAAGGAGTTGCTTAGCCGTGAGCAATTTCACTTCTTCTGGACGGAGTACATAGTTTCCCAGATGAGTGTTACGTTTGCGCATCAAGGGTCCGCAATCAGTGAGGACGTGCAGAGGCGTTTCTTCCGTTATCGAACTAAATCTACACATTCTTGAGTTGCTTAGTCCCAGGATGGACATGTGATTTTTAAGGCAACAGTGTCCAGTTAGGGCTCTTGCCAGAATGCGCAATTAATTTTTACTTAATCCCAGGGCTTCTGAAGCGAATTTACAATCAAAAGCCCGGATTATGGTTTTAGAATGTTTTAAGCCTGGTGTCTCAGACCAGATCATAAGTGATTTATTGTGATAAAGAGTTTCAAGGGTCATTCGGGCTAGGCTTCTTGAGATTCCACAAAATGGCTCAGGTCCAAATTGTATGCACTTTGAGCCCTCCCGCGCAATTTTGTCGGTATATTCGTTGCCTACAATACCCTCGTGACCCAAAACCCATCCTAAAATGACCCTGTTGTTACATCCCAGGGCGTTTAAACGGTTCACGCAGTCTCCAACTAGCTTTGAGTTCACTAAGTTTGATCTCAGCGCTAGCAGTACTGCTTGACTATCAGAGTTTATATAAATTTTATGGTTGACGTAGTGTTTTTTCAGATTGGTTTCCGCACACCAATTTGGGGCGTTCCCCGTAAGTTCCAAAGCCTACGTCGAGGCCCATTTTAGACCCACCGGTATACCATATGAGGCTAACGACCTCACAGATAACCTGGCCATTTAGCCAGTCTTCTCTGGAAGGTAATTCCAATATATACATTATATCAAAAGTGTGTAGTGGACGCACGATATCTGAGATCATGCATAAGACCGGTGATTCCTTAATTGAGTCGAGCATGGATCTTAATCTGTATAAGAACAAGCTCAGACCGCCCTGGGCGTTAATCCTATACAAACTAGCTCTCGCCTCCTTGTCATGATGTTCATTAAGGGCCGCTCCAGGTGATGATCGCATAGCTCCAGTTGCCATTAAGCAGGCAGTCCTTTGTAGACTATTTAGTCTGTCTGCCGTCGTCTTTTGGTTGGACTTGTTACACCGGACAATAGAGGCGCAGGTAAGAATCGGCCTCACTATGCTGCTGTACAGCCATAGGACCAAACTGGGACGCAAGCCCCAGTCGTTACCGACCAAACGACTGTACGAACCTAAAGCAATTTTGGCCTTATGGCGCACGTTGCTAGGGTGAGAGTTGCACGTTAGTTTTTGGTCGTTTATTACGCCCAAGTACTTAACTACCGTGGAAAATGGTACTTTTATGCCATTAAGTTTTGGTTGGACTAATTTGTCCAATCGTCTCTTTTTGGTAAAGGGTATTATAACAGTTTTATCAGCATTAACTGATAAACTGTTATCCCTACACCAGTTAGTTATGGTGTTTAGGGCTCTTCGTATTATTGACGATAGATTACTTTGGCAAAAGCCCCTCTAAATGATCATATAACCCAATGTGTCAATGCGTAGGTCTGCCATTTTGTACAATAGTTGGTCAACCGCAAGAGTCCAGAGAAGGGGTGACAAAACACCTCCTTGTGGGCAGCCTCTTGTGGTTGCAACCTCAATCGAAGTTTGAAACAGCGCTATTTTTGCATTTCTGTTTGAGAGCATCGATTTCACCAATCTGATAGTTGTGGGGTCAACATTATTAGATGTTAGGCCCCCAATCAGCAGTAATATGTGGCTACTGTCGAAGGCGCCCTCAATATCTAGAAAGGCACAGGAGCTATTTCTTTATCCTCTAGTGCTTTTCGACCCTGATAATGACACTGATCAGGGCTGTTTCCGTAGATTTGCCTCTGCAGTAAGCATTCTGGTTGTAATGTATGGGTCTCGTTGCTAGAGCTACATCCCCTATATATCTATCTATAACCTTTTCCAATGTCTTAAGAAGAAAGGAAGATAGGCTTGTAGGTCTAAAGGACTTTGGTAAAGCGTAGTCCTTTCTACCCGCCTTAGGCCAGGCTTACTGTACAAACACTTCAGCACTTCGATATACCGACAGTCAACTTGGCACCGCTGAAGAGACTGCAGCACCACCCAAACTTCGACGGAATCAAAGGCTTTCTCATAGTCCACATACGCCAGGCAAAGTGGCAAATTGTACTCTTCAGTCTTCTGTATAATCTGCCGCAGGGTATGTATGTGGTCTATGGTACTGAAGCCTTTTCGGAAACCGGCTTGCTCGGGAGGCTGGAAGTCGTCAAGTCTGCGAGCGAGACGATTCGTAATGACTCTCGAAAACAGCACGTAGACGCGGCTCAGAAGGGAAATCGGTCTGTAGTTCTTCAAGAACAAGACCACCGCACTTCTGCTCCACGCCTCTGGAGTAGTGCCACCATGGAGGATGGAATTGAAGAGCTTCTGAAGGACTTCAAGTACCGGTGTTCCACCCGCTTTCAGAAACTCCGCTGTAATTCCATCATCGCCTGGGGCCGTGCCGTTTTTAAGGTACTGGAGAGCCATTCTAATCTCGCTTAGACTGACGTCCGGGATATCATCGGAATAGTGTCAGATAAGACTTGCTCTTGACTTTATCGTTACTCACACTTGCGTGTGGCTCCAACGATGATGTGTACAGCTGCCCATAGAACCTCTCAATCTCACTCAAAATCTCAGGTGTCCCGGAAACGATGCTGCCACACTCAGTTTTCAGCTTTGACAGTTGGCTCTTACGGGCAGACAGATCTCTGGCAAAGACTTTGGAGCCCTGGTTCCGCTCAATCGCTTCTTTAATACGAGCAGTATTAAAGTTGCGTAAGTCTCGCCGCATGCATTTGGAGATCTGTCTGTTCAGTTGCCTGTATGCTGTCAAATCTGTTGACGATTGCAGCCTCATCTCCCGTCTAACAGCCATGAGATTAAGAGTGTGATCGGAGAGTTTTTGTGTTCTTCTGAGGCGGGTCTTGCAGAACTTAGCTCCGACCGCATGGACAGTTTCCACGAGCTTGTCATTCATATCGTCCACTGCATTGCAATCTTGTAGGCACTGAAAGCGGTTGTGTAACTCGAGCTGAAAGTTTTCGGGATTCTGGATTAGAGCACGAGGGGGACGGAGCGTTGACTTCATTAGACGAGACCTCTCCAACTTAACGTTTAGGTTCAGTGTGCCTCTAACCATTCGGTGATCGCTGCCAGTTTTCACCCTTGCGATCACTGAGACGTTATATCCCCGAAACTCTTCACCGCTGCTTTGGAAGACGTTTTCAAGCTACTGGACTGGAAAGGATACGGTATTAACATCAATGGCGAGTACATCACTCATCTTCGATTTGCCGACGATATAGTCCTTATGGCAGAATCGCTGGAGGACTTAAGCACTATGCTCAATGACCTTAATAGTGTCTCCCAACGGATAGGTCTTAAGATGAACATGAACAAACAAAGATCATGTTTAATGTCCATGTCACACCTATGCCGGTAGTTGTTGGGAGCACTATGCTCGAAGTTGTTAACGAGTACGTTTACCTGGGACAAATAGTCCGACTAGGTAAGTCCAACTTCGACCGAGAGGTCAATCGACGGATTCAACTCGGCTGGGCAGAGTTCGGGAAATTACGACATATCTTCTCGTCAGGTATACCTCAATCTCTAAAAACTAGATTGTACAACAATTGCGTGTTACCAGTGATGACTTACGGATCTGAGACGTGGTCCTTCACTACTGGCCGTATGAGGACGCTCAAGGTCGCTCAGCGAGCTATGGAGAGGGCTATGCTCGGAGTTTCTCTGCGTGATAGACTCAGAAATGAGGATATCCGCAGTAAAACCAGAGTGACCGACATAGCCCAACGGATTAGTAAGCTGAAGTGGCAATGGGCCGGCCATATAGCTCGAAGAACCGATAACCGATGGGGAAGAAAGGTTCTCGAGTGGCAGCCTCGTACCGGTAGGCGTAGTGTAGGGCGACCCCCCACTAGATGGAGTGACGACCTGGTAAGATATGCAGGAAGTCGATGGATGCAGGTGGCTCAGGACCGTGCTTTGAGGCATTACTTGGGGGAGGCCTATGTTCAGCAGTGGACTTGTGAAGGGCTGTGATGATAATGATGATGATGATGATAGGCCAGGCTTAAGCCATAAATAGAACCTTGACAATTGACCATCCTTCTAGAATATATCCCCAAGCAAAACTTGCTCTGAAGATTTTCACCAGATAAGGAAGAAGGATGTCAATATCCCTCTAGTTGGATAGGAATTATTCCATCCTTCCCGCTTGATTTAAATGGTTCAAAGGAGTCAACAGCCCACTGCACCAGGTTTGGCCTTATTATCTTTGCAGACCTACACCAATCCTCATTGCAATATCTTTGTAGGGCTCTGAAAGAGTTCAAGGCTGAAGTCTTGTGTGACCTTGGGAAATGGGTTGACGCTAGTAACTCCAATGTTTCTGTTTCACTATTAGTGAAGTTACCATCCGGCTTTTTAAGAAGCCCGATCTGATTAGTTTTAGCTTTCGATAGCATCTTGTGCAGTCTTGCACTGCGAGGCAAAGACTCAATTTCCTCGCATAACTTCCTCCACGATGCTCTCTTGGCTTTCCCGATTTCTTTATTATATTCAGTTAGGGCTGCACTATAAATATCCCACTCTTTGGTTTTCTTAGCCCTATCAAATAGTTTCCTGGTCTTTTCCCTAAGTTCTTTCAGCTTAGAATTCCACCAAGAAACTTTTCGCGTTGAGGTCTCGGCTTTGACGGGACAACTGTCCTTGAAGGCTTCAAGGATACCTACAGTTACTGTCTCCGTTGCTAACTCCAGATCTTCAATAGTTTTGATGATTTTAGAAAACGTTTCCAAATTCCTCCTTAGGCTATCTCTGTAGATATCCCAGCAGGTCACTTTCGGATCCCTAAAAGTAACGGTTTCAAAGGTTGGTGATGCCCCAATCACAAACTTAATGTGGTTGTGATCAGACATCGAGTTTTCCCTACTAACATGCCAGTCATTTATCCGACTGGACATGTTATTGGTAGCAAAGGTTATGTCAAATACTTCTTGCCTAGCACGCATTACAAAGGTTGGTGTACAACCTAAGTTTAGGCTTACCAGGTGGTTGGAGATAAGAAAATCATAAAGTAGCTCACCTATTTCGTTGATGTTGGTGCTTCCCTAGGCTGTATGGTGAGCATTAGCATCACAACCCACCACAAGTTCGGCGTTGTGTTTTCGGGCGAACTCCGCCACTCGCTCTAACTTGATGGTAGGATCTGCGTTCTCACCGGGAAGATAGGCTGAGCAAATTATTACTGTGGCCCCTGTGTATCCCTTGAGATTTATGAAGTCTGTAACCAGGTCATCATTGCAGTACTCTGGAACAGCTAAAAGTTCAATATTTTTATTATAAATTATACAAGCTCTGGGTCTACTGCCTTTGGTATCGACAAGGATCTCAAAGGCAGCCGCCAATCCCAGAACTTGACTGTTGGCCACCCAAGGCTCTTGTATAAGGGCGAGGTCAATGTTGTCCTCTGCAAAGCAAACCTCCACCACGGCAGAAGCAGCTGCTGCGTGATGAAGATTTGCTTGGAGGACCCTCGTCTTACCCTTGGGTTTAGCCATCCCCGCTATCGGCCCCAAAAATCTATGTGTATCCTGGTCCATGGGCGGTCTGGCCATGGCCGTGAGCGCGGTGCGTACGCCGCAGGGGCGTTAGCTACCACTGCGCACACGGTGCAGGCACGGCACGCTGCTTCTACAGCCTCGTCTATTCCCGGCCACCATACGTATTCCAAACCAGCGCCTTCATTTTTACTACCCCCATATGCCCCTCATGAAGCTCGGTAACAACTTTATCCCTGCAAGAGTCCCCACATTACACAACCTAGTTCCATGTACAACTCATTTTTTTTTGTTGATATATGGTTTTAATTCTCTCATTTCGACGTCGTTCGGCTAACCGTCATTAATATATCTGACTACTCTGCTTAATATAATATCGGACGCCGTTTCTTTTTTTAATTTATGTGAATCCAATAGTAGTGCTTCTGAAGCAAAATATAAATATGTTTGTTCTGGGGTGTCTAATTCTTCCTTAGAAACCCCTTCCTTATGCTCACAAATCAACCTAGACAAAACATTTGCTGTATTTTTCTCCATGCGAATGTATTCTATATTAAAATCATAAGCGGATAACTTAATAGTCCGGCGTTGTAGTTGACTAGCCGCCGTGTTGGGAATACCCGCCTGCGGTCCAAAGATTGTGACTAACGGTTTATGATCGGTACGTAAAGTGAAATTTCTACTAAATAAATATTGATGGAATTTGTCCATTGCAAATACCATCACGAGGGCTTCTTTATGAATCTGACTATAGTGTTGTTCAGCGGAGGTGAGCGCGCGCGACGCATACGCCACCACCCGCTAGCCACCGCCGGCAGGCGCGCGCTGCGCCAGCACCGCGCCGATCCCACGCGAGCTGGCATCGCATGTTACTATGCTCTCCAACGACATTACAAAATGTGTCAACACTTCCGCACTACACAAAAGCTTTTTAATTTTATTAAAACACTTTGTATGTGACATTGTCCATCTACAATGTTTACTCTTTTCTAATAAGTCTTAAAGAGGGGTAATATGAGTACTTCATTTTTTTATAAATTTCCCATAGAAATTAACCATGCCTATAAACGATTTTAATGCCGATATATTAGTTGGATGAGGCATACCTAAAATAGGCTTTAACTTTTCCGGGTTGACTCGAACACCCTTGTTATCTATTATGAATCCTAAATATCTTACTTGGGGAGCCATAAACTCACATTTTTCTTTTTTTTTCTTTTTAATCCGTTAGTTTCCAAGATACTAAATACTTGTTCTATACTTTTTAAGCGCGAATACCACGATTTACTTTTTATTAGTATGTCGTCGTAAAACACAACCACGTCCGGCACATTTTTAAAGAGATTTATCATTATCTTTTGAAAAATTCCGAGACTAGAAGCAAGACCATACACTAGGCGGTTGTATTTGAACAGTCCTTTATGCGTATTAATAACAATGTAGTTTCTAGAGGTTTCATTTAAAATTAACTGATTATATGCTTGTGAAAGTTCTAGCTTGGTGAAGTAACGATTACCACTCAAACCACTAAATAAATCTTTACTTTTGGAACCGGGTACCTATCGACCAACAAAGCTTTGTTCAGTGTTACCTAATTATCCGCGCACAGCCGTATTCCGCCGTCCGCCTTCCTCGCTGTAACCAACGGCGTGGCCCAGTCCGAGCGGTCCACCAGATCGATGACGCCTGCACGCAGCATCGCGTCCAACTCTGCATCCACCCGCGGGAGTAGCGCGTACGGCACGGGCCGCGCGCGGCAATAAATCGGTTGCGTTCCCGCGCGCACGTGCAGCTTGACCTCTTCAGCGGTATACTTGCCCAATGTGCCGTCAAATAGATTCTCATGCCTGGAGATAATATCATTAAGCGAGTTATTTTTACATGGTACCATATTATGTATTTTTGTACACTTACCTAGCTTAGGTATTTCTACACGCACTAACTACACTTAGTGTTTTACATTATTATTATACTCAACATTTGTCTCCAAGTACCCTATCGGATAAATAGCTGAACCATCGTAAAATTTTAGTTTTATTTTACACATTTTTAAAGGTAACTCCTTTAATAATTTAATGTATGTTGAATAACTTATACAAGATATTGCCGACCCTGTATCGACTTCCATTTTTAAGGGTTTATTATTTATAATTATGTTCATACACACCGGTCTATACTTTGCTAAAGACATCTGATACATCGGTTCCTCGCCATCATCAGACGCGTTCTGATCATCCTCAGAGACGTCACCCGTCGTCGGTCCGCTCAACCAGTGCGCCGCACCGGCCGCAGCGTGGGTGCCCGCGTTAGCGCTCGCTCGAGCAGACATCCGCATACCGCGTGCCGCCGCCGGCCCCGCCCCGCGGCGCTGCTTCCCGCCGTCCACGCTGTGGCCGAGCGCGCGACCTCTGCGTGACCTTCCTCGCGCACCGTTTGAACTTGAATTATCCGATGTCATACGGCGATCGAATTCCTTCTTCATGCATACTCTTCGCAAATGGCCTTTTTTTCCCACAGTAACTGCATTAAAAAAATTTATACCTGCAATTTTGTGGGCTATGTTCATCGCCACCGCACGCTGAACAATTTCTGTTTTCTAACTTATGTATCTTCTCGCTAAGTTCCCGATCCGGATCTTGTTCCCGCGAGCCCTCCACAGCTCCCGCATCCCGCTCGGCTGCCTCTAGGGTATTAGCTAACTGTAGCGCTTTTTTATAATCAAGATCATTTTCTGCAAATAGCCTCTGTCGAATAAAATCAATCCGCAGACCGCACACAAACTGATCTCGTAGGTTTTCCTCTAAGTTAGTTTTAAACTCGCAATATCTAGCCATCTTTTTCAAGTCCGCCACGTAATTCACTTCACGGCTGGTCCCAGGTTGGGGCGCACTGTTGCAGAGTGTTGGTAAGGCTAAAAGAGCCTCTTCCAAACCTATACCTAATTCCATTAAAGGAGACTTCTCATTGTCTTTTACAAAATGTCGGTTTTCATCCATTTTGTTCCCACGATTTGCTACGGAAATACTTGGTCACCCACGGCAGAGCCCCGCATCCCGAGGGAAGGGCTAAAATACTACCCGAATCGCCCTGGTCTCGGGTAGGCACCGTTAGCGACTGGACTCCCTCCAGCCACGCATCCATCGACACGGTACGCTTGACACCTTGGATTGGGTTAGGATAGGAAAAGGGGGAGGGATAAAAGAAAAGAAAAAGAGGATCGTCCGAGTGTTTCTGTTCTTTCTGTTTCCTATGGAACTAGATCAAATAACAGGCGGCAACCACGTGAAGAAGAACTCCTCAGATTTGCCCTGGGGATCAACATGACCTGCGCTCTCCCCCAGAGCCATACGCCAAACTGCTTGCCGGACAGGAGAGCAAAATAGGTATTAATCTAGTCCTCTTTATAATATCAAAAAGTTAGAAGTAGACTATCCCCCGCCCTGGCTCGCCCCTTACTTAGCGGTTGGACACCACTAGTTTTTTTATTTAATTAATTAAGAAATTTATGATTACAAAGACATATAGTTTTAGTGTAAACATAAACTCATTAGGGTTTTTACGTACACCATTGCTGTCGACGTTATGTACACATTATTCTTTTTAACACACTGCCTTACTGAAGTTACACATTAAAAATTAGGTGCATTAAATATTATGTATTTATTTTACAAACAACTTGTGGGTACAAAAATAAAGAATAGTTCTAGGCGATGAGCGTAATTTAATAGTAGTAATTTTAGCGTAGTTTTATCGATTCTGCGAGCGGAATATAATAACGTATCCACCTCTTTCAAATTTTCGCTAAAGTAATTTTCAGATAGTAATGTTAGTTTCTATCTGAGGCCCATGTTCAGCAGTGGACTTGTGAAGGGCTGTAATGATGATGATGATGATGATGAATGTTAGTTCAACTTTGTCGTGAATAGGAATAATTTTGCAAAATGAAAATATTTTTCGGTAATCGCCTTTAAAATTCATTTTGAGATTATTAGGGACTATTTGCTTCAAAATGCGCAGCTGGAGTGAGTATCGAATATATTCCTCTATAATATACTCCTACCTCTTCGTATATCACAAACACGATTTACTTGATCTTTCCAGTTTATCCGATCGTCAATAATTAGGCCAAGATAGGTGTGCTTATTTACAATTTCTATGGCATCGCAATTACAGGGAGTCGAACTGTCAATATTTTTTGTATGAAGGCAGTGATGTGTTTGCGCTATTTATTTAGGTACAAAAGAACTTCTGTTTTGACTTGTGCTTATATACAAAAGTTTAGTTTTGACAGGATTGAGTACTAAACTGACATCGTGGGACCACTTCATTAGTATGTCACACTCTTTTTGAAGTTTCATTAGTACCTCCTCTATACTACGTCCAGTAGCTGCTAAACAGGTGTCATCTGCAAACTGATAGATCTCACGCTGTATAATTAAATTAGAAAGACTGTTTACCTGTCTGTGCCTTCCTTTACCTGTGCAGGAAAACTAAGAGCATCACCAATTTTTACCCCATAAGATCTTTAATGGATATAATTTTACACCACACTAGTAATTTTCGTCTAAGTCCGCTATCAATTAAGCTGTGAATTATTTTTGTGCCCTAGCGTGTCAAAGACCGTACTGTAATCAATAAAAACGACTGCTAAAATGTGCTCTTTACAATCAATATGCGTCTACAAACTATCTTTGAATGCAGAAAGTAGTTTTGATGTATTCTTTTGAGCTTGGAAACCATTTTATTTTCATAAAGCCCATGGATTTGTCCGCTTATATATTTTTCCACTATTTTGTTTATGGTAGCTATAGGTATTGTATTGAAAATGCCTTGTTTATAGACGAAACACCCGATGTATTAGTGACGGTGGAGTCTTTCCTAGTAAAGTGGTGTTGGGAGTAGTGGTGTTGATATTAGCGCCGACAAGGATCGTGCACGCAGTTGAGGCAGGGCAGGAAGTACTCTTCAAACTATGTATTTTATTTTGTTACGCGAATCTTAGCTAATAATTTTAAACGCTTTTAATAAAATAGATATTTAGATATATAAATAAATAAAATAATGGATTTCCGCAAAGTAAAGCCTGATTCTAATAATTATCTATATACATGCCACCGCTGGGGCCAGGCCTAAGGCCGTTTCTAAAAGTAATAAAGTAGTCCGTTGTGCTGTTTCAGTTCATGTTGGCGAACTTCACATTCGATAACTTTTAATTCATCATTCTTAAAAAATAAAAATAGGTTATTAAAAGCAAGAAAGTACTTCTATTGCCCTTTATTCAAACCCACGCGACGTTTAATATCTATGAGCGCAATAATAAAGTTAGAGGGTTGTACAGAATTTGGTCGTATTATTTTATGATAAAATCAGCAAAACTGCTTCGAGGCAGGCACGTTCGCATAGAAATTACGTTTAATATATATCTTTTTCTGAATTCTACGAAAAAGCCAATATTTTATCAAAATTTACCTCATTTACAATTTAGGTACAAAGTAGAGTCTCGCGGCAGCTATATCATGGTTGTGGCACAAACTAGTCGGCTCGACCGTCGAGGACCACGCACCTACAGAATATCAGCGTAAAATGGCAGCGTGATGTTGCTGTGTTTCGTATGGTGAGTGTAGAGAACCTGAAATCTTTTTTACGGGATACGAAGCATTACTATTATTAAGCATACTATTTTAGTCCTCGGGTGTGAAAAATCATTTGTATTTTTATTTTTGATTCATGATAGATGACATAATTTATGGTCACAGCATATTTTTAACATTTGGTGGATTGTGCCCGTTTGTCACCCTATTTTATAGAAATCTTTAGAACCAGGTTACTTGTGATAACTTCTATTCCTGTTCGATTTTTGGGATCGTAAATTCATATATACACAAACTATAAAATACCTATGTCTATATTTCAATGATTAAATCAACCATGCTTTTAAAGTATGTATATTGCACCTATGATAGGTAATTTAAGCAGCGTCTTGTCGCATGCAAAAACGTTCGGTGCTATCACATTATCATAATTGCATCAAGGATAAAGCCCTTTGTTTATGAATAGTAATAAAGAATGTTCGCAGCTAAACATAGAGTAGGATACAAGAGCCCTGGTAAATCTGGGGGTAGGCTCTCTCTATAAATTACGCAGTATGCGAGCACCTTGGGTATGATACCGGCTGACAGCAATGAAATTGTTAACTGCAACTTAAGGTATGCAACAATACACGGTCATAAGCCACCTGCATCTATGGACTACCTGCATATCTAATCAGACTGTCACTCCTTCTAGTAGGAGGCTGCCGAACATCACATATCTGTCATTTCTCATAGGAAAGACAAGCTTTATTACGATCTCGCATCTTATTTCGCCATGGATGAGAGTTTCTTGCAACATTTTTTAATTTTAGCCAAAAGACTTCTTCAAAAAAGGGAATTTTTTTTTATTTGACTTGTATATGGCTATATTTGACTGCCTCGTTAGTCTGGTTTTAGTAAACGTGGTTGATGATCATGAGATTTTGGATTCAAATCTCGTGTCGGGCTAAAAACAGTTAATGTTTTTTTTAAGTAATTATGCAGTCCAAAATTCACCAAGTAGGCGGTATTTCACCTGCACACCTCGGAAACCACTAACATCCGTTGCTCGTGCGCCTGACCTCTATCCGGTCCCATCTGGTAAACTTCGCATCGAACTATGAGACTAACGGTATAAATAATATATTTGTGATTTCGAATAAACTCGCCACTATCATAGTGCCCTGCGTCGCTAAGCTACCGTATATTTTTATTTATAAAATACGGGTGCAAGCAAGCACACAGTCTACCTGATAAGTGGATGATTTGACCCGTAGACATCTATATTTTGCACTCGATTAAGAATCAAACTGCAGATGCGTTGTTATCCCTGAAGACTTATATGATTTGTATTCAGTAAGAAGTTTCTCCGGTTCTTTATACTTATCATACAAAACACAGAAGCATTACGCTGCTATTCTGAGAGAGCGTGGTCCCGGTCAAGCAAATCCGTTCGTGCTACAGTCATAATGTAGCTGCAACGCAGCTCTACTACATTAAAAGTGTCTATGCGATGTCTTACCTAATTGTGAACTACTCAAATAATTCTGTTTTTTTTTTAAATTTATTCGGAAGGATACTCGAATGCGGTGCTTCGCTTTTTGATGATAAAACTCCAACACTTCCTTAATATCGTAATCAAAATCTACATCTGTCTGTGTTATTACGACATAGGTATAGCTAATCTTAACATCCATTACAGCCTATGAAACTCCACCCCTAGTTAGGTTTTATTAACATTTTCTATAGTCTGTACGACGATTCTCTTACCGAATCATTTTTTATAGGAAAAGGGGCAAACGACCATTCAGCTCAACTGATTGTAAGTGACTACCACCGCTTATGAACAACAGGGAGATTGCAAGTGCGTTGCCGGCCTTTTAAACAGGAGTAAGCTCTTTTCTTGAAGGTCTCTAAGTCGTGTCGGACCGTAAAAATCGCCGGTGGTAAAGTATTCCACGGAAAGGTTATATAAGAAAGAAAACACCTAGCAATATGTACAGTGGTAGACCACCAAGCATTCAGATCCACTTTGCTGACCATGGCAAGCTTTTTAGAAGCCAATTTGGCCTTCTCTTTAAGGGTGAGTAACGATATCGAGAATTCTTATACTGGCCGAGGCAACAAGGGAAGTTCCTTGAAACTGAGAAGATACGACAAAGGGGTTCTTTTTATGGCAACTTGAATCTCCCAAATAGTGTTCACACTCACGTTAGGTAGGTATATAATAAAAAACTTATGTGGAATAAAATTTTTCTTTATCGATGATTTTATATGATTCACAAAGAATGAGTTCAATATAAAGTATGCTTATACGGAAACAAATGGGTCAACTACCGTGCTCGCAACCGTAAAAACATTCGCAGGAACTATTATCATTTTATTGCTTTTTTTAAAATCTCTTGCAGGCCTTGTTTATTTTAAAATATTGACGTAGGCGAATATTTTATAACAATTTCCTAGAGAAATCTTGCAGAAACTCCTGATTTTATGAAATTCCAGATTATTGAGAATAATTTTTAAACCTTATTTTTGATTATGTCCTACTTATCCATTTTATAGCATTATTTACTCTTTTCACTTGCAAAAGTTTTTCATTTAATTTAATATACATTATTTTAGGTAAGTAGCAGTAAATAAAAAGTCTTGCAAAAACACCGATTTCTGCGTATGGGGATAAGTGAGACTGTTGAAATAAAACACACTAATATCAATAGCTAGTTTATGGTTTATTCATTTATTCGTTCCATTAATTACATTGAATAATATTACAGCCTATTGATGTCCTCTTCTGAACACAGGCCTCCCCCATAGCTTATTTCATGAAGTAAAAAAAAACTTTTTTTTTACGTTGGCAACCGCGGTTTTTAGGAATAATAATTATAAAATATGGGATTTACTTACTATAGCACCAGAACATATTACACCTTAGAACCGGAGGGAGATGTAATAAAATTTGTTGTATTCAACGTGATACTTGCCTACAAATCTACAGAAGTATTCATTGAACAGTTTACTATATACTGCATACGTTTGAATAAAACTAAATTTACGGATTTTATCGCGTTTATTTCACTACTTTTACTTATTTTTAATTCCAGACGTTTCGGGTGCTTTACAGCAACCATGGTCACGGGGGGGGACTGAGATGTTTGACGTCCCAATGTCATAGTTAGTCCGGCTACCTTCAGTTTTTGAATATTAATTTTTGGTCCGATTTACGCAAAACGAGCTTATAGTATCATGAAGTCTTGCAGTGGTATGCTTAGGTTTGGGTTTAATTTTGTTAATTATAGGATCCCAAGCAGGTGGCAGCACCCATCCATCTTCTCTATTGAAATTTGGATGTTTTTTAATTTCAATAGCCTCGCGTATCATCCTTGGTAGGAATCGGTGTTCTTTTGCGAAAATTTGTGGTTTATCAAATCGAATGTAATGGTGGGGACGATCTTGAACATGTTCGCAGACTGCAGACTTCCCGGAGCGTCGGTGCTTCACGTCTGCTATATGTTCTTTCACGCGGGTTTTTATGGATCGTTTTGTTTGACCTATGTAAGAGAGACCACGTTCACAATCTAACTTGTACACTCCTGCATCTTGTAGAGGGATATTACACTTGACGGATGGTAAAAATTGACTAATCTTCTTCGGCGGCTTGTAGTATGTTTTAATGGAAGCTCGCTTCAAGATGTAACCAACCTTGTCTGTGACTCCTCTGACATATGGTAGTACAGCAGGTACACGCTCGATTGTGGCCGGCTTCACTCGGTCACTGTGACGTAGGCGCGGGACCCGAAGCTTGTTGTCTTGCAATACTTGCTTGACGTGCTGAAGTTCGGCGGCCAGATGCTTTCTGTCACAGATCCCTCGTGCTCTCTGAAACAAAGATTTACCCACGGTAGCTAACTGTGAAGGATGATGGTGAGATTCACCATTTAAATATCGGTTGGTATGGGTCTTTTTTGTATACACAGTGTGACCAATTGTGTTATTAGGATTTCGAATGACTAAAACATCTAAGAAATCTAAAGAATTATTTGCCTCTAACTCCATTGTGAATTGTATTTTAGAGTTTATAGAGTTAAGGTGGTTTAAAAATGCAGTTACTTTGTCAGATGGTAAAATTGTGAAAGTGTCGTCTACGTACCGCTTGTAGAATCTTGGATTTACAGGAGCAGTAAGAAGGGCTTTCTCCTCGAAGTCCTCCATGAATATGTCAGCGACTATGGGAGATACAGGTGAGCCCATCGCCACACCATCTACTTGCTTGTAGAACTCTTCCTTCCACAATAGATAGCCAGATGTGAGGCAGTGTTTGAGTAATACTGCATATTCAGCAGGCATGTTATTATATTCTAGCTTCCTAGTTACAATTGATATGCAGTCTTCAATAGGTAGGCATGTGAATAGTGACTGAACATCAAGACTGACCATAGTTTCATTGTCAGCGAGATGTAGGTCTCGTGGTCCCGTGACCATGGTTGCTGTAAAGCACCCGAAACGTCGGGAATTAAAAATAAGTAAAAGTAGTGAAATAAACGCGATAAAATCCGTAAATTTAGTTTTATTCAATGTGTAGTGTTCGCGTAAATTTAAGAAATCATTATGCATACGTTTGGTTTAGTTTTTCATGAGATAAGATAGATAAGAGCAATTGTCTGTTTTTGTACACTCTGAAGGTAGTAGTAGTGTTAACATGATAGTAGTTAGTAATTATTTAAAACTATTACAAGAATACTGTTAAATAAAACTGTTTCCAGTGGACTTTAAACTAACCAAGGAACTCCAAAAAAGCCAAAAGCTCTATATTAAAGCAAAGTATTATTATTTATTAGTAAAATAATCTATATTAATTAAATTTACTTGAACCAATTTAACTTTTTCGTTTCATAGGTGGTGTTATATTGTATACCGCCATTTTTTATAGAATAAGGATGACCAACGAGCACACAGTCCACCTGATGGTAAATGGATGCTGTGGCTTATAGACATCTACATTTATCTTACATTAAGAATCAAAATGCAAATGCATTGTCATCCCTAGAGACTGAGATGCCTTATTTCCAGTAAAAAAGGTCTTCGATTCTCTTAACTTACTATACTTTTTATTTATTTATTTATTTTACCACTTACAACTATCATCACAGGTGTGTTACCTAATACAATAGTGCAGTAACAAACTAATAAACTAGAACAAACATAATATAGCTATATTATGCACAACTTAAAGATATTATACAATAAGCGGCCTTTGTGAATTCGTTCAGAGTACAGCTGAACAAATCAGTCTGTTGTGAGAGCACGTTAAGTGCACGCAGCGCGCGCGTCAAAGGCGCGTGCTGTAGCAAGTTGGTACGCGCTTGCGGCACCGACAAGAGCGGCGCCCGCCGCCGTCTTCCTTCGTACTCATTAGGGACACACAGCTCAGCTATCTGTAAAATACCTGGGTTATGTATTTTACCACGTATCACTTTTAGTAAGTAAGTGGCGAGAGCAACTTCCCTTCTTATTTCTAGTTTATAATATCCTATCATGCCTAGTATAAATAAAGTAGGGTACAAAAGTGGATAACCCGGGTACACACCATACTGTTTTAAATACATAAATCTCACAAATTTGTTCTGAATACGTTCTAGCATTAATTTATATTTGACTTCATGTGGTGACCAAACAACAGCATTGCATTCTAAATGACTTTTTACGAGTGCCTCGTATAATGCTCTCAGAGCACAGATGTTTGTGAATCTGTTGGCTAGCCGTAAGATCATCCCTAGGTTGCGGTATGCTTTTTTACAAACATTAGTAATGTGTTTTCGAAATTGAATGTTGGTAGTGAATCGCACGCCTAAATCATTAACCTCAAATACTCGTTGCAGAGGGGTTCTATCCATATAGTATTGATGATGACTCGGGTTATGTGCACGGCTGAATGATAGAATAGAACATTTCGCCGCGCTGAAATATGATTTATTTTCCAAACTCCACTCTACGACTTTTGTTATATCCTGCTGTAACATGTCATGATCCGCCCGCCGCTTTATTTTTAAAACTAATTTTAGGAAATCAGCAAATAACAGGGGTGTAGACTTATTGACTACTTCAGGCAAATCGTTGATTGAATAAAACTAAATTTACGGATTTTATCGCGTTTATTTCACTACTTTTACTTATTTTTAATTCCCGACGTTTCGGGTGCTTTACAGCAACCATGGTCACGGGGGGGACTGAGATGTTTGACGTCCCAATGTCATAGTTAGTCCGGCTACCTTCAGTTTTTGAATATTAATTTTTGGTCCGATTTACGCAAAACGAGCTTATAGTATCATGAAGTCTTGCAGTGGTATGCTTAGGTTTGGGTTTAATTTTGTTAATTATAGGATCCCAAGCAGGTGGCAGCACCCATCCATCTTCTCTATTAAAATTTGGATGTTTTTTAATTTCAATAGCCTCGCGTATCATCCTTGGTAGGAATCGGTGTTCTTTTGCGAGAATTTGTGGTTTATCAAATCGAATGTAATGGTGGGGACGATCTTGAACATGTTCGCAGACTGCAGACTTCCCGGAGCGTCGGTGCTTCACGTCAGCTATATGTTCTTTCACGCGGGTTTTTATGGATCGTTTTGTTTGAACTATGTAAGAGAGACCACATTCACAATCTAACTTGTACACTCCTGCATCTTGTAGAGGGATATTACACTTGATGGATGGTAAAAATTGACTAATCTTCTTCGGCGGCTTGTAGTATGTTTTAATGGAAGCTCGCTTCAAGATGTAGCCAACCTTGTCTGTGACTCCTCTGACCTATGGTAGTACAGCAGGTACACGCTCGACTGTGGCCGGCTTCACTCGGTCACTGTGACGTAGGCGCGGGACCCGAAGCTTGTTGTCTTGCAATACTTGCTTGACGTGCTGAAGTTCGGCGGCCAGATGCTTTCTGTCACAGATCCCTCGTGCTCTCTGAAACAAAGCGCTAATACCATCATGTACCAAACCACCGAGGTTGTATGGGTTACCAAAGATACACAAACCAAACGCTCCACTACGTCCTATAGTGAGCCAGATTGATTCACCAACTTATAAGCTGGCACAACACTTGGCAAAAGTACTGTCACCACTGAGAGGACATACCAAAGCACACACAAAGGATTCATACCATTTTGTTAGTGAGATAAAAGACCTACATCTTGCTGACAATGAAACTATGGTCAGTTTTGATGTTCAGTCACTATTCACATGCCTACCTATTGAAGACTGCATATCAATTGTAACTAGGAAGCTAGAATATAATAACATGCCTGCTGAATATGCAGTATTAATCAAACACTGCCTCACATCTGGCTATCTATTGTGGAAGGAAGAGTTCTACAAGCAAGTAGATGGTGTGGCGATGGGCTCACCTGTATCTCCCATAGTCGCTGATATATTCATGGAGGACTTCGAGGAGAAAGCCCTTCTTACTGCTCCTGTAAATCCAAGATTCTACAAGCGGTACGTAGACGACACTTTCACAATTTTACCATCTGACAAAGTAACTGCATTTTTAAACCACCTTAACTCTATAAACTCTAAAATACAATTCACAATGGAGTTAGAGGCAAATAATTCTTTAGCTTTCTTAGATGTTTTAGTCATTCGAAATCCTAATAACACAATTGGTCACACTGTGTATAGAAAAAAGACCCATACCAACCGATATTTAAATGGTGAATCTTACCATCATCCTTCACAGTTAGCTACCGTGGGTAAATCTTTGTTTCAGAGAGCACGAGGGATCTGTGACAGAAAGCATCTGGCCGCCGAACTTCAGCACGTCAAGCAAGTATTGCAAGACAACAAGCTTCGGGTCCCGCGCCTACGTCACAGTGACCGAGTGAAGCCGGCCACAGTCGAGCGTGTACCTGCTGTACTACCATATGTCAGAGGAGTCACAGACAAGGTTGGCTACATCTTGAAGCGAGCTTCCATTAAAACATACTACAAGCCGCCGAAGAAGATTAGTCAATTTTTACCATCCATCAAGTGTAATATCCCTCTACAAGATGAAGGAGTGTACAAGTTAGATTGTGAATGTGGTCTCTCTTACATAGGTCAAACAAAACGATCCATAAAAACCCGCGTGAAAGAACATATAGCTGACGTGAAGCACCGACGCTCCGGGAAGTCTGCAGTCTGCGAACATGTTCAAGATCGTCCCCACCATCACATTCGATTTGATAAACCACAAATTCTCGCAAAAGAACACCGATTCCTACCAAGGATGATACGCGAGGCTATTGAAATTAAAAAACATCCAAATTTCAATAGAGAAGATGGATGGGTGCTGCCACCTGCTTGGGATCCTATAATTAACAAAATTAAACCCAAACCTAAGCATACCACTGCAAGACTTCATGATACTATAAGCTCGTTTTGCGTAAATCGGATCAAAAATTAATATTCAAAAACTGAAGGTAGCCGGACTAACTATGACATTGGGACGTCAAACATCTCAGTGACCATGGTTGCTGTAAAGCACCCGAAACGTCGGGAATTAAAAATAAGTAAAAGTAGTGAAATAAACGCGATAAAATCCGTAAATTTAGTTTTATTCAATGTGTAGTGTTCGCGTAAATTTAAGAAATCATTAAATCGTTGATTGTCGGAATAAAGAGAAAAGGCCCTAAATTACTGCCCTGACTGACACCTGAACTTGTAAAGTAGGGTTCGGAAAGCCGTCCGCAGCCTGATACGGAAGAAGGCGGCTAAGCCACAAAAGTATGTTTCGAGAAAAATTGAAAAAAAGCGCGAAGTTGGTTTTCTTGATAGATATCACCGAAAAAAATATTTCGACTATTGGAATCCATGTAAAAAAAATTACGAATCTTTTATAAATATGTTTGAATGAAATTATTTGCATACTGTTCTTTAAACTCTAAAAATGTAGTTAACGTAAGTATTGAACCATTGTATTTGAATATTAATTACAATATAAAAGGCCGTTAAGTATACCTTAACTGCTTTTTAGTGTAGCATTGACAATAATCATACGCAAAAATGTGGTTAACCTACTTTAACTTTCTTTTAATTTTTGACGCTTTGTTTAAATTATACAATTAGACTACACTTTATTTCTGTTAAGTGATATAACTGCCTTATAGTATAGTTTATCAGCAAATAATCAAATTAAGTAGAAGCGCAACTAAACTAAAAGGTAGTTAACTGTACATTAATCTCACGGAACCGCTTTCTTGGTTAGCATTAGCATAGGTATATTTTTGTTATGTAAGTTTGAAAAGTTGCTGTGTAAAATAAAATGTGCTTTAGTAAGAATATCAAAACTTTATTCATGCTTAGCACAAACAATTATAAGGAAAAACAAGGGATTGTTTTTTATTCTTAAAGAACCTGTTTTTTATTTTTGAATGTGATTTCTGCTCTACTAAACCGTTTTCAATTATATTTCTAGATCTTCTGCTAAATCCGATCTGACGAATCTGATTTATTTACTGATTTTTTTTTATCATGGAAATAGGTAGGTGGCACGAAGTATGATATCGACTGATTGTCGTCTTCTTTGGAATCAGAATTGTTTTGCGACATCTCCACTGACGGTATATAGTCCATTCTTTTACAGAATCATCAGAGTCAAAACCTTTATTCTTAATAATGGCGCTCTTCTACTGATACTGGAAGACGTGCTGTAGATGGCAAGGAGTAACTAATTTTACAGACTTACTTATAGATAGACGTAGACATCTTTGAATTTGGAGCTATTCGGCGGCGTGTTTACTGAATTCAAAGCTTCACTGTAGTTAAAATCTTTATCGGCTAATTCAATGTAACAATGCTCTTTGACATATTTGGAGTTATTCTGGGACATGTTCATCAGTGCTTGGCACACAGTTTTTATCTATTAGCTATTTTTTTATCTATTAGTTATTTTTATCTAGCGATCAATTCTTAAAAAAATGAAATTAAAATAAAATGAATTTATTTCGAACTTTTGGTCTATAAAATTGTTAGTACAAAATATGAGTTTACAAATTATGTTTGTAAAACAGAATAAAAACAACACTAAAACATTAATTTAAATATTTTCCGGGCTAGTTTGTGGCACTTTTTACATACGCATGAGTGTATATCCAGTGTCTCCATGTATGTATACCCAGTGTCCTTGACTGGACAGTCTGATTTACCACTAATAACCTTCAGAATAGTATTGAAGCTCCCTCGCACTCTGCACATAAGAGACGTGATATGTTGCCGTAGTACTACATCCCTGATGCACTGCAAAATCACGGCAGTCCCGACATGACTCAAAAGGCTATATTGAACTATACAATTAAATATAACATTATCATTACAATTATATACATCGCTTATAGATGGTACCATTTCTTCATAACAAAAAAATATACCAAGCGTTTTATTCCTTTTCAGTTAGGTGAATTCATTGTGTATCTTTATTTTGGTGTTGTGAGATATCAAGTTTGAATATCCCGCTTAACTTTTAGAGTTGATAAAATGTTGTAAATTGATTCAGAATCACTTATGAGATCCATGGAGTATGATCAAGACCAAAGTGAATCAATTATTAAAGAACGGGAAGCCATTCGTGTCCAATGTGCCTACTGACTAAATGTAATTTACAGTCTTCTGCTGTCGCTTCTCTCGCCACACTCACTAACTTCTTGCCTTTGTTAAATCAAGGCGTTATTCAAGATGTAAAATAAAAATATATATAAATACTCAAGTAATGTAAGAAGGGAAAAGTAAGCTCCCTTACGTTCGGAAACGATTTAGTATTAAATTAGGACAAAAATTAATTTATGAATTTGGTGTAATGGTAATCCAAATCCATGTATGCACAATGAAAACTATTGTCAGACCTCAAAATTGAATGGAACACTCCTTGGCCGTAGCGTATTTTAAAATAATTTTGTTATGAATATAACGCTCTTTTTACATAGAGAGGAGGAGATTTGAATAAAATGTGCTATCATTGATTACTTTTTAAGTAAAGTTTTTTAAGTGGCAATTTCATTGGAGATGCCAGTTTCAAAAAATATTCATATAAGTTCATGAACTTAAATTTAAAATGAGTGGAAAATATAATTGTAAAAATAATTATGTAATGATTTCTCATATTTATGCGAACATTACACATGTAAATAAAACTAGTTTTTACGAATTTTATCGCGTATATTAACTTTTTTATATTCCCGACGTTTCGAGCACTACAGCACCCATGGTAACAGGGGGACTAAGATGTTCGACGTCCCGATGTTATAGTTAACCACCAGATTAAAATCATTAATATTTGTTTCGATCTACACAGTATGAACTTATAATATCGTGAAGTCTTGCAGTTGTACACTTGGATTGCGATTTAATTTCATTAATTATAGGATCCCAAGCAGATGATAGTGCCCATATTTTATAAGATAGGACAAACGATCGATTAAACCCCGCGTTAAAGAACATATAGCTGATGTGAAGAATCGACGCTCCGGGCAGTCTGCAGTCTGTGAACACGTACAGGATCGCCCAGTCACTACATCAGATTTGATAGACCACAAATTCTCGCTAAGGCAAACAGATTTCTTAGAAGGATGATTCGCGAGGCCATTGAAATCAAAAAACATCCTAATTTCAACAGAGAAGAGGGATTGCGCTACCATCTGCTTGGGTCCTATAATTAATAAAAATAAATCTCCACCCAAGCATACAACTGCAAGACTTCAAAATACTATAAGTTCATACTGTGTAGATCGGAACAAAAATTAATCATTTTATTGTGTGAATAACCCCGGGTAACTATTACATCGGGACGCCGAAGACCTCAGTCCCCCCCCCATGACCCCCCAACTGACCATGGTTGCTGTAAAGTGCTCGAAATCAAAACTTCGGGAATATAAAAAAGTTAATATATGTGATAAAATCCGTAAAAACTAGTTTTATATTAAAAATAAATATAACTATTTTACTTACTTTAAATTCTATTAAATTTCTTCCTTTTTTTAATTTAGTAGCAATTTTATGGGAAAATTGAGTCTTAAAGTCCTTTTCATCAGAAAAGACACATTTTTTCGGAGAATTATTACACAGTTTTTTAAATCAAAACCCAAACCAAAGAATATACCTCTAACACACTCGGACAAGAGTTCTGATCATACTTTTTTAACTCTTAAAACTTGCCGATCTAATTCTTCATGTACACATCGATTGCTAAACTTACACTTAGACGCTTTTTAGAGTATCACATTCACTTTGCCGCTGTTTAAATATTGTTCCAAATATAATTCAAAGGTTCATCATACACTAAAAAGCAATGAATGCCTTTTTGGGAAGTATGTGATTTTAATATATTTTTTAAATTCTACGCTTGAAAACAGTTAAGTGTTTTTAGCCGTGTTTTAGTGTCTACTACAGGTGTTTACCGCTTTTTAGCATATTATTAGGTATAGCCTAGCATGGCCGCAAATAAGTAATATGGCAGTTATTTACACATATTATAAAATGTGTTTAACTGCATTTTTCCTTAGTTTTACAACACCAAATATTAAATTTCAACTAAGAAAATAAATAGTTAAAATCTCTTAACGGCTATATAGCGTAACGGTGCATCGTAACTGATTTTTAGCATATGACAGCAAAGAAAATTTTGCACTTAACCGCCAAAATGCTTAATGTATCTCAAGAACTATCAATCGTAAAAATATAATTCCAATATTGGTTGATAGAGAATTTTTTGCTTAGTCTAGTGGTGCTGAAAGCTCAAAATCGACAAAATGCACTTAGCCGCCTTTTTTCGTATCAGGGCAGCGCTGCAGTCAACATACTGACATCGGTCTCGTAAATAACAGTATGCGGTGTGCATCCGACGCTAGCCAACTTCGCTAGTAGGACGTCATAGTCAGTAGACACAGACACTACTGTGTCAAATGCCTTTTTAAAATCAAAATAGGCAAAATCCACTTGTTGGCCAGCACCCACCGTTGGTACTATGTGTGTCATTAGCTCGAGCAAGTTCCCCGTTGTTCCTCGCCCGGGACGGAAGCCGTGCTGTGCGTCGGACAACAGGACAGCACTTATTTGTGGGTACAAACTACTGTGAATGGTTGACTCAAAAACTTTAGCTGGAGTGCATAATACCGCCACGGGTCTATAATCACTGGGGGCGGAACATATGCTACCTTTCGGCACGGGTACTACCCGAGTGATTTTCCAACGATCAGGAAACTTTGCAGCCTTAATACAAACATTGAATATGTGTACCAACGGCTTTACTAATACTGCACGACAGTCCCTAAAAATAAACGCCGGAATACCATCGGGCCCCGCCGAAGTCTTCGGCGGTAAACGCGCAAGTGCGCGCCGTACGTCAGCGGGACATAAGCACGCGAGATGCGCCCACGCACCCGGCGCCGCACCCGTCACCGCACTTATGCTTGCCGCCGCCACGCTCAGCTTAGGAGAACCGAGCGAACTCATTGGCATATTCTTGTTCTGATAGTACCCGTCCGTCATTGATTAACCTTCAATGATTCGAATCGCCTTTCCTAGATCTTATGTACCCCCAAAACGCTCGCGGATCCTTTGCCAAATGTCCCTGCACGCGGTCGCGGTACTGGTCATGTGCTCGTGCAGTCTCGGCTTTAACTCTTGCCCTACATCGAGAGAACTCCTCGTAATCATTGCGCGCTTTGCTAGATTTATATTTTTATGTAATTTATATTTCAGCTTTATATCCTTAATTATTTCAGGCGTGTACCAAACCGGATAAGTATATATATATATATATATATATATATATATATTTTTTTTCTTTTTTGGGGGAACACACTTGTCAAAAATACCATATATCTTATCATAAAGTAAATTTAGAACGTCGTCCGGGTCTTGTATATAGTATATCTCATTCCAGTCTATTTTTGTAAATAAATTGTATAACTGAATAAAGTCGGCTTTATTAAAATTCCATAATTTCCGAGTTATCGGGGATCGTGAGCACGAGTATCGAGAGGGTAATACACGGCGCTTCAGAAGGTATAGTGGTTGCGGGGGGAAGCTGCGGCGCACGTGCGCCGAGCTCGATGCGCACGGCAAGCGGTGGATGGTACGCGTCCACGGGCTGCAGGCCCTCGTCCGCCGCACTTACCGAGACGCCGCAGCTACTGCACAGCACGGGGTCCAACTGCCTATTGTTACAATTAGGTACCACATTACACTGAGTGAATTCACAGAAGGCTATGAAATATTCGTAATGATTAGATATATTATTATTACAAGAGTACATATTGAAGTCCCCTAATATAACTAATATAGTTTTATACTTTACACATAGTTTTTCTAATATGCTAAACATTAACATATATTTGTTCTCGTCAGCCTGCGTCGGTATATACACGGCACATCAAGTAAATAAAAAATGGTTCTGAATATAAACAGCAACACAAATTAGTTCAAACTTTTGACTGTCAATATTAAAATCACCTGGCACAGTCACTCGTCGCAACTCGAACCGCTGTCTGGCCACTAAAAGTAAGCCTCCCTGTTTGCGCCCATCTACCCGGTCACATCGTAATATTTGGTATCCGGGGAGCACGAATTCTGAGTTTTGAATCGCTTCATTTAAGCCAGTTTCAGTAATAGCGAATATATCAGATCCTGATGATTCTAATAATGATAAAAATTGTGTGGTCTTTGTCCGCAGTCCTCTGACATTTTGGTAAAAAACGTTAAAATGTCTACTTGGTTTCCGATTTGTTTGTTTTAGTTTTTTTGGTTGAGCGGTGAAACCAAATCCATTCACTGAATTCTACATTTACTGACCATACTTCTGGGTCACAAAGCTTGTTATAATCGCTTAACGTAACACCAATCTTGAAAGACGCGTATTCTCGCTCAGTTTTAGGTTTTAATTTTTCAATAACGATTTCTGACTCGTTTTCCAGTATTTTTTTTAAAAACTCCTGTAGCTTTTCTTCTGTAGTGCATTTTTCCAGTCTCCAAACATGTAAAAATTTTCTACGTTCAACAACTTTTACAAAAATAACTGATCTGTTACCTCCTCTTTGTATAAGGTAACTCCTCCTTTTATTTTTATTTTTGACTTCTATCCAATCAACACCATCGTTATCGCCGACTTTTGTATCCACTGCTTTCCTGGCCGCCACCGCTGCATAATTTGTTCCCGGTGGCCTCGAAAGCGATACTATACGAAACACTGCATAATTAAGCTGCTAATTTACGCTAGTATTCTGTGAGAACGTGGTCTTCCCTCGGTCAAGCCGACCCATTCGTGTTGCAACCACAATATAGCTGCAGCACGGCTCTTCCACGTAAAAATGTATGAGTTATAAATGTAGACAAGCAAAAGTCATCGCCATAGATGAACAGCGTATAATAAGCGCAAGAGCGCCATAATTTACAGAGAGATATTTAAAAAAAAAACATTAAATACGATATCATCATTCAACAGGTTGACTTAATCAGATCCAATCACTGTCTAAATAACCTAAGTAAGACAAATGATGATATGTCTATCATTTGTCTTAAAGCACTTTTCTAAATTTTGTTGCGAATATAACATTACGTTCTAAGGATATTAAGAAAATGTAAAGTATGTACTGAGAAAATGTACTCTTAAGTATGTGTGTTGGAATACAGTAGAGTAATCCTAGTATATACTGGCAGAATTCCTCCAATAATTATTATTAGAACTTGAATATATACATAAACAATGCTTTAATAATAAAGTAAGACTATCATTTAGATCAATTTATAACTTTCTAAACCTTTTTGTATTTTACTTACTTACTTACTTATCTTCACGCACAAACCCCAACGGGGTAGCCAGAGAGAACAGATCGCCAAGTGTCACGATCCTTACATACCTCTTTCGCTTCTTTCAGGTTCATTAACTTCTTCATACATGTACGTCTAGGTATCCGAGTACTCTTGACCCTCCTCTCTTCGAGCAATTTGCTCACATGGTCTTTGAAAGTTAGTCTCGGTCTACCTCGACACCTTTTAATATTTACTTTCACTTTATATATTTTCTTCACCATTTGGTCTTCACTCATTCGTTCAACGTGCCCAAACCATTGGAGTACGCCCCTATCAATTTTTGTGATAAGGTCATCTTTCAATCCTGCCATATTGCGAATCTCTTCGTTTCGCTTTCGGTCAGCTATGGTAACGCCACACATTTTACGACGAGATCGCATCTCCACTGCATTCAACTTGCTTTTATGCTTCTTCTGGCATACCCAGGTTTCGCTGCCATATAACAAAGTCGGTACCAACACTGCGTTATGTATTGCAAGGTGTGCACTCTTCACCACGCCTTGCCTTTTTACTAATGCATTCAGGGCACCATTGACTTTGTTTCCGCCTATCCACATCTAAATCACATCTTCCATCCCGGCTGAAAGCACTCCCCAAGTATACAATGTCATTTACCTGTTCTAGACATTCCTGATTTACCCATACTTCACATTTCGTTCTCTCTTCGTCCTTTTCAAATACCAGAACCTTAGTTTTATTAGCATTCAAATGGAGACCTTTAATTTCACATTCCTCTTTCATACACGTGACTAATGCCTGCAGTTCTGCTTCCGATGGTGCAATGAGCACTGCATCATTAGCATACAGCAGATAATTAACTTTTATGTCACCCAATTTGACACCCAAACAGCTATTTTTCAGCTTCTGTAAACAGCTGTCGAGATACAGTATGAACAGCCAGGAAGACATGACACAACCCTGTTTTACGCCCGCTTGGACGCTAAACGTGGGTGACAGGTTATGCCCTACCCGCACACAGGCTTTACAGTCATAGTAAAGTGACTGCACAGCCCTTAATAATCGACCATCCACACCATATCCCGGCAACAATCTTCTCTCAACATCCAGACAAACCCATCACAAAAAAAGTAAGGGTTTTTGTGATGTTTAAATTATGATTTAATGTATTTTTTCTTATATTAAATAAATTCAAAAAAAAAAACAGTTCCCACATTTTCTTCCTTATAACCTTATCAAATGCTTTCTCCAGATCCACAAAAGCACAGAAAATCCCCTGGTTAACACTCAAAAGCTTCTCCGTGATCATGTGGAGAGAAAACATTTGATCCGTGCATCCTCTTCCAGGTCTAAATCCGCATTGTGCCTCCCATAAGAATCTTTCCGATTTCTCTTGCATCCTACGTGTCAAAACCTTCGAGTAAACTTTGCTTGCTAAACTGGTCAAGCTGATCGCCCGATAGCACCCGCAGTCAAAATGTGAACCTTTACCTTTATATAAAGGCACAATGACCCTGGATCGCCAATCATCCGGGACATCTTCCGTCCGCCAGCACAAATTGCACAGCAGATGAAAGCTGTCCCAGACGCGAGGCCCGCCGTACTTGATCATTTCAGCAGTAACTCTGTCTAGTCTCGCAGCCTTACCACATTTCAAACTTCGAATCGCACGTTCAATCTCTTTCATGGTCATGATCTCAGTGTCATCGAGGTCCGTGACTGGCGTGCCAGTCACGGCGTCACCCCCGGATCCTTCACTAAGATCATGACACGCATACATTACTCTATAAAATTCACTCCATCGCTGCATGACGTTCGATTTTTCTGAGAGGACGTCATTGGTTCTCGAAAGCACTTTGTTCATTCTTAAGGCTGTCGCACCACTCCGGGACCTTCCAACCTCTTTCCAGAAGAGTTTGGAGTTTTCCCTAAAGTTGTGCGACAACCTCTCGTCCGCTTCTATTCTACACCTTTCACGTACTTCCTCAATCAATGTTTTCGCATGAACATTCTGCAGCTTATATCTTTCTTTCATCTTCTCTCTCATATGCTCATCGTTACTAGAGGCCAAGTAGTCTAACCATGCTTTTTTCTTCTTTTTTACAGCTTCTCTCACTTCATCATTCCACCATGCATCTCTTCTTTTACTACTACCTCTTTTTGTCGTTCCACATACTTCTTCCGCTGCACTTACTAAGGTTCTGCCATGTTCTCTCCACACATTCTTTCCTGCCATCGATGGTGTCAAGCTTTTCGGCTACCCTCGTGTGATATTTGTCCCTAGTACCCGCTTCCTGAAGCTTCCATATTCGGATGCGACAGACCGACTGTGGTTCTGTTACTGCCGTCCGGTAGCGCCAACCCGCGAACAAACCCCTAAATCTAGTAACTACTAGATAGTGATCCGTTCCTAGGTCAGCACCCCTGAACACTCGTGTATCTATCACCTGTTTTCGCAGTCGGCCATCCACCAGGAACAAATCAATCGTACTTCTCTCATTCTTTCTTTCTCTAGTGTACATATGGATTTTCCTGTGATTAAACATAGTGTTTGTCACAAGAAGACCCTTTTCCTTGCATAAGCTTGCCAGCATTATTTACCCTTTTATCGCCAAACTTTCCAAGCACCGACTCGTATCCTGGTCGAGCGATACCTACCCATCCATTCAAATCACCACATACAACAGTTCTTTCGTTTCCCTTAACCAAATCTAGAACTTCTCTTACATTCTCCCAAAACTCCTCCAGCTCAGCCCTGGACGACGAAGCTACCGGCGCATAAACAGCCAAAAGGAATAACTTCGTCAGTCCCAGTTTAAAGCGAACCCAGAGAAGTCTTGAGTTCACAACCTTGTATTCAGTCATAAGATCGACCAACCGGGATGACAACAGCACCCCACTCCCTGGCAGGCGTTCTCGCTTTCCTGGACTTCGGACCATATAGCTAACGTCCCACCAGGGAGCTCTTCAGTACCACTGCCTTTCCGTTTGGTCTCCGACATACACACGACATCTAATTCTCTTTCTTTCGTTATTTCGATCAACTCATTCGTCTTATCTCTCATGCCCCCTCTAACATTCCACGTGCCAACTCTGCACTCCGTCCTCCACCTTCCGCCGTGTCGGGCTGTGCGTGACGGGTGGCGGTCCCCATCGCCCGTTTGCGCGCTGCATTCCACACCAACGGGGACGAGCTGGTGTGCGTCGCCTTGGGGGGACGCCCTAACCCTCGTTTGCATGGGTGCGCAGCTGTGTAGAATTGCAGCCCTGAAAAGGGCTGGCAGGGGTCGCGATGAGCACGCTTCTACAATAGTAATAATAATAATAATAATAATAATAATAATAATAATAATGGCGTAGGGAAGTGACGACCCCATCGCCCGCTGACGTAACAGTCATGTGACAAAACTGCTACGTCGGCGCAGTCAGTCAGCATCCTGCCAAGAGGTGTGAGCGCCGTGCCTAGGCAAAATTGTAGGTGCAAAGGTCCGTTTGTGCATATGACCCAACCACGAAACGGTGCCGGGTTTGGGCGTCTCCCGTTATTTGGCGCCCATAAAATGGATGATGGCACAAAGAGGAACGCGCATAGGGCCGCTGCCTGGGGGTCGCCGGGGCGCGTCTGGAGCTGGCGCTGGACGCGGCAGCATGCGGGCCGCCAGCCGAGCGCGAGGAGCTGCACGATCACCTAGCAGCCCCTCGCATCCATCATCCCCACCAGAAGGCTTGGTGTCGGCTGGGTCTTCTCGGACTCAGCAAGCGGCACCCGCCGCTGGTGGAGCACGTCGCATGCGTTGGACAAAATCTATGAATGAAAACGCATTGCGGGCGTACTATAGGGCGAAAGGGGAAGAAACTGTGGGAATAGCGTATAGGTCTCGGATGCATTGCTTTTTTGCTGAGCTGGAGCCTTCTATCCCCGTCACGGAACAAAACCTGGCAGACCGAGTTCGGTACATCATGCGCTCGAAAATATTTGATGATGCCGAACTCGAACGACTACGACGTGAGGCTATTCCGTCGTCGAATGAATCGGCTATGGCTGGAGATGCAGCTCCACATACGACAGACCAGCATCCAGACGTGGAAGCCGCCATGGATCTTCCAGTTGTGGTTGATTCGAACGACGATGAAATAGTCTCCCACGAACTAGAGAAAATGAGGAGTATATTGGAAGAGGCGATTTGGAAACGCGCAGCACCCCTATCGAAAATCGACCGCGACTTCCCCGCATACCCCTAAGCAAGCGAAATCGGGCTGTCGTGAGGGCTCTTAACCCAATGCTGGTGACCTATTTGGAAGCCAGCCGGGACCTTTGCGAGACGGACTCAATTCTCTTTGGCGCCGCAGTGGCAGTTTGCCGTATTATTGGCGCCAAACTTCCCATGGCTGGACGCGCTACTACACAAGGCAGCGCCATCCCAGCCTGGAAAAAAAGAATCGAGGACCGTATCGCAAAGGCAAGGGCCCTTATCGGTAGACTGACAAGCTTCAGGTCGGGTAGTAATAGACCGAGGATTATGCGCACCGTTAGGGTGGCGTTTGCTGGGACAAATATCAGTTTGTCCCAGCCGGATATCACGCAGAAACTAATGGAGCGCATGGACGACCTGAAGCAAAAGATCGCTGCTTGGGGGAGGCGGAATTGACGATTTACCGAGAGGTCAAGGCGTTTCAACCAGAATCGTCTCTTCCAGAGTGATCAGAAGAGGCTCTATAAATCATTGGAGCGACCAAAGCTATGTGGAGCGGGCCAAGGACCGGATCAGGCTGACATTATCGCATTCTGGCGTGGCCTGTGGTCAGAGCCCGTAAACCACAGCGAGGGCCCTTGGATGGAAGTTGTGGCGAGCCAGGGTGCGAGTGTTACGCCTATGGACCCCATCACCGTAACGCCGGAAGACGTGGCTGAGGCGGTCCGTAGGGCCCCGAACTGGAAAAGTCCGGGGCTTGACGGGCTGCATCATTACTGGCTGAAGGGGTTCATAGTGTGTCACGCTGTGCTTGCCCGACAGTTTCAAGAGGCCCTCGACCAGAAGTCGCTCCCGAGCCTCTTCACTACTGGGATCACTCACTTGGTTCCTAAAGATCAGGATACCACAGACCCGAGCAAATACCGCCCCATCACGTGTCTACCCACCATATATAAGACACTGACATCCATTTTGAGCGCGAGAATCACTCGGCACGTGGAGCTAAACCAGGTGATGTCACGCGCTCAAAATGGATGTCGGGGCGGTGGTCGTGGAACCAAGGAACCACTCTTCATTGACGCGGTCATAGGCAAAGTGGTGAAACGCAACCGTCGGAACTTCTCTGCCGCCTGGATAGACTATAGAAAGGCGTTCGACTCGGTGCCCCATACATGGCTAAAGAGGGTCCTCGAGCTGTACAAGATTGACTGTACAGTTAGAGACTTCCTCGGGCAGTGTATGGGGCAGTGGAGTACGATCCTTTGTCATCTGGGCGAGCGGATGATGGCTGCGGAGAACCACATAAGGATAAGAAGGGGTATCTTCCAGGGCGATTGTCTGAGTCCAATCTGGTTCTGCCTCTCTCTGAACCCTCTCAGTACCTTACTGGAGGGCTCCGGGAGGGGATTTCAGCTACAAAGAGGAGGGACAAAAGTGACCCATCTTTTCTATATGGATGACCTCAAGTTATTCGCCTCCAGTCGCTCCCATCTTATGGAACTGCTAAACATCACTTGTGAATTTAGCAGTTCCATTGGAATGGAGCTGGGGACGGATAAGTGTGCGGTCCTCCATGTTGAGAGGGGAAGGGTTGCTAACTCTGAGGGCATAGACTTGTCTATGCCCGTCAACTTAAGGACCCTTTCCAAGGCTGAAACATACCGATACCTGGGTATGTCACAGAACATCGGTATCGATGAGGCTGGTATGAAACAGTCAGTTTGCGACGTGTTTTATGCACGCTTGACCAAAGTGCTTAACAGCCTTTTGTCTGGTGTGAATAAGTCACACGCATATAATTGCTGGGTCATGCCTGTCCTCATGTATACCTTTGGCATACTCAGGTGGACTCAGACTGAGCTTAACGCCCTGGATAGAAAAGTCCGCACTACCATAATGACCCATAGGATGCATCATCCGAGATCGTCGGTAATGAGGCTGTACTTGCCGCGAAAGCATGGTGGGCGTGGCTTTCTGAGCGCGCTCACCATGCATAATCGCGAAGTGTGCAGTCTCCGTCAATACTTCTTGACGAGATCGGATGATCTATTCTATGATGACGTCATTTCTAGTGATAAAGGGCTTACCCCTCTATCCATAGCCAACAAGCAATGGCAGGACCCGGCAGTGCTTAGCATTTCTGACCGGGAGACCGTATGGAAGGAGAAGGAGCTCCACGGGAGGTACTACAAGGCTCTACATGAGCCCTTCGTAGATACAGTCGCCTTCCTCAACTGGCTACGTTTCGGTGACCTTTTCGGGGAAACCGAGGGTTTTGTCTGTGCAATACAAGATCAGGTTATTAAGACCAACAACTATCGGAGATACATCCTAAAGGATGGCACCGTCGACGTCTGTCGAGCTTGTCGCCATCCCGGGGAGTCACTTAGGCATGTCATCTCCGGTTGTTCGGCGCTTTCTAACTCTGAGTACTTGCACAGGCACAACCTAGTAGCCAGAATTCTACACTAGGAGCTCGCTCTGAAATACGGTCTCGTGGACCGGAAAGTGCCGTACTACAAGTACTTGCCGGAAGCCGTGCTCGAAAATGACCGCGCCAGGCTCTACTGGGACCGGGCCATCATCACAGACAGGACTATTCTTGCGAATAAGCCTGATATTGTGCTGATGGACCGGGCACAGTCAAGGATAATTTTGGTCGATATTACCATCCCTTATGACGAGAACCTCGTGAAAGCCGAAACAGATAAGCAATCAAAGTATCTGGACCTGGCTCACGAGGTGACCGACATGTGGGGTGGTATGCCGACCGAAATTATTCCTGTAGTCGTCTCTGCGAATGGGCTAATCCCAGTTAGCCTCTCTGGTCATCTGAGGCGACTGGGACTCCGTGACGGACCGCTCCGGGCTCAAATGCAGAAGGCGGTGCTCCTTGATACTGCCCGCATCGTCCGCCGGTTTCTTTCCCTTTCCCCCTAACCCTTGGCCATTTGGTCTCCCCTGCCGAGGGCTTCCATCTGGTTGGGCTTTTATTTATTTATGTATTTTTGTATTTATTTTATTTTATTAATATTTATGTATATTTATCTTTTCATTTTCATTTAATATTATATATTTATAGAACCCAACCCGATGAGAAAACTATGTAGATACCCCACATAATAATAATAATATTCCACAACTATCACACAACGCCATCTAGTCCCAAGCTAAGCAGAGCTTGTGTTATGGGTACTAGACAACTGATAAACATACTTATATATTTCTAAATACATAAATATTATAGATAAATTACACCCAGACACAGAACAAATGATCGTGCTCATCATACAAACATTTGTCCTGGGTGGGAATCGAACCCACGACCTCCGGTATAGCAGTCAGGGTCACTAACCACTAGACCAACAGGCCTGTCCAAAATTCCCTACAATGTTTGTATTTTAGTCTCTTATAATATATAAATTATGGTTATAAGAAAGCTTTCCAGGGCACTTTGATGTAAGATATTTAGAAAAAAAAGATTTATTAATAAAAGTGGTTTAAGGTCCCATAATTGAAGGAAGACAAGAAATTTTTTTATAGGATAGGGTGACAAACGAGCACACAGTCCACCTGATGGTAAGTGGTTGCTAGGGCCCATAGATACCTACATGTATCCTCGATTACGAATCAAAACAAAGATGCGTTGTCACCCGTGAGTACTAAGACGGAATGCCTCGTGTCCAGTAAAAAGGGTCTCCGGTTCTCTACACCAACCATACGAAACACAGCACCGTTAAACTACTATTTTACGCTGGTATTCTGTGAGAGCGTGGTCCTTCCCCGGTCGAGCCGACCCATTCGTGCTATAACTATACTACTGATATAACTACAGTATGGCTCCACCACGTATAACACCTTTTCATAACATTGTGCTTTATATTTTAATATTAATTTGTTTTTAAATAGACATAGTTTTGGAAAGCGTAGAAAAGTTTAGGAAGATACTCTTTCTATTTTTTTATATATTCTATACAGTGGCGACGCTTCAACTTCAACTTAGATAAAACTTGACTTAATTTGCATTAAGACAAATAAAATTAAAGAGAACTTTTTTATACGGAACCCTAAAAATATAAAATACGCGGAAAATTCCAAAACCTCAGATGGAGATTCCCAAGCTTATCCTCCAAATTAAATTCTGAAGTAATGTTTTAAAATATAATGAGTATGAATTATTTAGGGACTTGGACAATTATAGTCTTAGTAGGCAAGCAATCTGAGTTCAATTCCTACTAGTGCAACTAGAATTTTTAAAATATTTTGATTGCTGAAAAAAACATATCAAAAAAATCTCAGACAATACATATTATATTCTCAGTTAAATATGAAAATGCAGAACAGAATGGAATATAATATTTTAAATTTATAGTGAAGTTCTTCATCATCATCATCATCATTACAGCCCTTCACAGGTCCACTGCTGAACATAGGCCTCCCCTAAGGTATGCCACAAAGCACGGTCCTGAGCCACCTGCATCCACTTCCTGCATGTCCTACCAGGTCGTCACTCCATCTAGTGGGGGGTCGCCCTACACTTTTCCTACCGGTACGAGGCTGCCACTCGAGAACCTTTTTTCCCCAACGGTGGTCGGTTCTTCGAGCTATATGGCCGGCCCATTGCCACTTCAGCTTCCTAATTCGTTGAGCTATGTCGGTCACTCTGGTTCTTCTGCGGATATACTCATTTTTAAGTTTATCACGCAGAGAAACTACGAGCATAGCCCTCTCCATTGCTCGCTGAGCGACTTTGAGCGTCCTCATGCGGCCAGCAGTGGAGGACCACGTCTCGGTTCCATAGGCGATCACTGGCAATAAGCACTGGTTATACAACTTATTTGAGCTTTGCGTCAATAGAATTTCTGAGAAAAACAGTAGACTCCACGGGACTCAACTCCCTTTCGTTTAAATTACATTAGTATTGAAATAATTAACGATAAGTATCGTTTATCACCCTTGGGCAGTAAAATATGTTAGGCCTCATTATTAGCAAATTCACTGTCCGGTTCTCGACTATCGTATTTTGTGCGAGTATTTATCAGTAGATATTGACTTTTTTAAATAAAAAGGTATTTAAATGTAAAACTTGATTTTTATTGACACAAATAATAGGTAGATACCCGATAGTCTTACACGTACTAGTACTACAATGATTTTCTCCTCCAAATATTACAAATGTTATACTGGAACTTAATCCCTTCAACGACGCTCCATTTATTGAGATTCACACTTCTTATTTCAATCCACTCATTCAACTGTTGTATTTTATATTTTTTATTTTTAATTAAGGGACTATTGTTATTTTCTACATGTCATTTAAATTGTACCTTATAACGTAAAACACGAAACAATATATTACGACCAAATATTTTATGTTACAAGTCGAAATAATGAAAATTATTTTTTTGTATTACTAAGGCCACACTGAATGAGCGTCACGGATTACGCTTTCATTATACTTATTTTAATGACAAAGTTTCTCAACATTCTAGTAAAAACAGAATTTGTTACTTTTTGTAACTATATATATATATATATATATATATATATATATATATATATATATATATATATATATATATATATATATATAATTACATTTTACGAAACGTACAGTGGCTTCCAATAAGTTTTTGCAAATATAAAACATTTTTAATTTCTTTCAAATTAATAATTTTCGAAGGTAATCGAATGAGATAAAAAAAAAATAATAAAAGCTTGTTTCTATTCTTCGCTTATAAGCTATGGACGATAGGAAAATATGTCCGTAATATATTTTTAAAAGACGAATTTTTTTAATAATGTTTTTTATGTTGTCAGGTCTAATTTTTCGTACTAGAGCCATACTGTGGCTATATTATAATTATAGCACGATTGGGTCGGCTTGATCCGGAAAGGACTACGCTCTCGCAGAATTGTAGTGTAAAATAGCAGCTTATTGCTGCTGTGAGTACAAAGACCCTGTTAACTGGACATGAGGTATTCCATTTTAATGCTCAGGGTTGACAAAGAATCTAGACTGTGTGCTCGTTAGTCACACTTATTCTATAAAAAAATAATAAGCTAAGCTAAGAATGATTTTATCTGGACAGACAGGGTATATAGTATGGGTTTGTACGTGGACCTTTTTGAGCCATTTTTTCCTCCATAACCCAAAAACTGTTAGAACTGTACATTTCTTGTCATTGTAATTCTACATTGCAGCCATCAAAGTCAACTACTGAATGTAGCCCTCCCCAGTACGGAGGTATTTATTAGATATATATATATATATATTTCGAGATTATAATAATAATAATAATAATAATAATATTCCACAACTATCACACTTTTCTACTATGTATTGAAAACCGCGGTTTATTTTTCATTTTCCAGTTGTTAGAAGTTGGAAGATGATACTGCTCATATCTTGCTTTGTTTCCATCTGATGCCTCTGACGACTTCTAAAGGACAATGGGGTAGCAGATATTCTAACACCGTCACTACACGGTCAATGTTATTGTTCTCGTGTACTTAATAAAACTCCCTGGATACCCAGGACCACAATGAATTCCCACATGTACATAAACTCACAACATTCGCACTCTCCGTTTATAACATTAGTGCCAAATCTTTATATAAAAGCTTGACCATAAGTGCTTCAAAACAAGAAAAACTTTGCCGTCAAAATATTAGTTAAAAATAAGTAAAAATGAAGATAGTTATCCATAACACTTGTTTCAACAGCAATCCTATATATAATCGTGGAACTTGGCATTGTCAAAATTACTATTATTTCAAAGGTAATTTGTAAACTAACACAATTATAAGAAAAAGAAGATTACTGAAGTTCGTTATAATAATAGTTTTATCCGTTGTTCTTATTGTTTTAGTCATAAAACATATTGTTGTTACCTACCTAGCAAATTTGTGCATACGTGGACCGCTAAGAAAGTCTATTAAATATATGTCCCTTAATAATAAATATCCCTTTCAGCTGATTTTTCATTTACGCAAAGTAAATAAATAATTGACCGTGCTAAAATTGAAATTTGTTATACCAGCTGTACACAATTGCTTTAGAAGGACCTTAATTTATAAATGCTATTTGAAGTTCATGAAACGTTTTCGGGTTTTGCGCGATATTTAGTAAAATAAGTAATCGCTCGAAAACGTTTCGACAAAAACCCATTTCTCAACGTAACATGTATATTTCAATTTAGAAATTTGGAAGTAAATTTTTAATTGGAATATTCATTGAACTCTACCTTTAGGGATTTAATTGTGTTTAATTTATTTAATTTTATTTTCCTACGTTTCGTGTGCTTTACAACATCCACGATCATAGGAATGAGGTAATTGAAGTCCCGACGTCAAAGTTAAACCTGAGTATCTTCAGCTTTTAATGATTACTATTGGTCCGATCTGCAGATCAGTATCTAAATGTTTTGCAGTAGTGTAACGTTGCACGTACATGTATGCATAATTATAATTAAACGGTTTATTAAAATTAAATAAACATTTAATAAACTAAATAAAAATAAAATAAAAGTTATTAACAAAAATAATTCTATAATTAACTTAGGTATCCTATTAATAAAACAAATCAGTAAACTAAAAGAACGAATTAAATAATAAATCAAATATTAAAATATTGTATTTCGAACAAACACCCTGACGCTTCGTTACTCTATGCGCTTTGCAACTCTCGCGTCAGAGTTTTACCCGGCCGGTATTATTCCACGGCGTCGCGCTCCCGATCATTCTCCGCCCGAGCGCCCTGGGAGGCGCACACTACCACTGCAGCCGCGTTCACAAGCTCTGCTTTGTGTCCTCGTACGCGCTTGCAAATTTTAATCCCATTTTGGAAAAAGTTTAAAATAATATAATAATTCCGGCACTGTGGCCGTATAGTTTTTTCGTTAATTCTCGTCACCGAGACCTCCGTATCGTCTTGCACCCCGTAAGGGTAAGTGTTGAAACGTTACCTAGTTTTAAGTAGTGAAAGTGTCTTATAGGTAGTGTAATTTGATCATGCCAGGCTATTTGCTTTTAGCTATTTAATTGCCACGTTATTAGTGTTATTTGCATGTAAGTAATGTATGTAGCCACTGTGCGCGTTGGAAAAAGTACCGTTACAAAATGGCGTCTCATACATTTCGCACCGCGATCAAATATAGCAAGTCACCATCATGTTTCAACCAACGCACAGCCGAAATTAGTTATCCTGGTACATTTAAACAGTATTTTACACTTGCCGTAATTTTAATTCATGTGTATTTTAATTTGCGCCTCACCGCTATGACGCTTGCCTTCCATTCCGCCTTGTAACTCCGTTCTGATTATGAACACCCGCCAGCTACTCTCTGTGCTCCCATCTACTGCTAGCCTGCGATATACCGGGGGTTCATAATCGGCGGCATTTTATTACCTGGACCTAAATGTGGACGACGTTGTTTCCAGGGTGCAATTTTACGACTACAACCGTGGCGGTCGTCCTTTTTTAAGAGGGCCTAGGCCTCCCCTCGACGCCGCCACCGCCACAGCCAGCTGCCCACGGCGCTCCCCGTGAACAGTCCAACCCCCCGGCCCTGCTCGACCACCTCGCGGCCACATAGGGGAGTACCTGACCCCGCCAGTGAAGCCAGACGGGCATTTTTTTAAAATTATCGGAACCACGCCCACGACCTTTCTTTTACCAATATATAAATTTTTTTTTGACTGGTTGTTGTCTTATTTTCAATACCAGCCGTAACACTGGCGCCCATAAACGTGGTAAAAAAGGTCTGGTTTCACTGCGTAGGAGTAGTTGGTGTTTGTGTCGTTTTGTGTTTGTGAAACGTTTTTGTTTTTTTTTGTTTTTGGTTGCAGCAACTAATGTGTACGAATTTCATTATTGTGTTTGTTTTAGGAATTTTATTGAATTTCAATTGATTTAATTATTTACTTTTATTATTTGAGAGATCATAAACTTTAATTCTTAACTAAGAATTTGTTTAGTTTCGAACAACTTTTCTTAATCACTCTATGCCGTGCACTACCCTATGTTGTTTACGTTCTATCATTGTACAGAGTAGTTAGCGTGCAGACCACGCCCACGACCTTTCTTTTACCAATATATAAATTTTTTTTTGACTGGTTGTTGTCTTATTTTCAATACCAGCCGTAACACTGGCGCCCATAAACGTGGTAAAAAAGGTCTGGTTTCACTGCGTAGGAGTAGTTGGTGTTTGTGTCGTTTTGTGTTTGTGAAACGTTTTTGTTTTTTTTTGTTTTTGGTTGCAGCAACTAATGTGTACGAATTTCATTATTGTGTTTGTTTTAGGAGTTTTATTGAATTTCAATTGATTTAATTATTTACTTTTATTATTTGAGAGATCATAAACTTTAATTCCTAAATAAGAATTTGTTTAGTTTCGAACAACTTTACTTAATCACTCTATGCCGTGCACTACCCTATGTTGTTTACGTTCTATCATTGTACAGAGTAGTTAGCGTGCAGAGTGGTCACTGTGTAATCTGTGATAGGGTAAAATTAATATTGTTCCGAGGTATTACTATTCTATTCTGCAGTAGGTTTTTTATCTCGTGGTTTTTTCTTTTCTGTGAAATTATTATTATTGAAATTTTATGAATTGTAACTATTCCCTATTGTTGCTGCAGAACTCTAGTTCAGTGAGTCACGCATGCGTTGGTAGTATTTTAAATTATTCAATCAATTGTCTTTTATTTTAATTCTTAGGCTTATTATTATTATCTTGTTGTTGTTTTATTTAATTGTTCGAGTACATATTAGTTGCGTATTTTAATTTTTTGTTGCGCTGCTTCTTTTATTTTGGTGGCAGTTGCTCTATTCTTTTTACTGCTTCTTTTATACGCCAATCGTTTTAGTCAACCAGAACGTTCTTAGTACCTGATATTGTAATTGTAACGGAACGGAGTAGATTAAGTCAGCAACGACTCAACACTTACCTCTTTGCGGTTATACGCGTGTTATAATGGCGCACCCGGTTAAATTCCTATCGTTGCAAAAGTCGGAGTTAGAATACGAAGTTGCCATTAGAGGTGCCACCCCGGCTGATACAGTCAGAGAGTTACGCGAGCAGATTGCTAAATTAGGTCCACTCTTTCCTTCGGAGGACATTCTCGAGAGCGTTTTGTCTGTCGGCGATGATTTAAAGGGAGTCAGCGATGCTTTAATTAAGCTAAGAGCATATATCGAGGCGCCTAGCGATGGGAATGCGTTGCTTCGTGCTCGCAACCTCATTAACCACCTCCATCATCGACTCAACCGTATAGTTTGTGATAGCACGACCCAGCAAGGGGTGGTGGATACGTGTGTTTCGGAATACAGGCAACTTTTGGAACGCTATAATGCTATTACTGCTACTGATTCCACCCCTTCTCTGGCATCTAGAGACCCTCAGTCTACTGCTGCTTTACCTCTCAACGTTAACGTAACTTGTGAGCGCGGCGTGGCTAGTGAGTTCACTAAGTTTAAGTTCGACGGCAAATCTTGCGTTCGTGCATTTATCCAGCGCATCAATGAATACAGCCAGTCGAGGAATATACCGGGGGAAAAACTGCTGTCTTACTGCGCTGAGATTTTTACCGGCGATGCCTTGCATTGGTATCGTGCCATTCGGGACCAGGTATCTAATTGGGACGAGTTAGTTTCCCTTCTCAGAGAAGATTTCGACCAGGCCGATTATGATTACAGACTCTTGTCGGAGATTCGGGCCAGAACTCAGGGCGAGTCTGAAAATATAACTATTTACACTTCTATTATGACTGGGCTATTCTCACGTTTGTCCAAGAGCCTGTCTAACGAAGACAAACTTGAGATAATTTTACATAACATCCGCCCATGCTACGCCAGCACCTTAGCTTCTGTCCCGAAGATCTCAGACCTTGACACCTTGCGTTCGCTCTGTCGTAATTACGAGAACATTCAGGCTCGCCTAGTGGGATTCCACGAACCTCCGAAGGTCTCTTCAGGAACACTGGCGCCAGAGTTTGCTTACGCTGGTCAGTCTGCAAGTAGGTTTAATCAAGGCAGCGGCCAAAGTTTCAATAAAAGACCTTACAATAACTTTTACAATAAAAGCAACAGTAATTACAATACAGGTAATAAAACGTATACTAAAAATGATAATTATGTGCATGCGGTGCAACAGCAGTACCAAAAGTCTCCTTATTGTCCGAGGTGTCGTAATAACACCCACAACCTTCGTCAATGCAAAGCAAATAGGGATAGAATATTTTGTTTTGTTTGTGGCCAGGAAGGCGTCAAGTCACCAGACTGTCCGAAGTGTGGCAAGGATAAACCGAGCACTTCAAAAAACTGATAGACCAGCAGAATTGTACTGAAGTCCTGCCACCCAAGTTTGACCAAGAGGATTGGCAGAGCTGGCTTAACGCTGTCAACGTTTTCTTCAATTCTTATAAAGTTGATACAATTCTGCTGGACAAACCATTGCAGGATCCTAGACCTTACGCTTGTGTACAAATCAATGATTTTAAGCTATTTGGCCTCTTAGATTCAGGCTCAGCTGTGTCCATTTTAGGTGATAAAGCTTATAGGAAGCTAGAGGAACGGGGTTTACAGCTGCATAGGGACAACCTAATTACAGTCAAGGCTGCTGGGGGTCAATCTATGACCAGCATTGGCTATATGTTTCTCCCTATAAACTTTGAGAATGAGTACCATATAATTAAGTCATTTGTTGTGCCAGACATCAATATTGATCTCGTGTTGGGGATCGATTTTTGGCGCGAGTTTAACATTTTTCCTAGACATTTCTCAAGCATTACATTTTCTAATGCCGCAGTATTGAATGCTAGCCTTAGTACCGATTCTACCACTTTCATACAAGCGTATGACCACTTAACTGTTTCGGAGAGATCAGTGGCGGATGACATCATTTCTCAATTTAGCGACATTTCCGCCGAACGTCGGGGTTTGGGCGAGACGAGTTTGGTCACCCACCGTATTGATACGGGAGATGCTGAGCCAGTTCGTCAAAGGTACTATAGGTTGTCTCCAGAGAAGCAGCGGATCCTTGCCGAACAGGTCGACGAGTTGCTGGCTCTGGACGTAATTGAGCAGTGCGAAAGTGCTTGGTCATCACCAGTTCTCATTGTTACGAAGAAAAACGGTCAGCCTCGGTTTTGCCTCGACAGCCGCAAGCTCAATTCCATCACGAAGCGCGACGCCTATAGTCTACCCTACATTTCCGAGATCTTGGATAATCTTCGCGATGCTGGCTACTTATCTAGTATCGATTTATCCAAAGCCTTTTGGCAGATACCTATAGCACAGGAGGACCGGGACAAGACTGCTTTTTATTTGCCTAATCGCGGTACCTATCGTTTTAAGCGCACTGCTTTTGGTTTAACTAACGCCCCGGCTACACAGCAAAGGTTGGTTGATCTGTTATTTAGGGAATTTGACCTCAAAGTCTTTGCATACCTAGACGACATTATTATCGTCTCAAACGACTTCAATTCCCATGTTTCCCTGTTACTTCGGGTTCTTAATAAGCTGAAACAGGCCAACCTCACTGTAAACCTAGAGAAATGTCAATTCTTCCGCAGTCAGCTCAAATACCTGGGTTACGTCGTTGATAGTAGTGGTTTACGTACCGATCCTGAGAAGGTGGAAGCAATCCTCAATTACCCGACACCTACATGTCGTAAGGACGTTAAGCGCTTCCTCGGGACTGCTACTTGGTATCGTCGTTTCGTCCCCAATTTTAGTACCATTGCAGGCCCCTTAAACAAGTTAACTTCGAGTAAGAAGGGCGGACCACCTTTTGTCTGGTCTGCCGAAGCTGATGCTGCCTTCAAGAAACTTAAGGAGTGTTTAGTTTCCGCTCCTGTTCTTTCCTGCCCTGACTACGATAAGCCATTCGAAGTACACACCGATGCCAGCAATTACGGCGTGGGTGCGATGCTGACGCAGACTATAGATGGTAAGGAGCACCCCGTTGCTTATATGAGCAAGTCGTTGTCAGCAGCAGAGAGGAACTACAGTATAACGGAGCGTGAGACATTAGCTGTCGTCATCGCCCTGGAGCACTGGAGGTGTTACTTGGAGAACGGTAGGCCATTCACTGTCTATACTGATCACAGTGCGTTAAAATGGTTTCTGTCTCTCAGGAACCCTACCGGTAGATTAGCTCGCTGGGGTGTAAGATTGTCCTCATTTCATTTAGAATTCAAGCATCGTAAGGGTGTGGACAATGTGATCCCCGACGCCCTCTCTAGAGCTCTTCCCGTCTCGGCGATTAGTACTTCCGGTTCGAACATGGTGACATCGGATTCTTGGTACAAAAATATTTATAATTCTTGCCTTTCTAAGCCGCAAACTTTCCCGAATTTCATTATCAAGGATGGCAAGTTATTCAGGCGTACCAAGAATAATCACTCACTGTCATCCGAGTTCTTATGGAAGGAGGTGGTACCTTTTGAGCTTCGCGAGCAGGTGATCAACGAGAATCATGCGGAACCCACGGCTGGACATCTCGGTGTTTTTAAAACATACCATCGTATTGCCTTGCGCTACTTTTGGCCTGGTATGCACCAGGACGTGGTGAAGTTCGTTGCCTCCTGCGAGAAGTGCTTGTCTTACAAGGCTCAAAATCACCAAACCTTGGGAGAAATGGGCCGCCCGAAGCAGTGTTCTAGACCATTTCAAATGATTTCAATTGATTTGATGGGCCCCTTGCCTGTCACTAGGAAGCAGAACACTTATATCTTCGTAGTCACATGCTGCTTCTCGAAATATTGCCTAATTTTCCCATTAAGAAGTGCTACTGCCACTACAGTCACGAAGTTACTGGAAGAGTCTGTTTTCCTCGTCCATGGTGTCCCTCAGACCATATTTTTGGACAATGGCAGCCAGTTTATTTCGAAGGTCACTGAGTCACTTTTCCATCGTTATAAGGTCCCTAACGTGTTCTTCACGCCAAAGTACACCCCTCAAATTAATTTGGTAGAACGACATAATCGTTCAATTATCACGTGTATCTCAACTTTCGTGGACAACGATCATCGCAGTTGGGATACATATATTCCGAAGGTTCAGTTCGCCCTCAACAATTCGGTGAGTGAGGCGACTGGTTTCACTCCATCCTTCCTGGTGTTCGGCAGGGAGCTCGTTACATGTGGCTCGCATTATTTAGATAACGATTTAGGCGATGAGATTTTATTCCTTCCCCGTGACATCTACGCGGAAGATTTGGGTTGTCTTAAGGAAGTTTTCGATACTGTAAAGGCCAAATTGTGGCATGCTCATGCTAAAAACTCAACCCACTATAACCTTCGGCGCAAGCCTATGGAATTTAACATTGGTGACACTGTAATGAAACGCGCATATGTTTTAAGTGATAAGGATAAGTTCTTTAGTAAAAAACTTGCGCCAAAATTTATTAAATGTCGCGTCATCGGTAAAAAGTCACCCCTAGTTTACATCCTGGCTGACATGTCTGGGAAAGATATTGGCACCTGGCACATCAAGGATTTGAAATTAACAGGACACAATACTTAGTCATATATGTATACACTTTTTTTTAAAGTGTGTACTTCCCCGTGTGGTGTCGGGTTAGAATAGCACCACCCCATTTCTTCCTGTGGGTGTCGTAAAAATCGACTAAGGGATAGGTTAGTAGTGTGTTGTGGGAGATGGGCTAGCAACCATCACTGCAATATCACAAGATCTCCATGTTACACCTACAAGTACACTTAATTAAGTTGCATGTGTTCTGCTTGTTACTTAGGAATACACTAGCGTTATATTTATATATATATACATGGTGCTCGTTTTACCCTGATCACACTTTTACATCTTCAGCTCTAGGTATTCGTATGGGTATTCCAGTCTAGCCGATGCTGGAACACCTTGCCAAATGACAGGATGCGTCAACTACCCTATTGATGTTCGTTGACGCTGATATAATCGCGTGAAGTATGAGAGATGTTGTATAAAAGGATAATGCGAATACATAACAATTTAGAGCGGATTTTATTAATTAAGAGTAATAAAATCCTTATGTAGCGCGCGGGGTACTGTAACGTTGCACGTACATGTATGCATAATTATAATTAAACGGTTTATTAAAATTAAATAAACATTTAATAAACTAAATAAAAATAAAATAAAAGTTATTAACAAAAATAATTCTATAATTAACTTAGGTATCCTATTAATAAAACAAATCAGTAAACTAAAAGAACGAATTAAATAATAAATCAAATATTAAAATATTGTATTTCGAACAAACAGCCTGACGCTTCGTTACTCTATGCGCTTTGCAACTCTCGCGTCAGAGTTTTACCCGGCCGGTATTATTCCACGGCGTCGCGCTCCCGATCATTCTCCGCCCGAGCGCCCTGGGAGGCGCACACTACCACTGCAGCCGAGTTCACAAGCTCTGCTTTGTGTCCTCGTACGCGCTTGCAAATTTTAATCCCATTTTGGAAAAAGTTTAAAATAATATAATAATTCCGGCACTGTGGCCGTATAGTTTTTTCGTTAATTCTCGTCACCGAGACCTCCGTATCGTCTTGCACCCCGTAAGGGTAAGTGTTGAAACGTTACCTAGTTTTAAGTAGTGAAAGTGTCTTATAGGTAGTGTAATTTGATCATGCCAGGCTATTTGCTTTTAGCTATTTAATTGCCACGTTATTAGTGTTATTTGCATGTAAGTAATGTATGTAGCCGCTGTGCGCGTTGGAAAAAGTACCGTTACAAAATGGCGTCTCATACATTTCGCACCGCGATCAAATATCGCAAGTCACCATCATGTTTCAACCAACGCACAGCTGAAATTAGTTATCCTGGTACATTTAAACAGTATTTTACACTTGCCGTAATTTTAATTCATGTGTATTTTAATTTGCGCCTCACCGCTATGACGCTTGCCTTCCATTCCGCCTTGTAACTCCGTTCTGATTATGAACACCCGCCAGCTACTCTCTGTGCTCCCATCTACTGCTAGCCTGCGATATACCGGGGGTTCATAATCGGCGGCATTTTATTACCTGGACCTAAATGTGGACGACGTTGTTTCCAGGGTGCAATTTTACGACTACAACCGTGGCGGTCGTCCTTTTTTAAGAGGGCCTAGGCCTCCCCTCGACGCCGCCACCGCCACAGCCAGCTGCCCACGGCGCTCCCCGTGAACAGTCCAACCCCCCGGCCCTGCTCGACCACCTCGCGGCCACATAGGGGAGTACCTGACCCCGCCAGTGAAGCCAGACGGGCATTTTTTTAAAATTATCGGAACCACGCCCACGACCTTTCTTTTACCAATATATAAATTTTTTTTGACTGGTTGTTGTCTTATTTTCAATACCAGCCGTAACAGTAGTATACCTACTTAGATTTAGTTTTAGTTTTATTAATTACAAGATCCCAAGCATGGTATTTCTTATGTAATATTTAGTTTTCGCATAAGTAAAATAAATCATTATGGAACTTTCATATTTATACTTGTAGATTGTCGTTTTATAGTTTGCCAATGTCTCATATAAAAAATAAACTTTTTTCGTAAAAAATACTTCATTGTAAAAACCAAATTCAAATAAAAAATAAATACAAAATATTTATTGTAATGTTACGAGCTTGAGGTTCGTGACAATAAAAATTGCCGATAAAATTACCTAAATTAACACTTTAATTTACTTTACACAAATTAAAGTTAAAACACTAATAATTAAACACACTAATTCACTTAATTCCGCTCCGAAGCTTCGCTTGTGTCGCCGAGTTCAACTCTGTCTCGATCGCATCTTGCGCCACCTATTTATTTAAATTAGCAAAATATCCGGAATGTTCAAGTAAACACGCGCAAGGTACCGAGAGTTCGAGTATAGATTTTCTAGAAACTTAGTTCTTCGGGTGGCGCTGTCGGTTGAGAGATCTGTGATGTTATTTTCTGTAACGCTCTACTCGCTCTCGTTCCTGACACTAGATGGCGCTAGTATATCGTCGACTGCAGCGCGTAACACTGCCCCCTCCATAGACATGCTCATCCCGAGCATTATCGGTCCCCTGATAACGCGCCAAGCGATCCACATGGACGATTTTAGGAGTCCCTCTTGCGCCTTTCTGTAACGGCTCCGCAATGTCAAGGGATGTCCTATCCCGTGGTGCACCAATATTGTACAATTTTGATGCTCCTCTACTCCGTGTCTGAGGTCCCCACACAGCCGCACAACATGTACATGTACGACACCAATCCTCGACATCGTCACGATAATGGACCCAGTAAAACTGTTCTCGGACCTTCAGTAGAGTTCGCTTAACTCCCAGATGGACTCTTGAACGACCATTATGGCACAGCTGTAGAACATTCGGCACTTTAGCTTTAGGGACAACCATTTGCAAACGACAGCTGTCTCCTCGACCATTGTCCCATTTACGGTACAGGACTCCATCCTGAAGCAGCAAGCTGTCCCATTGGGCCCAATAGCTTTTCGTGGTTGAACTCATCGCTGAGACGTCCCTCCACTTAGGCTTGGTAGCACGGGCCTTCATCCATCCCAGAATCGGCTTGATGTCCGGATCTTCCTGCTGTGCATGTCGTAGGCTGTCCTTCCACCCGTTGCGGAGGTGGTCTGTCCTGAGCATCCTCACAGATACCACTTCCTTACTCTCTTGCCTACTACAATGGTTGCAATCTTCAGGATAAGGTCTTCTTGACAATACATCTGCGTTGCCGTGAGATTTCCCGCTGCAGTGTCTGATAGAAAAGTCGTATTCCTGCTGCTGCTGGGCGGTGCTGTTAGCCGCACTTCCTTTCTGAGACCGTTCACCTTCCCTTCCTAGGGTGTGCTTAGGGCAGCTGGACCGAAGATGGCCCCTTTCCCCACAGCCATAGCACCTAGGGCTGTATCTTTTATTGTGGTCGCGAACCGTAACTGCTGTAACCTCCCTAGCGTGAGGTGAACGATGATCCTGTCGCCGCCAGGCGGTGCCGTTAGCTGCACTGCCCTCTCGAGGTCGATCAACTCTCCTTTCCACGGTTCGCTTAGGGCAGCTGGATCGAAGATGGCCCTTTTCCCCACAGCCATAGCACCTTGGGCTGTATCCTTTGTTGCTGTCGCGAACTGTACCTGCTGCAACCTCCCTGACGCGATGGGAACGATGATCCTGCCGCACGGCTTCCACTTCCAGTGCATGGGCCAAGGCGTCCTTAAGCGTCACGTGGTGCCCGAGCCTCACAGCAGCTCTGACTTCCAGGTCGCGGATGCCGTCGATGAATGTCTGAACCAGGTTCCCTTCAAAGAGCGCAGGTACAGACTGGTATGCTTTTCGAACCATCTTCTCCACCTCAAGGGCCCACTGCTGCAGGTTTTCGTTGCTGCGCTGCACGCGATCTTTAAGCTGCGCGCGAAAGACGTGTTCCAGATGAGCGTCACCATATCTCGCTTCCAAGGCCTCAAGAAGCTGCACGTAGGTCATTTTCTTACCGAGAGCTTCCAACACAGTTAAGGCTTGGTCGCGCAGGCCTAGGGTGAGTGCAGTCATGGCTTGGCTTTTATTCCAGCCGTTCGCCTCCATGACGGCCTCGAACTGGATTTTGTAGGCCGGCCAGGAAGAGGTCCCGTCGAACGGCGGCACTTTGAATCCACGTACTGAAGGTGTTGTAGCTACTACGGGAGGTGTAGTTCCATCCCCCAGTTTGAGATCGTCCAGCGTTTTCTTCACATCATCCACCACGTTGTCTACCCTATTGTTCACTTGGTCGATTTGGGTTTTAGCTTCCTTGATTTGGGTTTCAGCCTTCGCGATTTGGGTTTCAGCTTCTGACAGGCGGTTGTCATGCTGAGCAACCCTATCTTTAACCTCCTTTATCTCCTTCCCGAAGGTAGAGTATAGATCCTTAATGAAGAGCATTTGCTCTTCCAACCGACGGGCCTGTTCCTCTTGTCCGCCCCGCAGCTGCTCTTCCAAACGACGGACCTGTTTCTCCTGTCGGCGGGCCTGTTCATCCTGTCCGCCCCGCAGCTGCTCTTCCAACCGACGAACCTGTTCCTCTTGTCGGCGAGCCTGCTCCTGCAGCATCACCATTAGAGCACCTAAGTCAGGTGCAGCAGATGTAGGAGCTACTGACGGACCTGCAGCCGGCGGCTGGCCCTCCAACGTCTGCGGCGTTGCACCACCAAATCTTCTTTGGTCCGTCTCCTGTTGGCGTTGACTTCGGGTACGGACACCCTCCGTTTCCTCCTTAGGTAAAATCGGCATGATTTTATCCCACTTCTGACACCAATTGTTACGAGCTTGAGGTTCGTAACAATAAAAATTGCCGATAAAATTACCTAAATTAACACTTTAATTTACTTTATACAAATTAAAGTTAAAAACACTAATAATTAAACACACTAATTCACTTAATTCCGCTCCGAAGCTTCGCTTGTGTCGCCGAGTTCAACTCTGTCTCGATCGCATCTTACGCCACCTATTTATTTAAATTAGCAAAATATCCGAAATGTTCAAGTAAACACGCGCAAGGTACCGAGAGTTCGAGTATAGATTTTCTAGAAACTTAGTTCTTCGGGTGGCGCTGTCGGTTGAAAGATCTGTGATGTCATTTTCTGTAACGCTCTACTCGCTCTCGTTCCTGACACTAGATGGCGCTAGTATATCGTCGACTGGAGCGCGTAACAGTAAGTTCAGTGTTATCCATTTGGTGTTAATACTACTAAATCCCAAACTCAAAATAAAAAATAATAAAAATTTAAATTGTTTAGATAATATTTGCTGAAGATAACATCCGGTGTGTAAGTTCCACGTGCAGTATAATCTCACCACCATCCTTCACAGTTAGCTACCGTGGGCAAATCTTTGTTACAGAGAGCACGAGGGATCTGTGACAGCAAACACCAGGCCGCCGAGCTTCAGCACGTCAAGCAAGTTCTGCACGACAACAAGCTTCGGGTCCCGCGCCTACGTCACAGTGACCGAGTGAAGCCGGCCACAGTCGAGCGTGTGCCTGCTGTACTACCATATGTCAGAGGTGTCACAGACAAGATCGGCTATATCTTGAAGCGAGCTTCTATTAGAACATTCTACAAGCCGCTGAAGAAGATTAGTCAGTTCCTACCATCCGTCAAGTGTCATATTCCTCTACAAGATGCAGGAGTGTACAAGCTTGATTGTGAATGTGGTCTCTCTTATATAAGACAAACCAAAAGATCAATTAGGACCCGCGTAAAAGAACATATAGCTGATGTGAAGCATCAACGTTCCGGGAAGTCTGCAGTTTGTGATCATATCCTAGACGGCCCCAACTATTACATCAGATTTGATAGACCACAAATCCTCGCGAAAGAACACCGATTCCTACCAAGGATGATACGTCAGGCTATTGAAATTAAAAAAAAACATCCTAATTTCAATAGAGAAGGAGGCTGGGTACTACCACCTGCTTGGGATCCTATAATCAATAAAATTAAAACTAAACCCAAGCATATCACTGCAAGACCTCAGGACATAGTCAGTTCATTTTGCATAGATCGGACCATAAACAATAATTAAAAAAGCTGAAGGTACTCCGGGTTTAACAATGACATTGGGACGTCAGTCATCTCAGTCCCTCGTGACCATGGGTGCTGGAAAGCGCCCGAAACGTCGGGAATTAAAAATAAAAAGTGAAAATAAACACGATAAAATCCGTAAAAGTAGTTTTAATCACCTTACCTATTTCTTTCGCCAAGCAATGCGTGCACTTCTGTGTTCCGGTCTAAGGGGTATAAAAAGCCAATATAGTTAGTGGAAAACGCATCTGTTGAAATTTTTGTTTTATGTTAGTTGCCGATATCTACGGACTACTGTGACTGTCAGTTCGTTTGTGATTTCATTTTACACACAAAATTTTTTTTTGCCTAAAATGCTCAAAGTAGTTCGCTGCTATTTGGACTCTGCCTACACCCTCGGTGATAACAGTTTTAGTTGGTATCTATTAAAAATATCGAATCTAATTATTTAAAGTTATTATCATTTTATATTATGATAATATTATGGTGATTTATATACATTAAAATGCAATACAAAAAACCTTCAAATAACAATTCAATTTATAAAAATGTAACCAAAAAAAGGTTTACCGATCAAGAAATTTTATGTAGCAGCCCGGAACTAGGATGTTGGCGGTCTTTCAACGCCTTGCATCGAGAAGCATATTGGTTCTGCGTCTGCTCTTTCCCTGGTTGTCTAAGTTCGCCATCCCATCGGACTATATGTGTGAGGGAACAGAGAGTGCATATGTGCTTGCGTATTTACATTCTGGCACTATAATACTGCCTTGTTTGGATAGTTAATATTAATTGAGACTGGCAGCCGTGACCCAAATTCAGTCTGGAGGACATTAACATAGACCACCTGCTGACCAACAGCCGAATAACGCTGCAGTGTTTCTTATGTTATCTTACTGGTAACGGGCCATTCCATTTTAGTTCTCAGCAGCTCAGCTCAGTTCTCATGAGCAGCTACCCGTCATTGCTTGTCCAAAAATTGTCTCATAAGAGAGATATTTGCCATTTTTGCATGCTTGGCAGGCGGTGTGGGCAACCACAGTCTTCTGTTTTGTTTCCCTCTATCGCCTCTTGCGATATACACGGTACAATATGGAGTAGCAAATGTTCTGAAAACACCACCACGGCGTTAGTAATTTATTTGTTTCTAGTATAACGTTGTCTACGCTATCGCTTACACAAACACTCACGCACACATACACACCGAAAACTTGTGTGTACATGCACCCGTACATACATAAGCATGTGAATCACACACATACACGTGTGATGAAATGACAAATTGTGAGGGAACAGAGAGTGCATATGTGCTTGCGTATTTACATTCTGGCACTATAATACTGCCTTGTTTGGATAGTTAATATTAATTGAGACTGGCAGCCGTGACCCAAATTCAGTCTGGAGGACATTAACATAGACCACCTGCTGACCAACAGCCGAATAACGCTGCAGTGTTTCTTATGTTATCTTACTGGTAACGGGCCATTCCATTTTAGTTCTCAGCAGCTCAGCTCAGTTCTCATGAGCAGCTCCCCGTCATTGCTTGTCCAAAAATTGTCTCATAACAGAGATATTTGCCATTTTTGCATGCTTGGCAGGCGGTGTGGGCAACCAATTCTTCTTACGCTGAACATACAGAAAAAAACATTGGTAGGTACTTCTCAGTTTGGAAATGCTGCAGGTATTCATTGGCTATTTTAATGTCCTCCAGTTATCTCAGTTAATACTAACTATCCAAACAGGTCACTATTATAGTGCTAGAGTGTATGAGCAACCACAGGTGCACTCTCTATTCCCTCACTCTCATAGTCTGATGGGACGGCAAACTTACACGACCGGGGAAAGATCAGACGCAGAACCAATGGATTTACGTGAAGGACCGCAAGCATCCTGGTTCCGGGCTGCTACAGAAAATTTCTTGATAGGTAAACCCAATAACTGATTTTGGCACGACCCGTGAATCGAACCTTATGATCAGCACTAAACAAAGGAGGCATTGAGTTCGCTTTAATCTCTACTTAGTACCAAATGCATTTTTAAATTTTTCGTCATGATGAAACAAGTTTCAAAAAACTGTAAGTAGAGTATCTGAATTCTCATCAGATTCGTTTCATTTCATACTAATGAGGGCGTGAAAATATAAGAAAATTCTTATATTTGTAGAGGAACCGTGTGCTTAGAATATAATTTGGTGCTTGAATCAACCCAAAGTTAGATTTTCTAAGTGTCGGCTGAAATAATTAAATATTTTACATTTATATCAATTACGAATACATAAGGTAGCAGTGTTATTTAAAGGTTGTTTTGCATACACACACACGCACAGGCACACACGCACATACGCGTGCACACACACACACACACACACACACACACACACACACACACACGCACGCACGCACGCACGCACGCACACACACACACAAACGCACACACATGCACAAACACATGTACACATACACACGCACACATGTACGGACCATGGATTCAACACAAATATTCATGCATATTTTTATTATTTTTTTATTTTTTCTTGGCTTTGTAAAAATTATATTTATTTTTGTTACCTTGTTCTGAGTTGTGATAAGCTGATAAGCCATTTTGTAATTGTAATTTAATGGAAATGGGAAGGAACTGATTCCCGACACACAGCTATTGCTAGTTCGGTAGTCAGGGCTTCAACTTTGTAGTGTCAATATGGTTTTATTCAATATGTAGGTGCATCTATAAAATGCCGGTTGGATTTCATCACTTGTAGGAATTGAGGGTATATCGAGAAAACCTCCCACTCGTTTGTGCGGTATAAAAATCAATGTAGGTGCAGAGCGCGGGTTTGCGCCCTCCTTTCTGCCAAGGAGGGTCGCGTTCGTATACGGCTTAGAGATCTCTAGTCAGATCGTTAAGCGAATTCCTAAAAGGTTGGGTTTAGTGGGTAAAAGTCACCACATAACCACGCAGCCGGCTGCGTGGTATGCTAAGAGCATTCCCAACCTTCCTCCCCCGCTTTCCGGAGGGTTGCCCATATTTGCTTCGGGCGCAAAAAAAAAAAGAGCGCGGGAGATTCCGCTTTAGTCGTTTCGCGAGTGAAGTCGGTCTTACGCGTGCTAAGATAATCGTTGTTACGTCCATTGTGGTGATTCTTCTGGTGCGGGCAAGAAGGATGGCGTTGCTGAGAGGTTGTGCTGTGTTACGTGTAGATGGGTAAGGTTGCTGTTGGTTTGCATAATTTGGTGTTATCATGTAGTTGTGTCCTTCACATTGCACTGGTGTGTAATTGTGATGGGGACATACTGCGGTATGGTCGAACTGTAATTACTCTATGCTGAATGTATAGAGCGTTACGCTGTCCTATTATTAATAACGATAAATTGCGCAAGCAAGAGAGTAAGTTGAACATCAGCTCTCACACTTTTACCGTTTTTAATAATTAACGCTATCCTATTATTTCCCACACAATTGGCTTATCGTGTTGTACTTTCCAACAAATAAATAAATTTATTATTATTATTATTATTTATATGTAAATAACAATAATATCATAGTAGTATAGCTCCACGCAATTTTCGCATTTAATTTTCGCATCTTTTTTTAACATGTTCGTGTTAACAAATCTTTGTCTTCTTCTACAAGAATAATGATACAGATTACTAGTATTTAGAAGGAAGGAGTCGTAAAGAAAATAAGTAAAAAATGATAAGCAACGAAGTTGTCAAGCACCTCTTGTAATAGCTTTTCATGCAGATCGCCCTCACGGGCCGTAAGGCGACAAGTTTAGTAACTTATTGTTACAATTTCGTAGGTAATTTACAATAACGATATTACGAATAGTTGCTTTACGGCTGTCTCGTATTGGCACTTAATTGTGGACGGTACGTAACAAAGACTCTGTTGCTTACCAATTTACAAATTCCTCCGCCGACAGATGATGGGTCTGCTTGTAGATGCTATTCATAAGCAACATTACCGGTTTTTCGTGCTTTTCTTGGCGGTTGTGACTACTTAAAACGTAGTTATGCGAATAGCATTGTATGACTGTTTCCTTACTATTAACTACTATTACCTTACTGTTTCTGCACTAATATTGTAAAAGTACCCAAGGTTAACATTCAGCATTCATTTCTTAGCTTTAAACAACAAACAACTTTGCATATAATATTTGGGGCAGAGTGGATGAAGTGATATCACTCGCCGAAGAGTAGCTTCAACATCAGCTCAGGCAAATGTAACCACGGTGACGCCGCAACCACTTAGCCCGATGCAATCACATGGGCGACTTTCCGCACTAGACACATCCATTTTTATTACGCTAGGGACTGAACAGACGCAAAGGCAACCAAAAAGGCAACAAAAAGGATATCAGAGGATGAAGGAGCCTGCGCGATGTATCGGCAGTCAAGCTCATCGGGACCGTCGCGCAACCTCGTCCGCAGCGCAGCAGGTGTCGATAAGTTAGGTAATAAATTAGACAGGCACGATCTAATAATTTACTGCCTCGTTGGTCTAGTGGTCATGGGCGCGATCGCTTATCATGAGTTCCAATCCCTATCATATTCTGTGAGGAGATTGAATCCCTGGTCGGATCAAAAATAAGTTGTTGAATTTTTTCATCACGAAATTCTCGGTAGCGGCCCGCAGTCGTCAAGTTGACGATATTTCACCCTTGTGCTTCGGAAAGCACGTCAAGCCTACCTTCGACCTTCTCTAGCGCCTGATCTTTCTTCGTTCGTATCGGATCACTTGTGCTTGCACCTGCTTTTGGACACTGTAATCATATACTGCGTAGATGGGCTGATCTCCGTTGGGACTGGCTGCCATGACCAGGCTTCAGTCTGAGGGACATTCTTGTGTACCCTATGATATAAAAATTATAGCTATTCTTAATACAGATTGTCTCAGTTTTACGAACGGAGGCTGAAGATAACCAACGATCTCGTAATTTTGTCATTTATTCGAAGATATCAAATAGATAAAGTAAACATAGCTGATTATTTTACAGTCAGGCCCGAAATTACAAAAAAATACACCACCATGTAAAAAATATTTTGTAAACACCATAAACGAATTACTTTCTTTGGGGGCCATTCCGGAAATTTAGAAACCGTAAATAAGGTTATTAAATAAAAAAATTGCAAGTTTATAATTAGTACGTTAAAACTAATAAAAAGAGACATATACCTACGTGACTTAAATGGGCTAACAAGATGGGCATGCTGGGAAGTAGGTATCATCCTTTCGGAAATAATGGGTCAATGTGTGAAAGAGTATGAATGTGTAAGCCCGAGACTGTTATGGATACGATTTAAAGTGGGCATAAAGAAGTTGTTTGTGTGCTAGGAGTCTACGCCCTAGACATGTCTAAGCCCACATATATCCAAAAGTAGTTTTGGGAGATCGTAAAGTTGGTGTGAATGAAGTGTAAGGGAAATTCCCTTCCATTAAAATCTCTTAGCAAAAAAAATATTGTTATGCTAAGAGATTTTAATGGAAGGGTTGGGGTGAAGGGGAGGGAAGGATATTGGGATCGTTTGGTGATGAAAGTATATTCGCATGAAGTTTTTTTAATTAAAATGCATGCGGATTCAAAGTAGTACCTCAGGTTTCAAATCGAACATAATTATATTCAATTTAATGTTTCACCGTTTCGTTTAATTCGGCTTATTACCAAAATCATTAAACTCTCAGTAAGTTTGATGGGTAATAAAATAACGTCAAATTAATGGCCTTTAATTTGACGTTATCAAAATGCCTGTGCGATGATTTGCCGCGGAGCTATCGTTAATCAAAGCAAAAATGTTCAATTTTATTTTGATAATCAATAACTCTGGAAAAAGTGATTGTATAGGAAATTTTTTAGATACCTGTATAGATTTTTTATATCCCTTAATTTTGTGACTAGTGTATAACAATATAACTTTTATCAGATTTGATCCGTTCTAAACAGAACTTCGTATAATGTCTAAGTACAAAACTTTTTGCACATTAATTAAGTCCGGTGCTCCATAAAAATTGTTTTTACAAAAACATTTACTAGAAGACTTTTGTAAGAGCTATAACAGTAACTTACCAAGGCAAAAAGTTTGATAAGCTAAGTATAAATTAAGAGTGCATTTTAATTATAACTTAGTTACATAACTCCTTGCAAACTGCTTTGAGGCTTTCCTTAATGAACATCGGCTTGAGTGAATTTGTGTTGAGATGTAATAATGTTGATATATAAATTTATGATAACTAAGTGTAATAAGAGATATTATATCCCTAATAATATTATGTTATTAAGTCTTAACATAGCATATAACTTATAATATCATAATATGAGCGACAAAAACTTAAACGCATCGATCAAGAACTGTGATTTCTCTATTAAAAAAAACATATAATAGATCTGCAAAATATTGGATTATTGATACATTGGGGAATCACTGGAAACTGAATGGTAGAATTCATTACGTTCGTACATACGTTCATATAAATGCTGCCAATCAAAAATCAATGCATCTCGTCATTTCCAGATATCTGTTTTTCGAAAGAGCCAACTGTTGATTGGAAAGCAGACTCTGGCAGTGAAAATTTCGTAATTTGTGATTATAAGCCAAATATAAAGTTTCTACGGAATGCTGTATCTATTCATCTTTGGAGCCACTTGCAAGTGTAAGTAAGGATCAAGGAGCAAATCCTCATCTGACAATATTCCAATGATATAGATTAGCTTTCCAGCACTTTACGGTAGGGTCCTGGGCGAAGAAGGAACCAATGCCAGAAATGGTTGGAGGTAGCTAAGTATAGTGCTGTGGTATTTCTTAGAGTAGCTTGTGTTCTGTAATGACCCTGTAATGGTCGCTTTTTACTGTAGTAAAAGAATGAATGATATTTATGGATTGAAAAGTTTATTAAAGTAAGTCATTTATGAATGTCTTGGTGTTTCATTATAGACTAGCTATCCGCTTCTACTTCCCCTGAATAGCTTCTATTAATGTCATTTTTTTCGCATAAAATATGGCCTTGATCCCTCCCAGTATAGTCCTCTCTCTCTCTGTTTGTAAAATTTCGCACAATCGGTTCAGCTTACTCGAAGATTAGCCTATACAAATATACATACAGACAGATAAAAAACTCGATCACTATCATACTGTTTCTAAATTCTTCATACTTAAAAGTTAAAGTTACAGCCTATATACGTCCCACTGCTGGGCACAGGCCTCCTCTCAATTCTTAGAAGATTTTTGGGGGAAGGAAGTGTCCGCCCCGCTGCCCCAATGCATGTGTGCGAACTTCACATCTCTTCGAAATATTCTTTTTATTTCTCTGACATGCAGATTTCCTTACGATGGTTTCCGTCTCCGCCAAGCACGTGGTAAATCGGCCCTTAAAATTGCAATTAACAATTTCATTGGTGTCGGCGGGTATCAAACCTGGGTTGCTCGCGTACTCTGAAATATGCAGCGAGCGCTAACTATCTGAGCTACCATGGCTCTTCGTAAATATGATTTTGTTAATTACATTTATAATTAATTTTTTTTAAATTAAATTCTAAAAAAGTCTACCTTGGTTTTTTGGTGGTTCTTCTCTCACAAATTCTAACACATTTTTTTTCCGAGCCAGTGGCAAAGCTTAAACGACTTTCAATAAATATTCTTGTATAAAAATGTGTATATACTATACTGAACAAAAATTATTCTTTTCTATTCTAACCGAGGGTAGATGTAGTCGTCTATCTATGTACAGAACCACTCACTATAAGATGGATTGTATGCTTGTTTTTCCCGTTCGTAAATAATATAATGATTTATTATATTTACGCGAACACTACACATTTAAATAATACAAGTTTTTTACGGATTTTATCGTGTATATCAACTTTTTTATACACCCGACGTTTCGAGCACTTTACAGTATGGTAATGGGCGGACAGAGATGTGATGAAACACCGATTACTTCCAAGGATGATTGCGATCTATTGGTATATTGATGATGCGAGGCTATTGAAATCAAAAACATCATAATTTCAATAGAGAAGACGGCTGTGTGCTGCCATCTGCTTGGGATCCTATAATAAATAAAATTAAATCCCAACCCAAGCATAACACTGCAAGACTTCAAGATACTATAAGTTCATAGTGTATAGATCGGAACAAAAAAATAATTTTAATCTATGGTAACTGCAGTTTTAACTACGACATCTGGACGTTGATTATCTCAGTCCTCCCCATGACCGTGGGTGCTGTAAAGTGCTCGAAACGTCGGGTGTACAAAAAGTAAATATACGCAATAAAATCCGTAAAAATATTAGTTAAACGTAAATAATATTTTTGTAAATTCTACCACGATACACAATAATTTATTTCCTATTCTTACTCCTAACTAGGTATGAAAAGGTTCAAACTTCAACGTATTTTGGGGGCGTAAGATAATCCATCAACCGGAATCTTCCAATAGATGGCGGTATAAAATTTCATTCACACCAGACGTAAAATCATATGGGAGACAAGTAGCAGCTTCGAAGGTGCGAGATGACTGTAATTGCGATCATTAATCCACCTATCAATCATGAAGATTAAGACCAACTCTTCCCACTGTGTGTGTTCCCACACAACACAATGGAAGAGACATATTATGTGTCAAGCAGTGAACTTCTATGGGTTGATACAGTCGAAGATATACCCACTTAGCAGTCAACTACCGCAGATTCTATTTAACCAGAGCATGCCTCATTTTGAGCCGACACATGTGTAGTATTATCGACGGTTGTGTTTATTTTCTAGTGTAGTGGAGTGTAAGACACATCATTTTATTTTATTACGCAGATCTTAGCTAACTTTAACATATTTTATAAGATGAACAGTTTAATGTTAAATGTCTCAACTAAGAGACCATGTACCTTGAAGATATTAAATAACGCACATTAGTTAATTATGCCTGCGAATACGAAACAGGAAATGTTTTTAGCGTCTAATTAAAATTCTTATGCAAAGTTGAAATATGTCATGATTAACTCTTTACTCTTTTAAATTTCATTTTGCAATCATATTATTATTTGGTAGTGACCCGGTCGTGCTTGGCCTGGATAAATTTGTTAATGTGGCGTTATATAGTCAATTAGAAATTTTATCAATACTTGGTACTTTAAAAATAATCTTCATGTTTGTCGGATAAAACAAACTATGTCAAATGATAATGCATCTAGTGAACTCAGCTTCCACAGTACAACATCTTCAATTCCGATTAATGTAGCACTTCAGATTCCCTGAAAAACTTTAATGTAATTCATATAAACGCCCAAAGCATTCCGGCTCATTATTCCGACATGCTTGCGTCCTCCGAATCCCATAACATTCACGCCATTCTAGTCTCTGAATCTTGGTTGAAACCATGCATGCCATCCACTTCTTATTCATTACGATGATTCCATCTTATTCGCAACGACCGTATTGGAAGGGGGGGTGGAGGTGTGGCAATCTATCTCCGTTCTTATTTACCTTTTGCGGTAGTAAGCTTGTCCCCCCAACCATCTCCTTCTAATGCGGCTGAGCATCTCTTCATTGAAGTAACCCTATCCAATACGAAAGTTCTTCTTGGCGTTTGTTACAATCCTTCTCTTCATATTGACTATTTCTCTTCTTTCGAATATTTATTAGAAAAATTAATCCCATTATATACTCACACTATAATCATGGGTGACTTTAACACATGCCTACTCAAGGGTGACCATCGGTGTGAAAAGCTAAAATCATTAACCGAGGCATGTAATCTACATGTATTACCACTATCTGCTACGCATAAAATGCCTGACTGTACTCCATCACTACTTGACTTAATTATTGTATCCTCTCCAGATTTCGTCCTGAAGCATGGCCAGCATGACGCTGATCTCTTCTCTCATCATCGTATCATCGACGACGTCAAGAACCATTACCTAACACTTTGTGGTTATTTATAACCAATTCTAGCAACAGATAGTTATTCTGTGTTTTTCTTTTCCTCTTTGTTATGTATTTATTTATTTATTATCTATGTATATATATGTATGTGTATATATTTGTATATATATATACCCATTTATTAATATTATGTATGTTTAATTTATTATTATTTTTTATGTATTGTTGTGATATTTTAACAAAATATAGTTTAGTTTATTTAGATATTAGAATGTAAGTGTAACATAAAACGCACCACCTCCTACTGTTCTTAATTCCAGTTTCTCCTTAGCCCAAAGGTTGTCTGGAAGAGATCGCTCTTTAGCGATAAGACCGCCTTATTGTACATACGTATATATTAAGTTATCTCTGTAATGTATTTTTCGTTGTATATGTGTGGTGTACAATAAAGTATATACTACTACTACTACTATGTCCTGACATTGATCTCTATCTGTTCCTAAAGTTTTACCAGTCTGTTCAGTCATTGTGAAGATTAGTCCGAAAAGACTGACAAACAAAATTTAAAAAAAAATTGTTATTTATGTCTAAATTGTATAAATTTATACGTGGTAAAGCCATGCTGCAGTTATATTAGTAGTATAATTGTGGCACGAATGGCCAACCCATTACTGGTATAATTCTAGCATGAATGGGTCGGCTCGACCGGGGTAGGACCACGCTCTCACAGAATACCAGCGTAAAATAGTAGCTTAATGCTGGTGTGTTTCGTATGGTGAGTGTGTAGAACCGGAGACCCTTTTTACCAGAAATGAGGCAATCAATCTTAGTCCTCACGGGTGACAAGGAATCTGCATTTTGATTCGTAATCGAGGATATACGTCACAGCAACCACTTACCATCAGGTGGACTGTGTGCTTGTTTGTCACACTATCCTATAAAAAAATAACTCCCTGTACTTAATAGGAACCAGTAATTTTAATATTGTAGATAGACACTTCATTTTAAAATATTTGCCAGCTGTTTAGAAATATCATTAAACGGAATTTAATAAGGGGTATCATTAAACAGAGTTAACTCCCAGCCAATATATGACATTGGTAGACTACAGATTTTTGTGTAGGAACACAAAGCTATTGAAATTATCTTATACTAACATCTGCATTAGATGCAAAAATTGTTAATATTAATTTCACAAACAAGCTTATCTCTGCAAGACCACGAGATATAGTAAGCTTAACAACTTCCCTGTCCGCGAAATAGACACAATAGTTAAACAATCGAAATGTTCATATATGACTCATGGGACAGTGAAATAGTTAAGCTAAGCTTAGGTTGGGACTTCAAACATTTCAGTTTCCTTCGTCCACATTGCATTGCATTGTAAGATATCGGTTGGTATGTAAATTATAAATCTCACCATCATCCTTCACAGTTATCTACCGTGCGTAAATCTTTGTTTCAGAGAATACGAGGGATCTGTGACAGAAAACATCTGACCGCCGAGCTTCAGCATGTCAAGCAAATATTGCAAGACAACAAGCTTCAGGTCCCGCGCCTACGTCACAGTGAACGAGTGAAGCCGGCCACACTCGAGCGCGCGCCTGCTGTACTACCCTATGTCAGGGTCACACACAAGATTGGCTACATCTTGAAGCGAGCTTCCATTAAAATATACTACAAGCCGCCGAAGAAGATTAGTCAATTTTTACCATCGATCAAATGTAATATTCCTCTACAGTATCTGCATACCGTAGTATGTACAGTGTCCTCTACAGTATACAAGCTAGATTGTGAGTGTGGTCTCTCTTACATAGGTCAAACAAAAAGATCTATAAAAACCCGCGTGATGGAACATATAGCTGACGTCAAGCACCAACGCTCCGGGAAGTCTGCAGGCTGTGAACATGTTCAAGATCGTCCCCACCACTACATTCGATTTGATAAACCACAAATCCTCACAAAAGAACACCGATTCCTACCTAGGATGATACGCGAGGCTATTGAAATTAAAAAAACATCCAAATTTCAATATGGAAGATGAATGGGTGCTGCCAGCTGCTTGGGATCCTATAATTAACAAAATTAAATCCAAACCCAAGCATACCACTGCAAGACTTCGTGATACCATAAGCTCGTTATGCGTAAATCGGACCAAAAATTAATATTCAAAAATTGAAGTTAGCCGCACTAACTATGATATTGGGACGTCAAACATCTCAGTCCCCCCCCCCCCGTGACCATGGGTGCTGTAAAGCACCCGAAACATTGGGATAGTAAAAATAAATTAAAAAAATTAAACGCGATACGATTCGTAAATAATAGTTTTATTCAATGTGTAGTGTTCGCGTAAATTATTGTTACGAGCTCAAGGTTCGTGACAATAAAAATTGCCGATAGAATTACCTAAATTAACACTTTAATTTTCTTTACACCACTTAAAACTTAAAACACTAATAATTTATCACACTGATTCACTTTATTTCGCTCCGAAGCTTCGCTTGTCTCGCCAAATTCAATACTTCCCCGATCGCACCTTGCAGCGCCTATAAATACACATTAGTACCGAATCATCCAGAATGTTTAAGTAAATACGCGCACCAATCGACAAAGCGCAGAAAGTCAGCTACCAGAAGCTTAGTTCTTCGTTTCGACAACAGATGGCGCTGTCGGTTGAAAGATTAGTGATGTCATTTTCAGGAAAGCTCTCCCCTCGCTCCGTTACCCGACACTAGATGGCGCTAGTGTCAGATATCAACTTAGCCGCGCAATACTGCCCCCTCCTAAGACATGCTCGTCCCGAGCATTATTGGCACCATAATAACGCGCCAGGCGATCCACATGGACGATCTTAGGAGTCCCTCTTGCGCCTTTCTGTATCCGGTAGGTTACATCGTTGATCCTGGTCACAATCCGGTACGGACCGTCCCATTTAGCTTGAAGCTTAGGAGATTTCCCTTTGCTGCGGACTGGATTGTTCAACCACACTAGTGAACCTTCGCCGAACCCTTTGTTGTTAATTTTGCCGTCGTACCGGGTTTTCATCTTTTCAGACATTTGCTGGCCAGATTGTCTGACGTGCTTATAAACGTCATACATTTTGTTCCGCAAGTCATTTGCATAATCGGTTTTACTGCGTGGAGCATCAGGTGGTATCCTGGTGATCAGGTCCGCAGGCAGCCGTAATTCTCTCCCAAAGTTTGCGAAAGCTGGTATCACTGATGTACTTTCGTGAACAGCGCTTCGATATGACAACAAAACGGTTGTATGTGCTTGTCCCAATCTCGTTGCCGATTGTCTACAACTTTTGCTAGGTACCTCTCCAATGTCTGATTAAATCGTTCCACCATTCTATCAGATTGCGGGTGATAAGAAGTCGTTCTTGTTTTATGAGTACCCATAACTCGGCAAGTTTCCTGGAATATTTGAGACTCAAAATTCCTTCCTTGATCGCTGTGAATCTCTAAAGGTACTCCAAAACTACAGAAGACTTCATGAACTAGTTTATCTGCAATTGTTGAAGCTTCTTGATTTAGAATGGCGAAGACTTCTGGCCACTTAGTGAAGTAATACATCACAACCATGAAATACTTGTTACCGCTTTCACTCTCCGGAAACGGCCCCGCCACGTCAATGGCTATTCTCTCCCACGGTGCACCAACATTGTACAACTTCAATGCACCTCCATTACGAGTCTAAGGTCCTTTACAGCCGCACAACTTGTACATTTGAGACACCAGTCCTCGATATCGTTTCGACAGTGGACCCTGTAAAACCGTTCTCGGATCTTCAGTATAGTTCGTTTAACTCCCAGATGGCCTCCTGAATAATCATTATGGTACAGCTGTAGAACATCCGGCACTTTAGCTTTACGGACAACCATTTGCAAATGACAGCTGTCTCCTCGAACATTTTCCCATTTACGGCACAGAACTCCATCCTGAAGCAACAAGCTGTCCCACTGGGCCCAATAGCTTTTAGTGGTCGAACTCATCGCTGAGACGTCGCTCCACTTGGGCTTGGGAGCACTGGCCTTCATCCATTCCAGAATCAGCTTGATATCCGGATCTTACTGATGTGCACGTTGTAAGCTGTCCTTCCACTCGTTGCTGAGGTGGTCTGCCCTGAGCATCCTCACGGATACCACTTCCTTACTCTCTTGCCTAGTACAATGTTTGCAATCTTCAGGACAAGGTCTTCTTGACAATGCATCTGCGTTGCCATGAGATTTCCCACTGCGACGTTCGATCTCAAAGTCATATTCCTGCAGTAGTTCAATCCACCTCGCAACTTGTCTTTCTGGATTTTTAAACTGCAATACCCACTTTAGTGCAGCATGGTCAGTTAGTAAGTGAAATTTCCGCCCCAGAAGATATTTGCTAAAATGCTGCAACGACTTTACCACAGCTTTTTGACAATGACTTGCTGAAGTACGCTATCACGACCTCTTGGTCACCATTCCGTTGAGACAACAGACCGCCAAGTCCTATATCACTTGCGTCTGTGTCAACTATAAATTCTTTGCTTGCATCGGGGTATCCCAAAATAGGTGTTTTGCACAGACGGTCCTTGAGCTCCTGGAATGCCATATTGCAACTTTCATCAACTTGAGGTTGGCACTCTGTATCTTCATGAGCACGCGTTCCAGGTTCTTAAGGTGTTCCTCAAACGTACGGTCCACAATTTTTATTTTATTTATTTATTTACACTTTATTGCACCATAAAAAGGTTACAAAGGGCGGACTTAATGCCATTAGGCATTCTCTCCCAGTCAACCCGGGACGTGTGGAAATTATGTGATAGGTGACAAAATAAAATGTACAACAGAGTAAATCAAGGAAAAAAACTACTGATAAACTTAAAAACAACCTAATATTATATATACAAATACAATAAACTTATATACTTCAAAATATAATACAGGTAATATATAATATATACATACATATTCATAGATACATAAATATATACATATTTTAAATACAAATAGATATATAATATAAACCTATAAATAAAATAACAACAAAGGTAACCAAAATTAACCATATTAACTATCATCTAATATTTTCATAAAATGCTTATGTACCAATCTTTTAAAGGCAGTCTTATTAGATGTTTTTCTGACGTCATCGGGCAAGGAGTTCCAGAGCAGTGCAGCCTGAATTGTGAAGGATTTACCAATAAAATAAGTAGAATGTAGAGGGATACTTAGTTTATTATTATATGAGGAACGCAGAGTTCTATCATGCGTTAGGGAAATATATTGAAATTTCTCCTTGAGATAAGAAGGAGGGATGGATCATTTAAGATAGAGAAGAGAACAAGCAAAATTCTAGAGTCACGCCTCTGTTTAATAGTGAGCCATTTTAGGCGAGAGCGATAGTGAGAAATATGATCAAATTTCCGGAGATTGAAAATGTATCTGACGCAGTTGTTGAGAAGGCGCTCTAGCTTGTTGAGAAGATTTTGGTTTAAATCCGCGTAACACACGTCTGCATAATCAATTATTGGTAGTATAAGTAACTGTACAAGCATAATTTTAGTCTTAAAGGGGAGAAAATTTTTCAATCGATAAAGAGAACGTAAAGAACCAGAGACTTTACGACATGTTTCGGAGATATGAACCCCCCAGGACAGAGTACTATCAATATGGAGACCAAGATTTTTAACTGAGGGAGAGAACGGTATCAGACAATCATTATAATAGACGGGAGGTAGACTAGCGGCATCTATTTTAGCAAGCACCCTTGAGCTACCCACAATCATCGCTTGGCATTTCGTAGGGTTGACAGACACTCCAAAACGCATAGACCAATCACAGACTGACTTGAGATTTGAATTCAATTTGTTAATCGCATAATGGATGTCAGAAATGTCAGACTGTACATAAATTTGTAGGTCATCAGCATACAGATGGTACGAACAATCAATATTAGATGTGATGGAATTAATAAAAATAGAGAAGATTAATGGAGAAAGTATACCGCCTTGCGGTACGCCAGAAATCAGGTCAACCCACTGTGAAGTCATTTGCTCCACGTGGACAGACTGTTGACGTCCGCGAAGATAAGATGAAAAACATTCCAATGATGATGTCATCCAAGTAGACCAGACAGGCATCGCCAATTAGCCCAGTAAGTACAAGCTCCATCAGCCTTTCGAACGTTGCTGGAGTATTGCACAACCCAAACGGCATTACTTTGAATTGCCACAGACCCTTTCCCGTCGAGAACGCAGTTTTCTCCTTGTCCTTAGGGTCAATTTCAACTTGCCAGTAGCAACTTTTTAGATCCAGCGTGCTGAATCACTTTACTGCTGTAAGCATGTCCAGCGTGTCATCAATCCTTGGCAAGGGATAGCTGTCCTTCTTTGTAACGTCGTTCAGACGGCGATAATCAACACAGAACCGCATGCTTCCATCCTTCTTCTTTACCAGCACCACGGGTGAACACCATGGACTAGATGAAGGTTCAATAACACCATCCTTCACCATTCCCTCAATCATGGTTTCCGCTTCCTTTTCACGTGCTACCGGCAATCTTCTGCGCCACTGACGGATAGGCAATTCTTCTCCTGTGTTTATTTTGTGTTGAACTAAGCCAGTCTTTCCCATGTCAGCATCGTTTGATGAGAATACATGGGCGTACTTGAGTAACAACTTCTTCGCCTTGACCAATTCGTTCGGGGAGAGAACACTGCGACAGTCTTCCAAAAGTGTCACTCTCGTTTCTGAATCCTTGCTGGGGTTTCCACTCGATATATATTTTGGCACCGACGTAACTAATACACTTCCTCACAAGTACCAACCAGTGTGCCTTTTTCTATAATCTGTTCCCGCTCACAAGTGTTCAGCTCACGTACTTCCGAGATGTCAGTGGTCCTGATCAAGGTTCGAGCTACTTTCCATGGAAGGTCACTGTTTACCCTTTCCACAAGTACACAACGGTGAAGTTGCTCAGCGTTTCGAGGAAAACTAACCTGAACAATCGTTTCCGATCCCGGCGGAAGAACAATCTTCTTAATGCTGTACACATTCCCTGGTAACGCACCTTCCATAAAAAGTTCCTCCTGTCCACATTTCAAATCACCTTGCTTAACGTCGATCTCACAACAATTATTCCTCATAAAGTCTAGGCCTAGGATGCAGTCGTCCATTATATCAGCCACGATGACATTATGAAGATAGATCACGTTGCCTAGCTTCAACTCCATCTCCTTCTCTCCACGGACGGGTATACGCTGACCGGTGGCTGTTACCAAATTAATGCGTTCTCGGTTGTATGCGGAGTCCCCAAGGAACTGACTTATAAGTTGGGAACTAACAATTGTACGAGAGGCTCCAGTCACTCGCTCTTGATGATTAGACTGTTGCCATCATGGGTTTGTGAGGTCGAGATCCTTGGGGCTCTTTTAACATCAGCCAGAACCCGCCCCGCAGTTCTGGCTTTTACTCGTTTCCCTGCTGCTGCTGGGCGGTGCTGTTGGCCGCACTAGCCTCCTGAGGCGTTCACCTTCCCTTTCTAGGGTTGGCTTAGGGCAGCTGGATCGAAGATGGCCCTTTCCCGCACAGCCATATCACCTAGAGCTGTATCTTTTGTTGCGGTCGTGTACTGTAGCTGCTGCAACCTCCCTGATGCGATGGGATCGATGAACCTGCCGCACGGCTTCCACCTCCAGTGCATGGGCCAAGGTGTCTTTAAGCGTCTCGTGGTGCCCGAGCCGTACAGCAGCTCTGACTTTCTGGTCGCGGATGCTGTCGATGAATGTGTGAACCAGGTTCCCTTCAATGGGCGCAGGTACAAACTGGTATGCTTTTCGCACCAGCTTCTCCACCTCTAGAGCCCACTGCTGCAGTTTTTCATTGCTGCGTTGCACGCCATCTCTAAACTGCGCTAGAAAGACGTGTTCCAGGTGAGCGTCGCCATATCTAGCCTCCAATGCCTCAAGGAGCTGCTCGTAAGTCACTTCTTTACCGAGAGCTTCTAGAACAGTTAAGGCCCGGTCGCGCAAACCTAGTGTGAGAGCAGTCGTGGCCTGACTTTCAGCCGTTTGCCTTCATAACAGCCTCGAACTGGATTTTGTAGGCCGCCCAGGAAGAAGTCCCGTCGAACGGCGGCACTTTGAATCCACGCACTGAAGGTGTTGTAGCTACTACGGGAGGTGTAGTTCCATCCCCCAGTTTGAGATCGTCCAGCGTTTTCTTCACATCAGCCACCACGTTGTCTACCCGATTGTTCACTTCGTCGATTTGGGTTTTAGCTTCCTTGATTTGGGTTTCAGCCTTCGCGATTTGGGTTTGGCTTCCGACAGGCGGTTGTCATGCTGAGCAACCCTATCCTTAACCTCCTTTATCTCCTTCCCGAAGGTAGCGTGAAGATCCTTCATGGGGAGCATTTACTCTTCCAACCGACGGGCCTGTTCATCTTGTCCGCCCCGCAGCTGCTCTTCCAAACGACGGACCTGTTCCTTCTGTCAGCGGGTCTGTTCATCCTGTCCACCCCGCAGCTGCTCTTCCAACCGACAAACCTGTTCCTCCTGTCGGCGAGCCTGTTCCTCCTGTCGGCGAGCCTGTTCCTCCTGTCGGCGAGCCTGTTCCTCCTGCCACACTTTCAACCAACGGGCCTGTTCCTCCTGTGGGTGAGCTTGCTCCTCCTGTCGGCGAGCCTGCTCCTGCAGCATCACCATCAGAGCACCTAAGTCAGGTGCTGCAGATGTAGGGGCTACTGACGGGCCTGCAGCCGGTGGCTGGCCCTCCGACGTCTGCGGCGTTGCACAACCAAATCTTCTTTGGTCCGTCTCCTGCTAGCGTTGACTTCGGGTACGGACACCCTTCGTTTCCGCCTTAGGTAAAATCGACATGATTTTATCCCACTTCTGACACCAATTGTTACGAGCTCAAGGTTCGTGTACAATAAAAATTGCCGATAGAATTACCTAAATTAACACTTTAATTTTCTTTACACCAATTAAAACTTAAAACACTAATAATTAATCACACTGATTCACTATATTTCGCTCCGAAGGTTCGCTCGTCTCGCCAACATCAATACTTCCCCGAACGCACCTTGCAGCGCCTCTAAATGCACATTTGTACCGAATCATCCAGAACATTCAAGTAAATACGCGCACCAATCGACAAAGCGCCGAAAGTTCGAGAGTCAGCTTCTAGAAACTTAGTTCTTCGTTTCGACAACAGATGGCGCTGTCGGTGGAAATATTAGTGATGTCATTTCTGGAAAGCTCTCCCCTCGCTCCGTTACCCGACACTAGATGGCGCTAGTGCCAGATATCAACTTAGCCGCGCAACATTATCATTATGTAATATTGCTATTATTTTTTTCTTTAAATTCAGTTTCTAAAATATTTTTCGTTCTTTTTTTAATTTAAAATTCTTCTAAACATTACTTATTAGTGCCAGATGAGATCTACGTCCACTTGGAATTCTACGAATGAACACTATTTACTACATCAGAATAAATGTAACAAGTAACTACTCTCCTGATAGTTTCGGGTTAGCAATAAATTGTTCATTAACTCATACGATGTTCTGAAAGCACTTCAAACAAATTCAATTTCGGGTTCAGGTTTAGCGAGAAACGTTTGTCTTGGCAACTTTTATGGTTGGATTTTAAGCAGACTGATGTAGGATGCGCTCGGGGGAATAAGTCAAAATGTTAAGTAGGACGACAGAAATTAAATTAATGTAGTAAGTAAAGTTGTTTTTTATAGATTAGGACTGAAAAAGAGCACAAAGTCCACCAGAAAGATAGACATCTATAACAATCCTCGAATCAGAAACATTAATTAAATTACTCTTTCCCACTAAAAAAGATCTCCGGTTCTCTACACTCATCATAGGAAACACAGCAGCATTAAGGTGAATCCCTGTTCAGATCACTGAACGATATTGAGGTGAGAGAAGCGGTAAAACCGGTTTGCTGGCGGCCGCGGTCGGCTTGGAGTGGAGCGGGGAGTAAGCGAACGGACCTACCACCGACAGTACGCGTGGACGCTCATATATTATTTTAATTTAAATCTAATGTAACGTTTTAGTTCCCTATTATACCAGTCTTTATATAAATTTGCAGTCATTTTATTTAGAACTACAACATCGAGAACAAACATATTGGTCCTTCTCCCGTGAAAATTGAACCAAGTGAACAAAAAAGTTTTAAAATTACCGTTGAAATAACATTATAGTAGATCTCGCTTATGTTTTGCTGTCTACATTTTATCACCGTGCTCCTGCTTTGTACGCCTTTGGGATCATTACACAAGCATATCATTGCATTTAGGCATACTTGCTAAATTTGCTAACACTAAGAAGAAGGATTGTCGGGATAAAGAGGAAGTTTATATTCATACATATGAAGTTAGCATTATCTGTGAATTGTACGTGAGACGTGCCTTTCATCCTCAAATTGAAGAATAAAATACACAAAGAGAAGAATAAAACAGACTTCCTTCATCGTCACGTCGTGATCGCAGAAGACAGCATAATACATACGTGAGATCGCTCCAGTTTCCTTTTTACATCATTATGTCATTTCATCCATCCATTCACTATCTTCAATAATATATACATAGATTATGTATTAAAAAATTTTAGTTTATGTACCCACATTAATACAATATATAATTTTTTTCCGTAGCAAATCATTATATTTCCAATCAATGATTAAGTACACTTAGTGATTCTCTTTGTTGTAGAACTTATAGTTAAATAAAATTTATCTTGTAGATACGCATACCAAATACATATAATAATTACGCAGCTATATTAAACTCCATTGCTTTGCGCCTAAGAATAATAAATTTATTGCAATTTTAAAATAAATTGCTTGTTTCTTACTCACTATATATTGCATTTACTTTTTCTTGCTTTTTCTTCATACTTTAATTAACTACATAATTCATCTTCATAAAATGGCTGAATCAAAAACATTAATAAAAAAGCGAGCTTCTATTAAAGCTAAGCTTACACAATTATCTTCATATATAAACCTGTCAAAATCTTGTGAAAGGTTAAGTGAACAGTTGGTCATTGAAATTGAATATCGCCTAAATACATTTGAAAACCTATACGATAAATACGATGCGTTACAGAATGAATTGGAGGCGTTGGCGGATGACCCCGACGAGCAATATACGGAGCGTGAAGACTTTGAAAAGCTGTATTATAACCTCATAGCTGCTGCTCGTCAACTTTTAAGCAACGCACGCAAACAGCTCACGAGTACCGAAATTGCGTCAGAGGTAAGTTCTTGCGGTCATACACACAAACATATTTCTGTTCGATTACCAAAAATTGAATTAGCAAAATTTTCGGGAAGTTACCATGACTGGCTGGAGTTTAGGGACACGTTTGTTTCCATAATTCATAGCAATAACGACACAGACAAAATAAACAAGTTTCATTATTTGCGTGCGTCACTCAAAGACAGTGCCTTACTTGTTATAGATAGTTTGGATTTTAAAGCAGATAATTATGACTCGGCCTGGAAATTGCTGTGTGACAGGTATGATAATAAAAGGCTTTTAGTTAACAACCACGTTCAAGCGCTTTTTAATGTAGAGCCATTACAGCGCGAGTCTAGTTAATCACTCAGATATATAGTTGATGTAACAAATAAAAGTCTTCGTGCATTGTCCACCCTTGATCAACCAGTTGAGTATTGGGATACGTTGATTATTTACATGATGTCAATTAAATTGGACGCTATTAATAACCGCGAATGGGAACAGCATCGAAACAGTTTAATTAATGCGCCTTCTTTATTGACATTCACATCATTCTTATCCAACAGGGCTGACCTATTAGAAACCCTTGAAGAATCTCAACTCGCCCAGAATAAGAAGGATAATACAAGCGCGCTTCAAAATAAAAAAATTTATGTTACAAATAGTAAACAATATATGTACATATAACAATAAGTGTCCTATGTGCCAGGACTCACACCTTTTGTACACTTGCTCAAATTTCCGTAAGCTTCCCGTGGAGTCGAGAATTAGAAAAGTACATGAGTTCAATGTATGTCATAACTGCCTTCGCCCAGGACATTTCACTTCAAAATGCAGGTTAAGTAATTGTAAATATTGCCACAAGAAACACAACACACTTATACACGTAGATGAAGAGATTCAATTGCCATCACAAAACATTGCATTAACTGTAAATCAGTACACTGAATCACGTATCGTATTGCTTTCCACAGCGCTCGTAAAAGTGTCGGATGCCAATGGCAGCATCTGTACAGCACGAATCCTACTAGACAACGGAAGCACTGGTAACTTTATATCAGAAGGTTTTTGTCGTAAGCTTTCTTTACACACAGTTAAATTGCAATCGAAGGTTTTAGGCATTGACAATCAGTCAAGTCATTGTTCAACATCATGTTCAGTTACGTTACAATCGTTCGACGAAAAATACATATTCAACATCAATTGTTTTGTTTTGCCCAAAATTGCTTCAAATCTACCAAGTAGCTATGTAGATATTACAAATATTTCATACCTTCAGGCGTTCGCCTTGCCGATCCATCTTTCAATGTTCCGTCAACGATTGACATTCTTGTTGGCGCAGAAGCATTTTGGGATATCATAGGCGCGAATCGCATTTACTTAGGCAAAAATAAGCCTTCTCTGATTGAGTCAAAACTAGGCTGGCTTATATCTGGTATAACCACACAAAACCAGTCCAGCCCAACCGTGTGTATGTTTGCTGATGGTTCAGGTGATCTTCATAGAGATTTAACTAGGTTTTGGGAACTTGATTCTGTTTCGACAAGGCATAAGTATACAGCGGAAGAAAACGCCTGTGAACAATTTTTTGTAGACTCTACATATCGTAAATCAGATGGTAGGTTCGTGGTAAGTATTCCACTCGAAGAAGCGCCTACCACATTAGGTGAATCATATAAAATGGCCAAACAAAGGTTTCTGTCTCTTGAGTCACGACTAAGAAAAAATCCTTTACTTAAAAATCTATATATTCAATTCATGGACGAATATGTCTGAAAATGTAAATAAAATAAACAAAGGTACTCCCTCTTATTTTCTGCCACATCATTTCATTCAAAAGAAATCTAGTACAACTACCAAACTCCGTGTAGTCTTCGACGCCTCCGCAATCACTACATCAGGAAAGTCATATAATAATATTCATCATATATAATATTCAAATGGTAGGCCCAACTATTCAAGATGACTTACTGTCGATATTACTGCGCTTTCGACTACATAAATTCGTTGTGTCCGCGGACATTGAAAAAATGTACCGTCAAATTCTCGTTGACGATAAATATCGCCCACTCCAACAAATACTATGGAGAAGGGCCCCTAATGAACCATTAGAAACTTACACACTGAACACTGTGACCTATGGCACGGCTTCCGCACCATTTTTAGCTACGAGGTGCCTTAATCAATTAGCCAATGAGTGTATCGATCCAAGTATTAAATTCACGATTACTCATGATTTTTATGTAGACGATTATCTGTCAGGAGGTACAAGGGTCGCAAATTTGTTACATCAGTGTCGTGAAGTAAGTGCTATTTTGCATTCGGCGAAATATAATCTGCGCAAGTGGCAATCGAATTCGACGGAAATCTTAGAAAATCTTTCTGGCAAGAAAAGTCAAGGCGATTCAGTTGATCTTAGTGCTAATGATCTTTCTAAAACTTTGGGCCTTAACTGGAAATGTTCAACTGATACATTTTCATTTTACATAAACATCCCTTTTAAGGCAATTATTACCAAGCGTGAGATATTATCTGTAATATCACAAATATTTGACCCACTTGGTCTTGTAACTCCATGCAATGTTCAAGCAAAAATCATCATGCAGAACCTATGGATTGTGAAATCTTCCTGGGATGAACCCCTACCAGACAATATCCAAAGCGCCTGGGGAGTCTTCCGGGACACATTACCTTTACTAAACAATATTGAAATACCTCGTTGGTTTATGAACAGTTTAACTCCAAGTGTAGAGCTACATGTATTTACAGACGCATCTGAAAAGGCTTATGGTGCCTGCGTCTATGTATGAAGCCTGATAAGTAAAGGCTCGGTTAAGGTACAATTACTTACATCGAAGAGTAAGGTAGCTCCCATAAAGCCTACCACTATGCCACGTCTCAAATTGTGCGCCACGCTCCTGGGCGCACGGCTATGCTCTAAGGCACGACAATCACTCACACTAAAATTTACCACCTGTACCCTTTGGTGTGACTCTACTATCGTTCTTGGTTGGCTAACTTCGTCGTCAATACAGTTAAAACCTTTTGTACGTCATCGCGTAAGCGAAATTCAAGAGACAGTTGGAGGCAATAATTGGCGCTATATTCCATCAAATGAAAATCCTGCAGACCTCGCTTCGCGTGGACTTTCCGCAGATAAACTATCTAGTTCTTCTTTGTGGTGGCCTGGTCCTCAATTTCTTGCATCAGCAGATACTTCACAGTGGCCTTCTATACCCAAATCCAATACTCAATTACCAGAAATTATAAATAATTCATTACACCAAGCTGATGTAAACACTCAATCCAGTTATCATCTAATACCAATTAAACAAAATAACAATGAACTAGATAAATTAATTTCAAAATATTCAAAATTCCTCAAATTACAACGTGTTATGGCTTATATATTGCTATTCATAAATAACTCAAAACACGGGTCTCTTAAATCATTAGGACACTTAAGTTCTCAAGAACTCACTAACTCTACTAATTATTTAATTAGAATTGCCCAAGAACAATCCTTTTACTATGAATATAACTTATTAAAAATGGGTAAGCAGTTACCAAATAAAAACAAACTTAACTCATTGTCACCGTTCTTAGATTCAAATAACATTATACGTGTTGGGGGGAGACTAAATAACTCATTTTACGATTATAACGTCAAACATCCCATTCTTATGTCAAGTTCTCATCATATAACAGTTTTACTCCTTGAAATGTTTCACATTAAATTATTTCATGCTGGCCCACAGTTACCGCTTGCTACCATTCGGCATCATTACTGGCCTATTGGTGGCAGAAACTTAGCTCGAAAAATTACTCGACAGTGCATAAAATGTTGTAGGATAAAGGCAAATACGATACAGCCAGTCATGGGAAACTTACCAGAGCAACGCGTTCACCTAGAATTCCCCTTCCTTGATTCCGGAGTAGACTACGCCGGACCAATTATGATCGCCGATAGAAAGGGGAGAGGTGCTAAACTTGTCAAATGTTTTATCTGCGTATTTGTGTGTTTGGCCACAAGAGCCGTCCATTTAGAGCTAGTGTCAGACATGACAAAGGATGCCTTCTTAGCTGCCTTTAGCCGTTTTATTGCTCGTAGGGGGAAACCACGCAACGTGCTGTCAGACAATGGCACTACGTTTGTTGGGGCCTTTAATGAGTTGGCCCAACTGCTGTCACAAGACCTACAATTAAACGACATCGATGCAGGTATTAATTTTTCTTTCATACCAGCCTATACACCTCACTTCGGAGGACTATGGGAGTCTGCTGTCAAATCCGTGAATATTTGTTCCCATAGTTCCCATTTCAAATGACCCTAAAGACCTCACTCCACTCACTCATGCACATTTCCTTATTGGACGGTCTCTAGTTATGATACCTCATCCACAGATTGCCAATGTCAATGTCTCCAGTCTCCAGCGTTTCCGTCGCATCGACTACCTAAAGCAACATTTTTGGAATCGCTTTTCACATGAATACGTTTTATGGCTTCAGGAAAAAACAAAATGATGCCACTCCACGGGCACGCTCAGCGAGGGGTCCATGGTTCTTATTAAGAACAAGGCGACTCCTCCCCTTATGTGACCTTTGGGACGAGTCTTGCGCTCGTTGCCGGGCACGGACGGCATATCTCGGGTTGCCGACATTCTCACACGAAAAGGTGTCGTCCGTAGAGCATTCAACACCATCGTCCCGTTACCAACAGCTACGGTTGAAGACACTTCAACGGGGGGAGTATGTTCAGATCACTGAACGATATTGAGGTGAGAGAAACGGTAAAACCGGTTTGCTGGCGGCCGCGGTCGGCTTGGAGTGGAGCGGGGAGTAAGCAAACGGACCTACCACCGACAGTACGCGTGGACGCTCATATATTATTTTAATTTAAATCTAATGTAACGTTTTAGTTCCCTATTATACCAGTCTTTATATAAATTTGCAGTTATTTTATTTAGAACTACAACATCGAGAACAAACAATCCCTGACCAAAATGTTGCGAAAGTGCGTTTTTCAGACTCTATTATCTCATTAGTTATGAAAAATAAACTACATCTAAAAGTACATTATTAATGTTCGATATCTTATCATCGCATTCCACGTTCTAATTTATTTTTATGTGCTATAAATACATTTAAAATCAACTTTTAAAAAATGAATAAAATTCTTGATTACATGCATCTGTTGCTAAACGCAACGCTCTAATCATTTGAGGATAACACTAATGGATAGATAATTAAAAAACCTATATTCTCCACGTTTTATTTAAATTTTTAAGTTCGTTTTTTCTCTTTTAATTGAAATAATTCCGAAAATTGTGTGACTTCTATGATAAATATGGGCGTGCGCAGAGTGCGGGCGGCATTACGCTGTATGCGTTTGTAGGAGGTAGCCGCATCGCTGGTCGCCGCGTCCGTATTTCGCCGCAAACATAATATTATTTGAGAACCTACCAACTGATGCGTTTACGTCACGGTATATTGTAACTCGGCCGTATCTTAGAAATAAATCTAACAGCCGTGCGGTACGTAAACATAGGGCTGCATGCCTCCAGCATTTTTACATTTGCCCATTGATTTATGTGTTGTATAACTCAATGCATTTTCCTACTTTGTATTTCCATTTAGTTTTATGACTGTACATAAATATACTTTTTTATATAAACAAATATATAATAGGTACTTTGTGAATAGAATAGGAAGTGTTCAATAAAAATGCGTGTCGTTTTATGATTGGTAGATTTAATTAAAAAACTATGTTTATGTTTGAATAACAAATCGGTCTTATAAATTTGAGGCCAAAAAATATTTGCGCCTCGGCTGAGACGTACGAAATGCTTTATTATTAAAATTTTAAATATAAAAAATCCGCATTATAATATACAGCTTAATTAAAATTGTTTGGGAAACATGGACAAGTTGGAGTAAAGGAATATCTTTTACTTGGTTATAGATACCTGCAGCTACTTTACAATTTATATGTTTCGTTTTAAATGAAGTTTGGATTAATTATTTTTTTATTTCTATTCTATTTTCTGAAAGGGTCCTAGGAAAGGAATTATCCACCGCGCTGCCCCACTGCGTATTGGCGAACTTTGCATGCCTTCGAAATATTTTTTTTCTTATTTCTCAGACATGAAGGTTTCCTAACAATGTTTTCCTTCACTGAACACGTGGTAAATCAACACTTAAAATTGCAATTACAAAACTGTTGTGTGAATAAGTCAACTAGCGCCATCTAGTGTCAGGAACGAGAGCGAGGGGAGCTTTGCAGAGAATGACATCACAAATCTCTCAACCGACAGCGCCAAGTTTCTGGAAAGTCTATACTCGCACACTCGTCCCTTTGCGCGCATTTACCTGAATATTCGGGATGTTTCTTTGCTAATTTAAATAAATAGGCGCTGCAAGATCCGATCGGGGCAGAGTTGAACTCGGCGACACAAGCGAAGCTTCGGAGCGGAATTAAGTGAATTAGTGTGTTTAATTATTAGTGTTTTTAACTTTAATTTGTATAAAGTAAATTAAAGTGTTAATTTAGGTAATTCTATCGGCAATTTTTATTGTCACGAACCTCAAGCTCGTAACAATTGGTGTCAGAAGTGGGATAAAATCATGCCGATTTTACCTAAGGAGGAAACGGAGGGTGTCCGTACCCGAAGTCAACGCCAGCAGGAAACGGACCAACGAAGATTTGGTGGTGCAACGCCGCAGACGTCGGAGGGCCAGCCACCGGCTGCAGGCCCGTCGGTAGCTCCTACACCTCCAGCACCAGACTTAGGTGCTCTGATGGTGATGTTGCAGGAACAGGCCCGCCGACAGGAGGAACAGGCCCGTCGGTTGGAAGAACAGCTGCGGGGCGGACAGGATGAACAGGCCCGCCGACAGGAGGAACAGGTCCGTCGGTTGGAAGAAAAGCTGCGGGGTGGACAGGATGAACAGGATATACGTGGTAGAGCCATGCTGCAGTTATATTAGTAGTATGGTTGTAGCACGAATGGGTCGGCTCGACCGGGGAAGGACCACGCTCTCACAGAATACCAGCGTGAAATAGTAGCTTAATGCTGCTGTGTTTCGTATGGTGAGTGTGGAGAACCGGAGACCCTCTTTACTGGAAATGAGGCATTCCATCTCAGTCCTCATGGGTGACAACGCATCTGCATTTTGATTTGCAATGGAAGATAGATGTAGATGTCTATGGGCCGCAGCAACCGCTTACCATCGGGTGGACTGTGTACTCGTTTGTCACCCTATTCTATAAAAAAAAAAAAAAAAGGCCTTCACGCTACCTTCGGAAAAGAGATACGGGAGGTGAAGGATAAGGTTGCTCAACATGACAACCGATTGTCGGAAGCTGAAACCCGAATCGATCAAGTAAACAATCGGGTTGACAACGTAATGGCTGACATGAAGAAAACGCTGGATGAACTCAAACTTGGGGATGGAACTACAGCTCCCGTAGTAGCTTCAGCACCTTCGCTACGTGGGTTCAAGGTGCCACCGTTCGACGGGACTTCTTCCTGGTCAGCCTACAAAATCCAGTTCGAGGCTGTTATGAAAGCGAACGGCTGGAATAAAAGTCAGGCCATGACCGCTCTCACACTAGGCCTACGCGACCAGGCCTTAACAGTTCTGGAAGCTCTCGGTGAGGAAGTGACTTATGAGCAACTTCTTGAGGCATTGGAGGCGAGATATGGCTACGCTCACCTGGAACACGTCTTTCGTGCACAGCTTAAAGATCGCGTGCAGCGCATCAACGAAAACCTGCAGCAGTGGGCTCTAGAGGTGGAGAAGCTGGTGCGAAAAGCATACCAATCTGTACCTGCACTCATTGAAGGGAACCTGGCGACCTGGAAGTCAGAGCTGCTGTGAGGCTCGGGCACCACGAGACGGTTAAGGACGCCTTGGTCCATGCACTGGAAGTGGAAGCCGTGCGGCAGGATCATCGCTCCTATCGCGTCAGGGAGGTTGCAGCAGCTGCAGTTCGCGACCGCAACAAAGTATACAGCCCAAGGTGCTATGGCTGTGGGGAAAAGGGCCATCTTCGATCCAGCTGCCCTAAGCAAACCCTAGAAAAGGAAGGTGAACGATCCCAGGAGGGTAGTGCGGCCAACAGCACCGCCCAGCAGCAGCAGGGAAACGAGTAAAAGCCAGAACTGCGGGGCGGGTGCTGGCTGATGTTAAAAGAGCCCCAAGGATCTCGATCTCACAAACCCATGATGGGAACAGTCTTATCATCAAGGGCGAGGTCAACGGAATGCCGTGTAAACAGACCATAGATACTGGAGCCTCTCGTACGGTTGTTAGTTCCCAACTTATAAGTCAGTTCCTTGGGGACTCCGCATACAACCGTGAACGCATTAATTTGGTAACAGCCACCGGTCAGCGTATACCCGTCCGTGGAGAGAAGTAGATGGAGTTGAAGCTTGGCAACGTGATCTACCTGCATAATGTCATCGTGGCTGATATAATGGACGACTGCATCCTAGGCCTAGACTTTATGAGGAATAATTGTTGTGAGATCGACGTTAAGCAAGGTGTTTTGAAATGTGGACAGGAGGAACTTTTTATGGAAGGTGCGTTACCAGGAAACGTGTACAGCATTAAGAAGATTGTTCTTCCGCCGAGATCGGAAACGATTGTTCCGGTTAGTCTTCTTCGAAACGCTGGGCAAGCTCACCGTTGTGTACTTGTGGAAAGGGTAAACAATGACCTTCCACGGAAAGTAGCTCGAACCTTGGTTAGAACCACTGACATCTCAAGAATACGTGTGCTGAAACTTTGCGACCGGGAACAGGTTATAGAAAAAGGCACACTGGTTGGCAGTTGTGAGGAAGTGGATCGGTTACGTCGATGCCAATATATATCGAGTGGGACCCCCAGCAAGGATTCAGAAACGAGAGTGACCACACTTTTGGAAGACTGTCTCAGTGTTCTCTCCCCGAACGAATTGGTCAAGGCGAAGAAGTTGTTACTCAAGTACGCCGATGTATTCTCGTCAAACGATGCTGACATAGGAAAGACTGGCTTAGTTCAACACAAAATAAACACAGGAGAGGAATTGCCTATCCGTCAGCGGCCAAGAAGATTGCCGGTAGCACGTGAAAAGGAAGTGGAAACCATGATTGAGGGAATGGTGAAGGATGGTGTTATTGAACCTTCATCTAGTCCATGGTGTTCACCCGTGGTGCTGGTAAAGAAGAAGGATGGCAGCATGCGGTTCTGTGTTGATTACCGCCGCCTGAACGACGTTACAAAGAAGGACAGCTACCCCTTGCCAAGAATTGATGACACGTTGGATATGCCTACAGGAGTAAAATGGTTTAGCACGCTGGATCTAAAAAGTGGCTACTGGCAAGTTGAAATTGACCCTAAGGACAAGGAGAAAACTGCGTTCTCGACGGGAAAGGGTCTGTGGCAATTCAAAGTAATGCCGTTAGGGTTGTGCAATGCTCCAGCAACGTTTGAAAGGCTGATGGAACTTGTACTTACCGGGCTAATTGGCGATGCCTGTCTGGTCTACTTGGATGACATCATCATCGTGGGCCGTATGTTTGAGGAACACCTTGAAAACCTGGGACGCGTGCTCATGAAGATTCAGAGTGCCAATCTCAAGCTGAGTCCGAGGAAATGTTCACTATTCAAACGGCAAGTCAACTTTTTGGGGTATGTAGTGTCGGAAGAAGGTATCCGCATGGATCCGGAGAAAATCGCAGCTGTCAAGGATTGGCCGGTTCCAAAAGACAAGACGCAGGTTAGAGCATTTTTGGGTTTGTGCTCCTATTACCGGCAATTTGTGAGGAACTTTGCAGATATAGCCAAACCTCTGCACAAGCTAACCGAAGAGAAGCGACATTTCTGCTGGGAAGAAAGTTGCAATATCGCATTCCAGGAGCTCAAGGACCGTCTGTGCAAAACACCTATTTTGGGATACCCTGATGCAAGCAAAGAATTTATAGTTGACACAGACGCAAGTGATATAGGACTTGGCGGTGTGTTGTCTCAACGTAATGGTGACCAAGAGTTTGTGATAGCGTACTTCAGCAAGTCGTTGTCAAAACCGGAAAGGAACTACTGTGTCACAAGACGCGAATTGCTAGCTGTGGTAAAGTCGTTGCAGCATTTTAGCAAATATCTTCTGGGGCGAAAATTTCACTTACGAACTGACCATGCTGCATTAAAATGGCTATTGCAGTTTAAAAATCCAGAAGGACAAGTTGCGAGGTGGATTGAACTACTGCAGGAATACGACTTTGAGATCGAACATCGCAACGGGAAATCTCATGGCAACGCAGATGCATTGTCAAGAAGACCTTGTCCTGAAGATTGCAAACATTTTATTAGGCAAGAGAGTAAGGAAGTGGTATCCGTGAGGATGCTCAGGGCAGACCACCTCAGCAACGAGTGGAAGGGCAGCTTACAACGTGCACAGCAGGAAGATCCAGAAATCAAGCCGATCCTGGAATGGATGAAGGCCAGTGCTCCCAAGCCCAAGTGGAGCGACGTCTCAGCGATGAGTTCGACCACTAAAAGCTATTGGGCCCAGTGGGACAGCTTACTGCTTCAGGATGGAGTTCTGTGCCGTAAATGGGAAAATGTTCGGGGAGATAGCTGTCATTTACAAATGGTTGTCCCTAAAGCTAAAGTACCGGATGTTCTACAGCTGTACCATAATGATTATTCAGGAGGCCATCTGGGAGTTAAACGAACTCTACTGAAGATCCGAGAACGGTTTTACTAGGTCCACTGTCGAAACGATGTCGAGGACTGGTGTCGCAAATGTACAAGTTGTGCGGCTGTAAAGGGACCTCAGACTCGTAGTAGAGGTGCATTGAAGTTGTACAATGTTGGTGCACCGTGGGAGAGAATAGCCATTGACGTGGCGGGGCCGTTTCCGGAGAGTGAAAGCGGTAACAAGTATTTCATGGTTGTGATGTATTACTTCACTAAGTGGCCAGAAGTCTTCGCCATTCCAAATCAAGAAGCTTCAACAGTTGCAGATAAACTAGTTCATGAAGTCTTCTGTCGTTTTGGAGTACCTTTAGAGATTCACAGCGATCAAGGAAGGAATTTTGAGTCTCAAATATTCCAGGAAACTTGCCGAGTTATTGGTACTCATAAAACAAGAACGACTACTTATCACCCGCAATCTGATGGAATGGTGGAACGATTTAATCAGACATTGGAGAGGTACCTAGCAAAAGTTGTAGACAATCGGCAACGAGATTGGGACAAGCACATACAACCGTTTTTGTAGTCATATCGAAGTTCTGTTCACGAAAGTACAGCAGTGACACCAGCTTTCGCAAACTTTGGAAGAGAATTACGGCTGCCTGCAGACCTGATCACCGGGATACCACCTGATGCCCCACGCAGTATAACCGATTATGCAAATGACTTGCGGAACAAAATGAATGACATTTATGAGCACGTCAGACAATCGGGCCAGCAAATGTCTGAGAAAATGAAAACCCGGTATGACCGCAAAATGAACAATAAAGGGTTCAACGAAGGTTCATTAGTGTGGTTGCACAATCCAGTCCGCAGCAAAGGGAAATCTCCTGTAATAGTGGAGATGAACGGTCCACTATTAACAGACTCCGAGTGGTTTCAAGGTGGAGAAATGAAACGACTGTTTATGTAAGTCCGACTGGAGTACGAATATAGAATGGACTGTGGACTGGAATGAATATATTTTCATCTTGCCTATATTTATATGGCTGGCTCACAATTGATTTGCCAATGGTAATTATTTTTATTGTACATAGCCAATTATACTGCTTACATTATGACCAATGAAAATGAATCAAAATGTATTACTATTATGTACGTTTCGTTTCCCGGCGTGAGACTTGTGTGTTGTTCACGAAGCTACGTCGCTGGATCGGGCTATATAAGACATGCAGGTCGGTGCGCGCGCGTAGTCGGCGAGCGGCCGCGGCGTGGGATGCAGCTCCGGAACAGCAAGGAGAAGCGAGCTGCGGTGTTGAAGAAACGGCTCCCCATTGGTCGACGGATACGTGACGATAGCGGCGTGTGAAGTCGATGTGGCGCTGAATAATATTTGCGGCTGCTTCTTGTTTCTTTATAAGAACGTCAAATTATCTATATGCAGTCCGCAGTATCTCAGTAGCCAGGGATAGTTAGAAAATAAATGTTTTTTTATCTTCACCTTCCGCGTTATGGTAGCAGCATAGTATATATTATTTATTCCCGTTTAGGGCTGATTATACTGGCTGCTACACTCCTAAGCTTCAAGCTAAATGGGACGGCCCGTACCGGATTGTAACCGGGATCAACGATGTGACCTGCCGGATACAGAAAGGCGCAAGAGGGACTCCTAAGATCGTCCATGTGGATCGCTTGGCGCGTTATTATGGGACCGAGAATGCTCGGGACGAGCATGTCTTAGGAGGGGGCAGTGTTGTGTGAATAAGTCAACTAGCGCCATCTAGTGTCAGGAACGAGAGCGAGGGGAGCTTTGCAGAGAATGACATCACAAATCTCTCAACCGACAGCGCCAAGTTTCTGGAAAGTCTATACTCGCACACTCGTCCCTTTGCGCGCATTTACCTGAATATTCGGGATGTTTCTTTGCTAATTTAAATAAATAGGCGCTGCAAGATGCGATCGGGGCAGAGTTGAACTCGGCGACACAAGCGAAGCTTCGGAGCGGAATTAAGTGAATTAGTGTGTTTAATTATTAGTGTTTTTAACTTTAATTTGTATAAAGTAAATTAAAGTGTTAATTTAGGTAATTCTATCGGCAATTTTTATTGGCACGAACCTCAAGCTCGTAACAATACTATTGGTGCCGGCGGGGATCGAACCCGGTTTGCTCGCACACTGTGAAAATTTTAGCAAGTGCTAACCATCTGAGCTACCACGGCTCCTCTCCTCTCGAGCTAGAGACTTTATTTTATTTATCGTCAGGCCTGTTGGTCTAGTGGTTAGTGACCCTGACTACTATGTCGCAGGTCGTGGGTTCGATTCTCACCCAGGACAAATGTTTGTGTGATGAGCACGATCATTTGTTCTGTGTCTGGGTGTAATTTATCTATAATATTTATGTATTTAGAAATATATAAGTATGTTTATCAGTTGTCTAGTACCCATAACACAAGCTCTGCTTAGCTAAAACGAGTATGAGTTGGTAAAATCAAGGCAAACTTAGGGTAGGGTTGTCAATTATTATTTTGATAATAAAACTAGTGAAATTCCGCGGTTTTATATGCGCAAGCGTGAACGTAGTTAGAACATAATATAACCTTTATGTTTTACATAAATATCCTAAAAAACTTATTATTTTAATATTTTACTAAGTACCTATAAAATAACAAGTTTATTGCATTTTTATTTGAGTAATTTTTATGCAATTTATTTATCTACGTCTATTTTTAGGAACCTTTATTTAGTCTGAATCATACATAACACTATATTACTGATTTACTTACTTATACGTAGTTTCCTTTTTTGCAGTTACAAATATCTTGTGAGGTTGAAAAAGGCAGTAATGAAAAAATAATAAGAATAATAATAATTGACGTCAGCCACTTCTTTTCATAAAAATTTCAGATCATGGTCCATTAGGTTGCAGCTTCACTGAACCACAACTTATAATAATAATAATAACAGTAATAATATAATATTATTTTGTATTTATTTTATTTTATTGATATTTATGTATATTTATATTTTCATTTTAATTTATAATTTTTATATATTTAAATATTTATAGAACCGAACCAGATGAGAAAATTATACGGCTCCAACGATTTAAGCGACGAACGCTTGGATTTATTTTTAGAAAATGTCCTTTTGTCCATGTTTTAGGCATTAAAAAAAACTGCTACAGTATAAGAACGTAAATTTTGACAAATCGCTAACGGTCGTTATAGCTCAGGTGGTATGTCGATCGGGTATGTCGATCGGGCGTGATATCGGAGTTCCGTGGTTCGCGTCTTGGCTTTGGTCCCGCTTTTTTTCCTTTTTTTTCAAGTTCCCTTCTTTTGTGAGAAAATCTATTATTTCAAATCCTTTTTTTAGTAATTTTTAAAAATACGAAAATTTTAATTTGAAAAATTTTTAAAAATATCTATTTAGTTAATAATGCTATATTTATTATTTTAATAATTACCTACCAGTAGGTAAATATTAAAGTAATAAATGTAGCATTATAAACAGTAAATCTCCCTCAAACTCAATTTACTAATATTGTTCCTAAATAAGGAATAGCAGATAAAAGATTAGTAGGTAATAACTATTGCTCCTCAAAATTATATTTGACCTCAAGGTAAAACATATCCTAAAATTCGGTAGCTAAATAAAATAATAATACCTACTATTTAAGTATATTTTCAATATGTAAGTAAATGAAAATAACAAAAATGAAGCACCAATTAGCGTGTAAAGTTCGAATCTATAATTAATATTTCGTCAAATATTATAATTTACACTATAAAAAGCTAATTCAATATTAGCAGTATAGTATATAGTTAAAAATAATCAAAATAGTCATTTTTATTAATTAGATAATATATTAGAATACATGATTCTAATATAATGCAACTAATATACCGAATACAGAAAATTAAAAGACATTTTATCAATGTACGTCGTGTCTATTTCCATAGAATAGTTCATTGACAATGAAAAAATAATACTACGTTCGTAGCAGTAGGTGGCGTCTTGAAGATTTCTTATGCGATATATTGTAGCGAGCGTCGGCAGACCAAACGCTCAAGGTCGTTCGCTGGAGGTATCGTCTTAAGCTGTTATATTACGCAGATATTATGTAAGACCGCGATCTCACTTCGGTCGAACCGACCCATTCGCGCTACAACAATAATATAGCTGCAGCAAAGCTCTACCACGAACTTGAAACTAACCTTCCATTGCCATTAAAACAGGGTTGGCAACAGGAAAATAAAACAAGATACGATTTAAATTTAATAATAAATAATTTTAATGTAATATTATTTTAAATTGGACATTTAATTGTAATTCATCATCATCATCATCATCATTACAGCCTTTCACAAGTCCACTGCTGAACATAGGCCTCCCCCAAGTAATGCCACAAAGCACGGTCCTGAGCCACCTGCATCCATCGACTTCCTGCATGTCTTACCAGGTCGTCACTCCATCTAGTGGGGGGTCGCCCTACACTACGCCTACCGGTACGAGGCTGCCACTCGAGAACCTTTCTTCCCCATCGGTTATCGGTTCTTCGAGCTATATGGCCGGCCCATTGCCACTTCAGCTTACTAATCCGTTGGGCTATGTCGGTCACTCTGGTTTTACTGCGGATATCCTCATTTCTGAGTCTATCACGCAGAGAAACTCCGAGCATAGCCCTCTCCATAGCTCGCTGAGCGACCTTAAGCGTCCTCATACGGCCAGCAGTGAAGGATCACGTCTCAGATCCATAAGTCATCACTGGCAACACGCACTGGTTGTACAATCTAGTTTTTAGAGATTGAGGTATACCTGACGAAAAGATATGTCGTAATTTCCCGAACGCTGCCCAGCCGAGTTGAATCCGTCGATTGACCTCTCGGTCGAAGTTGGACTTACCTAGTCGGACTATTTGTCCCAGGTAAACGTACTCGTCAACAACTTCGAGCATAGTGCTCCCAACAACTACCGGCATAGGTGTGACATGGACATTGAACATGATCTTTGTTTTGTCCATGTTCATCTTAAGACCTATCCGTTGGGAGGCACTATTGAGGTCATTGAGCATAGTGCTTAAGTCCTCCAGCGATTCTGCCATAAGGACTATATCGTCGGCAAATCGAAGGTGAGTGATGTACTCGCCATTGATGTCAATACCGTATCCTTTCCAGTCCAGTAGCTTGAAAACGTCTTCCAATGCAGCGGTGAAGAGTTTCGGGGATATAACGTCACCCTGTCTTACACCTCTCTGCAGTTGGATAGGTTTCGAGCTCTGGTTCTGTACTCGGATAGCCATCGTAGCCCTACTGTACAAACACTTCAGCACTTCGATATACCGACAGTCAACTTGGCACCGCTGAAGGGACTGTAGCACCGCCCAAATTTCGACGGAATCAAAGGCTTTCTCATAGTCCACATACGCCAGGCAAAGTGGCAGATTGTACTCTTCAGTCTTCTGTACAATCTGCCGCAGGGTATGTATGTGGTCTATGGTACTGAAGCCTTTTCGGAAACCGGCTTGTTCGGGAGGCTGGAAGTCGTCAAGTCTGCGTGCGAGACGATTCGTAATGACTCTCGAAAACAGCACGTAGACGCGGCTCAGAAGGGAAATCGGTCTGTAGTTCTTTAAGAGAGCGTTGTCGCCTTTCTTAAAGAACAAGACCACCGCACTTCTGCTCCACGCCTCTGGAGTAGTGCCACCATGGAGGACGGAATTGAAGAGCTTCTGAAGGACTACAAGTACCGGTGTTCCACCCGCTTTCAGAAGCTCCGCTGTAATTCCATCCTCGCCTGGGGCCCTGCCGTTTTTAAGGTGCTGGAGAGCCATTCTAATCTCGCTTAGACTGACGTCCGGGATATCATCGGAATAGTGTCGGATAAGACTTGCTCTTGGATCGTTACTCACACTTGCGTGTGGCTCCAACGATGATGTGTACAGCTGCCCATAGAACCTCTCAATCTCACTCAAAATCTCAGGTGTCCCGGAAACGATGTTGCCACACTCAGTCTTCAGCTTTGACAGTTGGCTCTTTCTGGCAGACAGATCTCTGGCAAAGACTTTGGAGCCCTGGTTCCGCTCGATCGCTTCTTTAATACGAGAAGTATTAAAGTTGCGTAAGTCTCGCCGCATGCATTTGGAGATCTGTCTGTTCAGTTGCCTGTATGCTGTCAAATCTGTTGACGATTGCAGCCTCATCTCCCGTCTAACAGCCATGAGATTAAGAGTGTGATCGGAGAGTTTTTGTGTTCTTCTGCGGCGGGTCTTGCAGAACTTAGCTCCGACCGCATGGACAGTTTCCACGAGCTTGTCGTTCATATCGTCCACTGCATTGCAATCTTCTAGGCACTGGAAGCGGTTACGTAACTCGAGCTGAAAGGTTTCGGGATTCTGGATTAGAGCACGAGGGGGACGGAGCGTTGACTTCATTAGACGAGACCTCTCCAACTTAACGTTTAGGTTCAGTGTGCCTCTAACCATTCGGTGATCGCTGCCAGTTTTCACCCTTGCGATCACTGAGACATCACTGAACAGTTGGCGTCTGGTCGTCATAATGAAGTCAATCTCATTTTTTGTCGAACCGTCGGGGCTCGACCAGGTCCACTTCCTGTGGGGCCGCTTCTGAAAGAAAGAGTTCATCATAAAGAGTCCCTCTTTCTCCATAAAGTCGGCCAGCTGCTGGCCCCTTCGGTTCCGTTGCCCTACTCCAAATTTCCCTACCTTCAGCTCACCGCTTTCTCTTGTGCCTAGTTTTGCGTTGAAGTCTCCCATCAACACCGTGTAGTGAGTTTTGGAGGAATGTATGGCTCTGGAAATATCCTCATACATTTCCTCCACCTCCTCATCGGGGTGTGCCGAGGTTGGTGCGTAAACCTGAATGACCTTCAGCGAATACCGTTTGGTGATTCTGAGTATCAGGTACGCGACCCTCGTCGACACACTCCCAATCTTTACAACGTTGTTGACGAGAGACTTGTGGACGATAAATCCGACACCTCCTTGGGACAGATGGTCGCCCTCCCGGTGATAGAACAACTTGCCGGACTCGAGGATTGCCGTGTCCTCCCCCTCTCTTCGGACCTCGGATAATCCAATAATATGCCAGCGCAACTTGTCTACCTCTTCTTCCAGCTCCAGTATCTTCTCGTCAGTCCTCAGGGTGCGTGCGTTATATGTTGCCAGGTCGAGTCGTCGTAGGTGGCAACCGAACCTCCACCGGAGATTCTTAGCACCCCCTGCCCCGCCGTTACCATGGTCGCCACCGTAGCCAGGAATAGCGGGGCCGCCGGGGACTGGGGGCCGTCTTTTTGTGTATTTGTTCATTGGGGGGTATTTGCCGTAGTTGCCACGCTTGGCGAGCGGGTTGGCAACCGCAGTTTTTTATTACGTCACAGTTGTCATCAGGAAGATGCTGCTGCCCATCTCCTGCCTGTCTCCCTCTGTCGCCTCTTACGACACCCACGGGAAGATATGGGGTTGTGGATATTCTTAACCGCCACTACACGGCATAATTAATTTGTTTATTATATTAATTGTAATTGTTATATTAATAAAAATAATTTATAAGAAAAATTATTTAATTAAGTAATTTTTGACCTGAGATAGGTATTACTTATCCAAATATAACTAATGGCGGAGAGCAATCGTACTATCTTATTATTTAAATATTAACTCAGCCAAGGATTTGCGACCCAGATAATATTTGCATCCATTAAGCAGCATAATAACTTGATATTATGCAATTTGAAATCAGTCCGTAAGTAATTTAGATTACAAAATGAGAATATAGATTTTATGTCTAGCAGTTATAATAATTTACGGAGTTAAAAATATAGCTTACAAATACCTAAATGTTTGCCTCTACAAAATGATAATAATTTTTTTTACACCTGGTGCATCAAAATATTCAAGGCAAAATAGGCATAAGCTAGAAATAATTTATGTATTGAACTGAACATTGACTAAAAGCTTATAACTTAACGTTTAACTTCAGTAATCACCTGGTGGTCAATTTTTTTTATAAAGAGAGTATAAAGAGAAACGGTTATAAAAAATGACGCCTTAATGTTGGCTAGTAAATTTTTATTATTATGTAAAGAACGTAAATATATTGTCAGCGTCTCTATTTCGGCGGCTGTAGAAATGGCGTGTGTTGAGTTTGAGCACCTTATTGTTTTGAGTGTCTACGGACACCCATGTACTAAATATGATACTTTAAACAAATTGTAGAAATAAATCTGCTGCAATATGTGGAAACTTTAACATCAATCTCCTAGACTCTTCCTTCATTAATTAGATCATTTTTATATAATAAAGTCTTTTTAATTTATTTTTAGAGCCAACGCGTATTGCTGAATCTAGTGTAACATGTACAGATAACATTTTATAAATGTTAAGCCGTTGCATAAACATACAAATCCAAAATTGCGTTCTGATCACTGTGGTGAATTTGTTTCATTACCTCATATTCACAAAAAGCAAGTAGATGAAAAATTTGTGTGTGTTTTAGTAAATGCCGCTTGAAATTTTGTAAGAAACATTAATAAAAAAAACTTCCTTCAAATACATACCACAATAATCCAAAATGTTTGTATGTAGCATTATTTAAGCTTATTTGTAATTAATTTGATAATATTTTTACTTATAAAACATTCTCCTTGTACATTCGCAAAGCATTCAATGAATAGGTGACAGTAGGAGTCCATAAAAGCAGAAAATTTTTATATAAAGTTTACAATGAAAGGTATTATATAATCCTAGCGTCGAATTAATGGAATATGTAAAAAACATTCAAAAACAATTAAAACAGCGTGCTCCACAAACAAGTATTTGCATTTTAGTAACAAAATGAAGACGGCGTCTAATTAGTAATTATTTATTCATGAATATTATGAATTGAAATAATATTGGGCCTAGTTTTACTAGTGTGCAAAAGTAAATTTAGTGTGGCTGAAATGAATAATGTAATAATTTGAAATATTTGTAGCAACGAATAAAGTCAGCTTAATATATCACACACGTCTTCTTAAATTCAGACTTTTTGTTTGTCTTGTTTGATTCAGTTCGCATTACGAAAAGTTATATCACAGTAAGAGAAGTAAAGTTCCAGTAGTAAATCTCAAAATTTTAGTCACTCAGATGGCTTAAATAATCAAGTCCTAAACGTTCCCACTCGGCAGTATATAAAACAATTGCCTGCCTCTACACAATAGTAAAATATGTAAGTATTAATAACAGTTTATTAAAACATTGAATAATTAAAACAGAAAATGTTACCAAATTAAATGTAATTTAGAATGAACTCAGCTATTTATATATCTGAATTCTGTTCAATGAACCATTGTAACGATATTTATATTGCACACATTTTATAACTTTCTGAAGGAATTTACATCTATTGGTACTTTATATTTTATTACCGATCCTCCCCTGTTTGCACGGGTGATTTCTGAATCTTGACGGCGCCAATGCAGTTGTAAATCTAAAGCATCCACGAAAGCATTAAAAAACAAAAATTCTATCAAAATCGGCCCAGTCGTTCAGGAGTTACGTTGTTATGTTACGACATAAATTGGGGGGAGTCGAAGACCATTGTTAAATATCTTCTCAAAATTACGCTTTGCAGCTTTAACGGTCTTTGGTGATTGTGGGATCTGTTTCTCAATCTTTTGTTGAACAGTGTACTTTTAATGTTTTTGAAGCAGTTGTAATCGTGTTGGCGGACTTCTCATGACCTTAAAATATTTTTACTCATAAAGGTTTCTTCACGGTATGTTTTACCACATTGAGGAGAACGTGGCAAATCAGTATTTAAAATTGGAATTAAACATTACAGTGCTCCAGCGTAAATATAACTCTGATTCCACAATCGATCAGCTTATTGTGTAAATAATAGTATACAAATAATAAAGTAAAGCTTCTATAACTTGAAACTTTTGCTACACAAAAAGGACTAAGAGATTATTTATAAAATTTATGGCAAGTGATCATTGTTGAGTTAACGATAAATGCAATATTAATAAATTGAGATCTGACGTATTACAGGATCACCTCGAGGTATGACGCGACTTTTGTGTCGAATTTATTTGGTATTTAACAATAATAGTATTAACAGTTAAATGAAGTGTTGTGACACGTTGCTTCATACCTGAATGTTATCTCCTTACGAATTATAATGTCTGATATCAAATCATAATATAGTATTCCCATTTTTATTTTGTAAAGTAAGAAGTAAACCAAAGCACTGTTGTACTGTTCCATAGTCCTCTCGCAAATGAGAGAGCCTCACCATCCCATTGCAAACGAAAAAAATCAGTTAAGTAAAAGCATAATAATTTTGAACTAAGTATGTTATTACAAAGTTTAATGTTTACTTATGATATCTGACATTTGGTCGGAGGCAGTTTACTGTGTTCGGATGGCTGAGCAGAGAGCTTATCTGTTACTGACACTCTAGCTCCGGTACATTTCTTTTTGTACTGCCTCTTATGCCATAATGTGACTAACAAAGTAAACAACTTAAATAAATGTTGTTTTTTAATATTACATCGTTGAAAAGTAATTTGTACAAATAAAAGTTAGTTCTGTTAGTATTTATTTAACTCCTAACAACTCCGGAAAACCATGTTTAGCAGTAGCCATCTACAGTATTTCTTATTCAATCTTAATTATTATATAATACTTATCGGAACAAATTTTTGTTTTCGTTTCTGGTTTGGAAAATACCTACGTCCTGGAAAGAACCGGTAAAAATCTCAGTTGAAATATTTTTTACATGTAAACATTGGAGAAGTCACGGGAGTTAGCACTTAAATAAGCATACAATGCTGAGTGGTTGACTTCGTTTGTAGGGAATGAATGACACGTACATTTTCCAATATTAAGCAAGTTTTTTCTTCAGTAGTCAATTAATAAAATTTCTGCTTTTCTTCTTTATTATATATAGATTGTTTATATTTTTGGCAATATATATTATTTAATGATTATAGATTTTATAGCTAGGTAGTGTTAGATTTAGGTGTTAGGTACAGTGTTAGGTTTTAGGACATTATATTTAATGTTCAACCTTTTGTGTGTACCTTCATTTCGGGTAAAAATGTATTTATAATGGAGGACAAAAATGTAAATAATTAACGGAGAATCTGGCGTTATTTCACGCAAATGTATTGATTATATTGATATAAAGATATAAAACGCGGAAATAAGCAAAAATATTGAAAAATTCAAAAGTGCACGTCCTACAACGCTCATTTTACTTTGTAGCAAAAAACGAATTCGATTCCAGACTTTTAAAATATATTATTTACCAGTTTTAAATTTTATCCTCTTTTAGTTTAACAGGTAGTGTAACCTACAGGGACAAATCAATAAAAAAAAGATTGCTTTATCTCATTTTAACTGCATAAGGAAGCGCATCGTTTTCATGTGAGAGAAATACCTCAACCGCATGTTTGTTTTTGTCAAATGTTTACCAAACTAAATCAATTACACAAAGTATAAAATCAATATACGCTGTACGATTTATTTGTCCTTTGTCTATCAAGGGCTGCAAAATAATTTTATCAAAATTAAAATTAAAAATCAAAAGGAAATTATTACGTGGAAGGTACATTTATAAAAATAAAAATAATTTAATCTATGCGTACTATCCTATTAATACAAAATACGGAAACAGTTGATGTAATAGCTAATAAGAAAAATAGTGAGTCACAGTCTTCACTTACCATCAGTAGAGATGGTGGATGTGCTCGTTTCTCGCCTTAATTCTGTACAGAAGGAACTAAAATAGGAGAAAGACATAGTCTAAGAAAGTTTAATAAACTAAAAATTTACACACATAATTTAAGATTATTGAAAGAATTTGGATTATTTTTTTTCAAGATGTTAGTTAACGTAGTATTATTCTCTTTGTGAAATGTTTTATTTAATATTTCTAGCACCAGATTTAAGAAAAGAGTAAAATATGGACGTTACATACGTACACATTTTTCTCTTGAAAATGTTTTTGAAAAAGTTTCGGATGAGACCTTATAGTTATACCGTATACAAAGCGCGTATTACACACAGCTTATTACAAGTATTCGTCCGAAACATTGCTGTACAATGTATATTATGCTTAACTTTATCGATAGAAAATTAATAATCTGCCCAGATTATATACTTTTACAATATCCTTATAGTAAAGCCATACTCGCGTAAAATGACCGTTTTTAATCAGTTTGGAAATATTCATTATTATTCAAGAAACCTTTCCTTTGCTCAATGCTAGTTTTGCATTTATAGGTGCTTTACTAACGAGAATTTCCCAAATGTAAGCGAAAGTGTTGTATTAATATATAAAGGTTTGGACAGCTTGGTAGAAAAAATTACTACATAATTTGTCAGCCTGTTTTTTATTAAATGAATTTACTTATCATATTAGAATTCTGCACAATTAAAGCGCATTCTCATTTAGATCATTGTAGAAAATTAGCTATAACTAACGTCATTAAATCAAACACCAATACACTGTAAGACATACTTAGAGTACAGTATACTGATATTTTTAGTATTTTAAACATCCTGGGTACTGCAGCGCGTCCGCAATGTGCACAGAGGTTGCTGTCCCGGTCTTTTACGTTGCGTTACTTGGTATAACGGCTATTTTCTAGGAAACTGTGCGCCACTTAGTAAACTAATTAATTCAGATCGTTGTCCAGGTGTTTCCTGATAATATATTTTATAAACACTTGCAGAGAAAGCATCGAACGCTATAGGTTATAAATAAATTGATTTAAGTATCATATTTTAAAACACATTAAAGAGTAAGAGTATGTCTGTTTATTAGAGATAGTGGCCCATAGACATCTACATTTATCCTCGATTAAGTATCAAAACACAGATGCGTCGTCACCCTGAGGAACAAGAAGGAATGCCTAGTAAAAAAAGGGTAAAAAGGGTATCTACACTCACCATTAGATACACAGCAGTATTAAGCTGCTATCTTATGCTGGTATTCCGCGAGAGCGTGGTCTTTCCCCGGTCGTAATTACCCATTCGTGCACAACCATAATATAGGAGCAGTGTGGCCAAACCATTTTTATTATTATGACTATTACCTGTACACCTAATGTAGATAAGAAAACATGTTTTTCGGAGACAAAAATTCTTTTATTTTTGCTTCTGTAACATGTGGTGTATGAGCAGATAACGAAAGTAATATGTAGCTGAAACAAATGACACTGGTAAACGAAATAAAACGTTTTCGAAATAAAACGTTTTTTGGACATGACATGAAACGAAAAGGATGCATGATTAGATGTGATGGCACCCTTGAGGACTAAGACGAAATACCTGGAATTTCCAGCAAAAAGTGTCTTTGGTTCTCTATATTCATCATATGAAACAGCAGCATTAAGCTGCTTCCTTACGCTGGTATTATGTGAAAGTCGAGCCGACTCATTTGTGCTCACACGTGGCGTTTTAAAGCTTTAAATGTTCAAGAAAATGCACTCATTCACGTATAATTGTTGATAACTTTTTAAAAAATGATCGAATGAAATTATTTTTTTTTTCATTATCTACACAAAAAACCAACATTTAAAAAAATTAAAAATGTTTGTTTATTAATTTTTTATTTTGGTGTTTTATTGAGTGTTAGATCACGAAGGAGATGGCGAGATCTATTCGCTCGCTCATTCGACCTTGCCTTCTCCTTCTAACCTAACATGTCCGAGTCGTGATGCCCTAAATCGCGAGCTCGCTTCGTTCGATCTTACTTTCAATAAACACCAAAATATAAATTTTTATAATTATTTTAATTTTTCAGATCGTTTATGATAACATATAAAGTCATAAAACCGTACAAAAACTTTAAGTGAGATAAAAAATTAATAAACAAACATTTTTCAATGTTTGTTTTTAAATGCTCGTTTTTTTGTGTAGATTAACAAAAAAATGAACTTCGTTTAATGCTTTGCAAAAAAGTTATGAACGATTATATTTAATATAATATATTTATAATAAAATATATTTCCTAGTAACTAAATCAGTTTGTGATGAATAATAATCATTACATATAGATGTGTAGTGGATTTTGTTAAATGATTTATATATTCAGCTCAATTTTAACACGATACTGAATATTATATAATTAAATATAATCGATAACTAGTATTTATTAAAATATTATACAAAATACACGCCAAATAATTCAAATTGAAACTTTCTACCTCGCAGCAAAAGTGTGCAATATTTATAAAAATAAACTGGTGTCATTGCAACCGAACTGTCTGCCGAACCGGTTTGTAGATTTTATTTAGATTTTATAATAAAGTTTTTATTTACTCATGTTTTACAAAATAAATATCTTTGTCATATATATATATATATATATATATATATATATATATATATATATATATATATATATATATATATCTTTTTATTTATATATATATATATATATATATATATATATATATATATATATAAATATCTTTGTCATATATATATATATATATATATATATATATATATATATATATATATATATATATATATACATATATATATATATATATATATATATATATATATATATATATATATATATATATATATATATATATATATTTATATATAATAAAGATAAAGATATTTATTTGACGCTTGAATCTTCTGACTAAAATAAAATGATTTATTTTGGGGTGATCGTGGTGATTGCACAATATCGTCTACATCGAAAAAAGAAAGCTGGATGTTCCGGCAAAATTCCAGTTGTCTCGAAAGTCACAATTCGAAAAAAATCCTTATATAGCCCGAACTACTCCCACTGCGAGTGCGAGCCAACACTTAGGCCAAGGAAAATTAAAATGAAAAAATGCCTTGACATAAAAAACAATAGAATAAAGAGGCTTCACAAGTTTGCAAGAAATATTTTGCCCTAACACTTAACTATTACTCACCAAAAGCCTATCGCTATGTACGTAAAACTTTTGGAACATGTTTGTCTGCACCCGTACATTGACTAAGTGGTACACTACCATCGATCGCCGACCAGGGTTTACTCAAGAAGCGCTGGCGGCATTAAAATTGAGAGCGGAGAGTAACCCTGATAATTTTTTTTATTGTACCTTGGTAATAGATGAAATAAAAATTAAGCAATTGACAGAATACCATGCTAGTAGCCAAAGGCATTATGTATATAACCAAAATGTCTTTTAGAACTTGCATGGTACTCCGTCAATTGTTTTATTTTCATTTCATATATCACTAATATACAATATAATTTCTTGTCGGGGTTACTCTCTGGTATAAGTTTTAAAACATTTAACACTTTTTTTTTTGTGTAGCCAAGTTGGCCATAAATTGTACTGTACCACTTTGAAATAGTATGTGATGAAGGCAGACCAATTTCATATTTAATAACTCTTGAAAATCAACAACTATTTTTAATTAGTGGTTTTGTGATTGAAGCTTTATATTAAAAACAAAAACTAGGTTAACACCATCTAAGACGATAAACTGATAGGACTTTTCTTTTCAAAAAATCTGATTATTAAAATAAGTTAACTAAACCTATTTCGATTTGTTAAATGTTTAAATTTTATCCTGCATAATGTAAAATAAACCTGTAGCAAAATAATAAACTTATTTTCAATAATTTCTAAGTTTTTTTTTCCGAAGAACATTTCTAAATACTTTAAAAAAAGAATTTCAAATAACATCTTGGTATTATTTATCTATGTATTACTTATAATCAAATAAAAACTTATGCGGACTATGGTGATTTGTTTATCGATAAAAAACATCGACATAGTCCACGCCTTACGTTGCTTACGCATTTAGACAGCGCCATCAGTGTATTGACACGTGTACAATTTGATGGTATGCGTAAAATTTTTGTTTAGGAATTAACGCGCATGGCCTCTCCAGTTGGTTGACTACTCAAAGGTTGTTGCGCAAGGAGGTATGTTTACCATAGTTGACACGCTTGGCGAGCGGGTTGGCAACAGCAGTTTTTTTATTGTATAATTGTTGTTATCAGGAAGATACTGCTGTCCATCTCTGCCTGTCTCCCTCTGTCGCCTCTTACGACAGCCACGGGAAGATATGGGGCAGTGCATATTCTCAACCGTCACTACACGGCTAAAATGGTGCAGAAAAAAGGTTGTCGAGTGGCAGCCTCGTACTGGTAGGTGAAGTGTAGGGCGACCCCCACTAAATGGAGTGACAATCTGGTAAGACATGCAGGAAGTGAATGGATGCAAATGGCTCAGTGCCGTGTTTTGTGGCATTCCTTGGGGGATGATGATGATGAATACGTATACAAGCATATAATAAGAGAGAGAGTAATTATTATTATTACTAGGTCTCAATAATTTCAATTTCATTAATTAACAAATTGCAATTTTAATTGAGAACTACTTATAACAATTTTGGTTACTACTGTTGCTGAGCGATCTGGACCTAACCTACCTTGTTTGTTACCTACTTGAAATAATACTAATTTTACGGATTTTATCGCGTACATTTAACTATAAATACCTGAAGTTTCGAGCGGTTTACAGCACCCATGGTCACGGGGGGGACTGAGATGTTCAACGTTAAATCAGGCGAGTAAAAAGTTGTTACGGATGGTAATCCAACAAAAACGCTGTATTTATAGTTAAATATACGCGATAAAATCCGTAAAAACTAGTATTATTTCAACGTGTAGTGTTCGCGTAAATATAAGAAATCATTTGTTACCTTACTTTTTGTTACTTATTGTTACTTTTTTAAATAAAGTATTAAAACAACAAGTTATACTTTTTATCATTTATCAATAATCTCTGACAAAATAACGAACATCGTAAAAATGAGGGTAGGCTGGGTACGGTTGAAATATTTTAGCGTTTATCGTCAATTGCATCGGAATTAGTTAAGCGGGCGATGAACGAAATGTATTAAATAAAAGACCATATATCTGTTTTCTAATAGGAAATGTTATTTGAGATCACTGTATTATATTTTATATGTAAAGTCACATTTAAAAAAAAGTATAATTTGTTTCAACCGTCCCCATGCCTTGGTCGAATACAAAATATAATAAATGAACATGTTTTATTAATCGTCTTATAACATTTTACGACTCGAAATGGCACAGTTAAATATCACAAATATTTTTTATTAATATTCAAGTAAAGCATTATACATATTTTGGGATTCTAATTTATAACGGTCCATGATAGCATCTAAATTATCATAGAAAACATCTACGTTATTCTTTTTTAAGCTAGTCGTGCTAGCAACACATGCAGTCTGTGCTGCACTGGCGGCTCCGGGTTTCTTCTCACACACACGCGGCACCGGCTCGTGGTAAGCTAGTCGTGCTAGCAACACATGCAGTCTGTGCTGCACTGGCGGCTCCGGGTTTCTTCTCACACACACGCGGCACCGGCTCGTGGTAAGCTAGTCGTGCTAGCAACACATGCAGTCTGTGCTGCACTGGCGGCTCCGGGTTTCTTCTCACACACACGCGGCACCGGCTCGTGGTAAGCTGGTCGTGCTAGCAACACATGCAGTCTGTGCTGCACTGGCGGCTCCGGGTTTCTTCTCACACACACGCGGCACCGGCTCGTGGTAAGCTAGTCGTGCTAGCAACACATGCAGTCTGTGCTGCACTGGCGGCTCCGGGTTTCTTCTCACACACACGCGGCACCGGCTCGTGGTAAGCTGGTCGTGCTAGCAACACATGCAGTCTGTGCTGCACTGGCGGCTCCGGGTTTCTTCTCACACACACGCGGCACCGGCTCGTGGTAAGCTAGTCGTGCTAGCAACACATGCAGTCTGTGCTGCACTGGCGGCTCCGGGTTTCTTCTCACACACACGCGGCACCGGCTCGTGGTAAGCTGGTCGTGCTAGCAACACATGCAGTCTGTGCTGCACTGGCGGCTCCGGGTTTCTTCTCACACACACGCGGCACCGGCTCGTGGTAAGCTAGTCGTGCTAGCAACACATGCAGTCTGTGCTGCACTGGCGGCTCCGGGTTTCTTCTCACACACACGCGGCACCGGCTCGTGGTAAGCTAGTCGTGCTAGCAACACATGCAGTCTGTGCTGCACTGGCGGCTCCGGGTTTCTTCTCACACACACGCGGCACCGGCTCGTGGTAAGCTGGTCGTGCTAGCAACACATGCAGTCTGTGCTGCACTGGCGGCTCCGGGTTTCTTCTCACACACACGCGGCACCGGCTCGTGGTAAGCTGGTCGTGCTAGCAACACATGCAGTCTGTGCTGCACTGGCGGCTCCGGGTTTCTTCTCACACACACGCGGCACCGGCTCGTGGTAAGCTAGTCGTGCTAGCAACACATGCAGTCTGTGCTGCACTGGCGGCTCCGGGTTTCTTCTCACACACACGCGGCACCGGCTCGTGGTAAGCTGGTCGTGCTAGCAACACATGCAGTCTGTGCTGCACTGGCGGCTCCGGGTTTCTTCTCACACACACGCGGCACCGGCTCGTGGTAAGCTGGTCGTGCTAGCAACACATGCAGTCTGTGCTGCACTGGCGGCTCCGGGTTTCTTCTCACACACACGCGGCACCGGCTCGTGGTAAGCTGGTCGTGCTAGCAACACATGCAGTCTGTGCTGCACTGGCGGCTCCGGGTTTCTTCTCACACACACGCGGCACCGGCTCGTGGTAAGCTAGTCGTGCTAGCAACACATGCAGTCTGTGCTGCACTGGCGGCTCCGGGTTTCTTCTCACACACACGCGGCACCGGCTCGTGGTAAGCTGGTCGTGCTAGCAACACATGCAGTCTGTGCTGCACTGGCGGCTCCGGGTTTCTTCTCACACACACGCGGCACCGGCTCGTGGTAAGCTAGTCGTGCTAGCAACACATGCAGTCTGTGCTGCACTGGCGGCTCCGGGTTTCTTCTCACACACACGCGGCACCGGCTCGTGGTAAGCTAGTCGTGCTAGCAACACATGCAGTCTGTGCTGCACTGGCGGCTCCGGGTTTCTTCTCACACACACGCGGCACCGGCTCGTGGTAAGCTGGTCGTGCTAGCAACACATGCAGTCTGTGCTGCACTGGCGGCTCCGGGTTTCTTCTCACACACACGCGGCACCGGCTCGTGGTAAGCTAGTCGTGCTAGCAACACATGCAGTCTGTGCTGCACTGGCGGCTCCGGGTTTCTTCTCACACACACGCGGCACCGGCTCGTGGTAAGCTAGTCGTGCTAGCAACACATGCAGTCTGTGCTGCACTGGCGGCTCCGGGTTTCTTCTCACACACACGCGGCACCGGCTCGTGGTAAGCTGGTCGTGCTAGCAACACATGCAGTCTGTGCTGCACTGGCGGCTCCGGGTTTCTTCTCACACACACGCGGCACCGGCTCGTGGTAAGCTGGTCGTGCTAGCAACACATGCAGTCTGTGCTGCACTGGCGGCTCCGGGTTTCTTCTCACACACACGCGGCACCGGCTCGTGGTAAGCTGGTCGTGCTAGCAACACATGCAGTCTGTGCTGCACTGGCGGCTCCGGGTTTCTTCTCACACACACGCGGCACCGGCTCGTGGTAAGCTAGTCGTGCTAGCAACACATGCAGTCTGTGCTGCACTGGCGGCTCCGGGTTTCTTCTCACACACACGCGGCACCGGCTCGTGGTAAGCTGGTCGTGCTAGCAACACATGCAGTCTGTGCTGCACTGGCGGCTCCGGGTTTCTTCTCACACACACGCGGCACCGGCTCGTGGTAAGCTAGTCGTGCTAGCAACACATGCAGTCTGTGCTGCACTGGCGGCTCCGGGTTTCTTCTCACACACACGCGGCACCGGCTCGTGGTAAGCTAGTCGTGCTAGCAACACATGCAGTCTGTGCTGCACTGGCGGCTCCGGGTTTCTTCTCACACACACGCGGCACCGGCTCGTGGTAAGCTGGTCGTGCTAGCAACACATGCAGTCTGTGCTGCACTGGCGGCTCCGGGTTTCTTCTCACACACACGCGGCACCGGCTCGTGGTAAGCTAGTCGTGCTAGCAACACATGCAGTCTGTGCTGCACTGGCGGCTCCGGGTTTCTTCTCACACACACGCGGCACCGGCTCGTGGTAAGCTGGTCGTGCTAGCAACACATGCAGTCTGTGCTGCACTGGCGGCTCCGGGTTTCTTCTCACACACACGCGGCACCGGCTCGTGGTAAGCTAGTCGTGCTAGCAACACATGCAGTCTGTGCTGCACTGGCGGCTCCGGGTTTCTTCTCACACACACGCGGCACCGGCTCGTGGTAAGCTAGTCGTGCTAGCAACACATGCAGTCTGTGCTGCACTGGCGGCTCCGGGTTTCTTCTCACACACACGCGGCACCGGCTCGTGGTAAGCTGGTCGTGCTAGCAACACATGCAGTCTGTGCTGCACTGGCGGCTCCGGGTTTCTTCTCACACACACGCGGCACCGGCTCGTGGTAAGCTAGTCGTGCTAGCAACACATGCAGTCTGTGCTGCACTGGCGGCTCCGGGTTTCTTCTCACACACACGCGGCACCGGCTCGTGGTAAGCTAGTCGTGCTAGCAACACATGCAGTCTGTGCTGCACTGGCGGCTCCGGGTTTCTTCTCACACACACGCGGCACCGGCTCGTGGTAAGCTGGTCGTGCTAGCAACACATGCAGTCTGTGCTGCACTGGCGGCTCCGGGTTTCTTCTCACACACACGCGGCACCGGCTCGTGGTAAGCTAGTCGTGCTAGCAACACATGCAGTCTGTGCTGCACTGGCGGCTCCGGGTTTCTTCTCACACACACGCGGCACCGGCTCGTGGTAAGCTAGTCGTGCTAGCAACACATGCAGTCTGTGCTGCACTGGCGGCTCCGGGTTTCTTCTCACACACACGCGGCACCGGCTCGTGGTAAGCTGGTCGTGCTAGCAACACATGCAGTCTGTGCTGCACTGGCGGCTCCGGGTTTCTTCTCACACACACGCGGCACCGGCTCGTGGTAAGCTAGTCGTGCTAGCAACACATGCAGTCTGTGCTGCACTGGCGGCTCCGGGTTTCTTCTCACACACACGCGGCACCGGCTCGTGGTAAGCTGGTCGTGCTAGCAACACATGCAGTCTGTGCTGCACTGGCGGCTCCGGGTTTCTTCTCACACACACGCGGCACCGGCTCGTGGTAAGCTAGTCGTGCTAGCAACACATGCAGTCTGTGCTGCACTGGCGGCTCCGGGTTTCTTCTCACACACACGCGGCACCGGCTCGTGGTAAGCTAGTCGTGCTAGCAACACATGCAGTCTGTGCTGCACTGGCGGCTCCGGGTTTCTTCTCACACACACGCGGCACCGGCTCGTGGTAAGCTGGTCGTGCTAGCAACACATGCAGTCTGTGCTGCACTGGCGGCTCCGGGTTTCTTCTCACACACACGCGGCACCGGCTCGTGGTAAGCTAGTCGTGCTAGCAACACATGCAGTCTGTGCTGCACTGGCGGCTCCGGGTTTCTTCTCACACACACGCGGCACCGGCTCGTGGTAAGCTGGTCGTGCTAGCAACACATGCAGTCTGTGCTGCACTGGCGGCTCCGGGTTTCTTCTCACACACACGCGGCACCGGCTCGTGGTAAGCTGGTCGTGCTAGCAACACATGCAGTCTGTGCTGCACTGGCGGCTCCGGGTTTCTTCTCACACACACGCGGCACCGGCTCGTGGTAAGCTGGTCGTGCTAGCAACACATGCAGTCTGTGCTGCACTGGCGGCTCCGGGTTTCTTCTCACACACACGCGGCACCGGCTCGTGGTAAGCTAGTCGTGCTAGCAACACATGCAGTCTGTGCTGCACTGGCGGCTCCGGGTTTCTTCTCACACACACGCGGCACCGGCTCGTGGTAAGCTGGTCGTGCTAGCAACACATGCAGTCTGTGCTGCACTGGCGGCTCCGGGTTTCTTCTCACACACACGCGGCACCGGCTCGTGGTAAGCTGGTCGTGCTAGCAACACATGCAGTCTGTGCTGCACTGGCGGCTCCGGGTTTCTTCTCACACACACGCGGCACCGGCTCGTGGTAAGCTGGTCGTGCTAGCAACACATGCAGTCTGTGCTGCACTGGCGGCTCCGGGTTTCTTCTCACACACACGCGGCACCGGCTCGTGGTAAGCTAGTCGTGCTAGCAACACATGCAGTCTGTGCTGCACTGGCGGCTCCGGGTTTCTTCTCACACACACGCGGCACCGGCTCGTGGTAAGCTAGTCGTGCTAGCAACACATGCAGTCTGTGCTGCACTGGCGGCTCCGGGTTTCTTCTCACACACACGCGGCACCGGCTCGTGGTAAGCTGGTCGTGCTAGCAACACATGCAGTCTGTGCTGCACTGGCGGCTCCGGGTTTCTTCTCACACACACGCGGCACCGGCTCGTGGTAAGCTAGTCGTGCTAGCAACACATGCAGTCTGTGCTGCACTGGCGGCTCCGGGTTTCTTCTCACACACACGCGGCACCGGCTCGTGGTAAGCTAGTCGTGCTAGCAACACATGCAGTCTGTGCTGCACTGGCGGCTCCGGGTTTCTTCTCACACACACGCGGCACCGGCTCGTGGTAAGCTAGTCGTGCTAGCAACACATGCAGTCTGTGCTGCACTGGCGGCTCCGGGTTTCTTCTCACACACACGCGGCACCGGCTCGTGGTAAGCTAGTCGTGCTAGCAACACATGCAGTCTGTGCTGCACTGGCGGCTCCGGGTTTCTTCTCACACACACGCGGCACCGGCTCGTGGTAAGCTAGTCGTGCTAGCAACACATGCAGTCTGTGCTGCACTGGCGGCTCCGGGTTTCTTCTCACACACACGCGGCACCGGCTCGTGGTAAGCTAGTCGTGCTAGCAACACATGCAGTCTGTGCTGCACTGGCGGCTCCGGGTTTCTTCTCACACACACGCGGCACCGGCTCGTGGTAAGCTAGTCGTGCTAGCAACACATGCAGTCTGTGCTGCACTGGCGGCTCCGGGTTTCTTCTCACACACACGCGGCACCGGCTCGTGGTAAGCTAGTCGTGCTAGCAACACATGCAGTCTGTGCTGCACTGGCGGCTCCGGGTTTCTTCTCACACACACGCGGCACCGGCTCGTGGTAAGCTGGTCGTGCTAGCAACACATGCAGTCTGTGCTGCACTGGCGGCTCCGGGTTTCTTCTCACACACACGCGGCACCGGCTCGTGGTAAGCTAGTCGTGCTAGCAACACATGCAGTCTGTGCTGCACTGGCGGCTCCGGGTTTCTTCTCACACACACGCGGCACCGGCTCGTGGTAAGCTAGTCGTGCTAGCAACACATGCAGTCTGTGCTGCACTGGCGGCTCCGGGTTTCTTCTCACACACACGCGGCACCGGCTCGTGGTAAGCTGGTCGTGCTAGCAACACATGCAGTCTGTGCTGCACTGGCGGCTCCGGGTTTCTTCTCACACACACGCGGCACCGGCTCGTGGTAAGCTAGTCGTGCTAGCAACACATGCAGTCTGTGCTGCACTGGCGGCTCCGGGTTTCTTCTCACACACACGCGGCACCGGCTCGTGGTAAGCTAGTCGTGCTAGCAACACATGCAGTCTGTGCTGCACTGGCGGCTCCGGGTTTCTTCTCACACACACGCGGCACCGGCTCGTGGTAAGCTGGTCGTGCTAGCAACACATGCAGTCTGTGCTGCACTGGCGGCTCCGGGTTTCTTCTCACACACACGCGGCACCGGCTCGTGGTAAGCTGGTCGTGCTAGCAACACATGCAGTCTGTGCTGCACTGGCGGCTCCGGGTTTCTTCTCACACACACGCGGCACCGGCTCGTGGTAAGCTAGTCGTGCTAGCAACACATGCAGTCTGTGCTGCACTGGCGGCTCCGGGTTTCTTCTCACACACACGCGGCACCGGCTCGTGGTAAGCTGGTCGTGCTAGCAACACATGCAGTCTGTGCTGCACTGGCGGCTCCGGGTTTCTTCTCACACACACGCGGCACCGGCTCGTGGTAAGCTAGTCGTGCTAGCAACACATGCAGTCTGTGCTGCACTGGCGGCTCCGGGTTTCTTCTCACACACACGCGGCACCGGCTCGTGGTAAGCTGGTCGTGCTAGCAACACATGCAGTCTGTGCTGCACTGGCGGCTCCGGGTTTCTTCTCACACACACGCGGCACCGGCTCGTGGTAAGCTAGTCGTGCTAGCAACACATGCAGTCTGTGCTGCACTGGCGGCTCCGGGTTTCTTCTCACACACACGCGGCACCGGCTCGTGGTAAGCTGGTCGTGCTAGCAACACATGCAGTCTGTGCTGCACTGGCGGCTCCGGGTTTCTTCTCACACACACGCGGCACCGGCTCGTGGTAAGCTGGTCGTGCTAGCAACACATGCAGTCTGTGCTGCACTGGCGGCTCCGGGTTTCTTCTCACACACACGCGGCACCGGCTCGTGGTAAGCTGGTCGTGCTAGCAACACATGCAGTCTGTGCTGCACTGGCGGCTCCGGGTTTCTTCTCACACACACGCGGCACCGGCTCGTGGTAAGCTGGTCGTGCTAGCAACACATGCAGTCTGTGCTGCACTGGCGGCTCCGGGTTTCTTCTCACACACACGCGGCACCGGCTCGTGGTAAGCTGGTCGTGCTAGCAACACATGCAGTCTGTGCTGCACTGGCGGCTCCGGGTTTCTTCTCACACACACGCGGCACCGGCTCGTGGTAAGCTAGTCGTGCTAGCAACACATGCAGTCTGTGCTGCACTGGCGGCTCCGGGTTTCTTCTCACACACACGCGGCACCGGCTCGTGGTAAGCTGGTCGTGCTAGCAACACATGCAGTCTGTGCTGCACTGGCGGCTCCGGGTTTCTTCTCACACACACGCGGCACCGGCTCGTGGTAAGCTGGTCGTGCTAGCAACACATGCAGTCTGTGCTGCACTGGCGGCTCCGGGTTTCTTCTCACACACACGCGGCACCGGCTCGTGGTAAGCTGGTCGTGCTAGCAACACATGCAGTCTGTGCTGCACTGGCGGCTCCGGGTTTCTTCTCACACACACGCGGCACCGGCTCGTGGTAAGCTAGTCGTGCTAGCAACACATGCAGTCTGTGTCGCACCACTGGCGGCGCCGGATGTCTCGTCACAAGCACGCAGCACCAGGTCGTGGTAAGTCGTACTTGACGGTTAGTTCGTATACTTATTTCATAACATCATTTTTAGTTAGGCCAAAATGTATACCTGCATATCTAATTAAATATTTAGATAGCTCACGCTCTTGTTCCCACTTAAATATTCGATTGTGAGCTTTAAAATCTATTTCTTGATTTTCCCAGTCGCATCTCGTTTACGTACATACCTCAACAGGGAACATTTGTTCATTCCACTCTTTTCTGCCGCTTCACTTTACCTAACGAAGATTCGGCTTCGTAGGCTTGTTTATACTTTGATAAGGCGGCCTGACCTTTCGTAGTTCCTTTGGCGCACCCTTCGCATCTCAGAAACAAGAAAATTAAATAAATAAACTGTTTCGACTGTCCCTAACCCCCTTCTTGATAGAAAACGGTTCATAGTAAGAATGACAACAAATTTGATCGAAAACTAATCATACATCCGTATTCTACAAACTTCAATTTAAACAATGTAAAACACTCAATATTCTTACTTTAATAAAATCATAATAATTGCAAAAATTTACGAACAAAAAATACTTACTTCTCCGTCAAAAAACACAATGAGGCTTTCTAATGTAATAAAATAATGACTGAACTTAATAATATAACAACTTAATAGAATAAGACTAATGAAAATAACGTACTTAAAAATTGTTTCCCAACTTTCTCTTAACATTATAACAACTTTATAATGATCTCTTCCTTTCTTATCCATAAGACCAGAAATAATCCACTGCTGGGATAGAAATTTTTCTTAGAGCTGAACTTTATATTTATAGAACATAATATATTAGGTCGGGGAAAAAGTTTCTTCGTATTATGTTTGTATAAAATTGAAGAAAAATCTCTTTGGTTGTACTGTTTGTATCTGGCTGGTTTTAATGTGAATACTTATACGACATTAGGAATAAGGAAAATCATTGAGCTATTATGTACTACGTACTAGACACGACACTGCATTCAGCTACTGTGTTCCACTCAACTGGGGTGCATACATATATAATAATCACTGGCGATAAAAATAAGATCACTTGCAACAAGAACGTGCGAAAAATATCATGGTGAAAGGAAAGTCAAGCTCGACAGACTGTAGCGAAACCCGGATTAATAAGCAACAAGGTGATCCTGTGAGTATGGTGAGATTAAAAGGGCATCGTTTATTACGAGCTTTGACTGCCGGGCAAAACCATCGACTCAGGTCTCTACTGCCAACAACTAATGAGACTCAAGCAAGAAATTGAGAATGAACGGGCAGAATTGATTAACTTGGGCTTGGATTAAACAAATTTTTATATCGGGCACATCTTCCAAAGTATCTTTATGAAGGGAAGATTGCCCTGGAATCAGAAATGCGTTATTTACGTAATATTCATAATTAAAGTTGATATAATTTCGAAAAAATAACGATAAATTTCATGATCTTTATTAATATTTTCCTCATTGAATATTCATAAGCACCATTAAATATATGCCAGTATTTTTTTGCGTTCGAGTAGTCTTCAAATATTAATAAATATAGTTCTATTCACGGTAAATGTGTGACAAAAACTAAATTGATGAAAGGTAGTAGAAATCTACAGACGATGGGCACCAGCTTCTTCCTGATCATAGCTCATAATAATAAAAATCTGCAGTTGGCAACTCTCATGCCAAGTGTGGCAACTGCGGCAAATATTCAAAATATTTAACAATCTGTATGGGGAATCCAATTGATGAACAAAGTAGTTTTAAAACGCACGCATGTAAAGATGAAACTTTAAATGCATCTATGTAACGAAATGCAATATAAACTATTTAACAGAGATTTAAACCAAATCTGTTATTCTTAACTAATGTGACAAAAAGTCACTAAATCGCGCATTTACCTTTGAACATGGCTAGCTTTGTATGATTGATGACGCTTTGAAAGACCCTGTCAAAATGAAAAACGAGCCCTAGGATGTGGACTCATTTTTCATTGAACTTTGTAAATGTTGCTTAAATAAGATGAGAGGGACTTCATCATTAAATACAGATCTTTATTGAAACGAATTTTTCTTCCTATTAATTCTTCTTCTCTTCAATATTATAGAAGATTGTTTCACAGTAAAAGATATGTTGAGCCTTGACGGTGCTCTCAGTCCTGGTCTGGGTATTACCTAACTGTTTTAATTGAGATGGATTCGCCAGAGGATACAAGATCTTCCTGCCATTAATTTTCTTTCGGTTTATAATTTGTAATTGGGTCCCGCCTGCTACTAAACTTAATATTTCACTGAAGCTATTTTACTAAGGCTTCCAGCTCATAATATAGTCTGTTAAACCGAAGTAGAGTTTACTTTGTTTATAGTTTTTTATTTTATTTTGTTTTCTTGACTCAATCTAGTTTCGGTCTTTTTAGTGCATTTCTTTTAAATTGTCTTTTTTGTAGTCGGGTTTTTGATTTTTTTAATTATTAATTTTATTTGACTTAGTGTCCCAGTCTATTTTGTTAAGACTTTTGACTAATTTTCAATAACAGTGTATATTTCCTGAAATAAACGGTGTTTATTTATTACATTTTTCTTCAAAACTTCAAAGTACATGGCTCAAAATTAATTGAACATAATTTATTTGTTTCGTTTTAAATGTGATTGGGCGACGGATATAAATAACTCTTCTTTTTTCATATAATAGCGCGAGGTCCGATACAAATATTGCACATTTTATATACCAGTTATTAAAAAAAATTATAAGTCAATTAATTATTCTTAAATAAATTTAACCATACAACTTATACATATACAGTATGTCCGGTCACGGACTAGCGATATTTTAGGTACTTATAATACAGCTATTTTAATATAAAAATACACTTCACTCTGAGGTCTAATCCCCTCCCCCTCTATTTGGCAGCCATTTTGTTTTTTTCTTGAGATATTCTCTACGCATTTACGAAAAAAGTCATATCTCTGAAAGTTTTAGTCTTACTGAAATAAAAATTAACTCTTTCGGAGGCAAATAATATTGTTTATCGATTACATTATCAAAATTTTTGTGGACATACTTGTAACTTTGAAGAAAAAAATATTAACTTCAAATAAATGTCAAAAAAATATGCTAATCTGCAAATTATTGTAAATTACTGCAAAAACAACCCCATTTACCCTTCCTATTTTTAATACTATATCGACAGATTTTGAGTTAAGCTACAACGCAACATAAAGTTTACAGCTGTATGTTTATTACTTTAAGAAATATTGTTGTTTGAACATGGCGTATGCCCAAACACAAAAGGCCTTTGTTAAGTGACAACTGGCACTGCCTCAATAGGAGTAATATATATATATATATATATATATATATATATATATATATATATATATATATATATATATATATATATATATATATATATATATATATATATATATTTGTAATCCCCTTTTAATTTATTTTATTTTGTATATCCTATGCGAAGGTTTAGTTATTTTTTATTAACGTATTTTTGGAGCTGACTCCGTAGGGGTGCCTATTGGTGACCATAATGAAAGGTGAATTCTTTTACTAATATATATTTATTATAGCGAAACGTGCCATACAGTTGGCGGGCAACTAGTGACTGCCTGAAAAATCTTATTCACTACATAATATAGTTACAATACAACGTTGCGAAGTTTACATGTGTGTGCGCGGCACACCTACAATACTTCCCCCTTTACAACAATTGAATACAAAAAAAACTTAAAACTATACAATGAATATAAACTTAAAACTAACAACAAAAACTTGCTAATGCGCTTGTGCGCAGGGCTGTACGGAGACCCCCGCGAAAGGGGTGGCGGCCGCGGCGGGCGCGGGCACATGCTGCAGACTGGTGCTAGAAGCACCTATCATCTGACCCATATTCTGGCCCGATATCGGAATGCCTGCCATTAACACTTGATGACGAAGCCAGCTTTTGAACTTCTTATTAAACTTTACCCAAATAGTGTACAGGATTATCGCCCCCATAAAACTGGCTATCACATATAACCATGTTTGAAAATTATCCACTTTATTCTCTACAGTATTTTGAGCCTGAGAAACAATAACTGGTTTTTCTTGCAAATTACCCATAGTAAAAATATATACCATATTACCCATAGTAAAAATCGTAAAACTTATCGCGCTAATGCTTTCGCAAAGGAAGTATTTCGAATGAAATTATATTAAATACATTATAACTAAACTAGCTACCTGGAACCTATATGAAAGTGCAGTATACGCAAAATACTGAACACGATGCTTCTACAATTACATTCAACTTAAATAATGTAACTTGAATATCCTGAATGAAAATATTATGCACTAGACAATGCAAATAATACTTTCACATCCATAGTAACTAAACCTGATTATCATTTAGACATGTAATTGTATAATATATATTTTATATTAACACTAGCTTATAAATCGTGAAGGTAACTTAACAATCCGACCACTTCGCGTTGTTTTCACGGTTATCGGGTTGCTCGGGCCGGGTAACAACGACGTCAGCGGTGTGGACGGTGGTAACGGGAACCGTACATGCGCAGGTGCAACATCCGCTGCGTTGTCAGCGTTATTTTGGCGTGGCGTTGCTTCGTTACCATCACATTCCTTTAATACATATGCAGGCTTTAATCTGTCGATAGAAATATGTACCTGTCTATCGGGTAATTGAATTAGGTAAACCTTTGGGCCCCTTTTTATCACGCGGTACGGACCGTCGTAGGGTGGTTTCAAAGGTTTACGTATTGAATCGTCCCTAACAAAGACATATTCACAGTTACGTAAGTCCTTGTGCACAAAAAGACTATGACAGTTACGTGAATCGTCGGATGTAGGCTTATAACTACTAATAGTATCTCTAATCTTATCCACTAAACAATAATCATTGACGTTACGGTTGTTCGAAAAGCTGTCATAAAAGTCTCCCGGTAGACGCAAGTTTCGTCCGAACGTTAACTCGGCGGCGCTAACCCCTGAGTCGCTGCGGGCGGCCGCGCGAAGCCCCAGTAATACTGTGGGTAGCTCTTCCACCCAGGACCCATGTGACAGGCGAGCTGAAAGTGCTGCTTTTAAAGAACGATGCCAACGTTCAACTGCGCCATTGCTTTGCGGATGATAAGGAGTAGTTCGAATTCTATTAACCCCCAACATTTTTAACAGCTGGTTAAAAAGACTACTCTCAAACTGGCGACCTTGGTCGCTAGTTAACTTTATCGGGCAACCGTAACGACAAATCCAACCTTCATATAAATGTTTGGCAACAGTTTCTGCCGTAATGTCTCGTAACGGAAAAGCTTCAGGCCACCTGGTCCTCCTATCAATTATCGTAAGTAAGTATCTATAACCATCTGGAGAGATCTCAAGAGGGCCAACGATATCGACGTGCAAATGCTCAAAACGCTCTTCTTCCGGAAACTTAGTCAGATTCGATACCGTATGTCTGTTAACTTTAGAACGTTGACATTGTATGCACGTTTTTGCCCACAAAGAAACATCACGATTCATACTAGGCCAGAAATACTTTTTGGATAACATCTTTCGCGTAGAACGAATTCCAGGATGGCTCAAATTATGTAAACTATCAAAAGCTAGGCGTCGAAACTTTTCCGGTAGGTACGGACGAGCTGTATCAGTAGACATCTCACAAAAAATAGACTTATTTAACATAGGTATAACTAGTTCCTTTAACAAAATATTATCGGTATTTAAACCAGACATAACATTCATGATATAACTGTCGCTACGCTGCTCATTTGCAATGTCATCGAAATTCAACGCAGTTGGCATAGTCACGGCTTCGATGCGCGATAAGGTGTCAGCTACGATGTTATTCGTACCGGTTATATGTTTTATATTTGTAGTGAACTCACTTATGAAAGCTAAATGTCTCGTTCTCCGAGGCGTTTCGCTTTCATCGCGTCCTACCTTTTGAAATGCAAAAGCTAAAGGTTAATGGTCCGTATACACGGTTATTTCTTGCCCTTCAAATAATTTCCGAAATTTTTTTTTTTTTTTTTTTTTTTTTTTTTTTTTTTTTTTTTTTTTTATAGAATAGGCTGACAAACGAGCACACAGTCCACCTGATGGTAAGTGGTTGCTGCGGCCCATAGACATCCACATCTATCTTCCATTACAAATCAAAATGCAGATGCGTTGTCACCCGTGAGGACTGAGATGGAATGCCTCATTTCCAGTAAAAAGGGTCTCCGGTTCTCTACACTCACCATACGAAATACAGCAGCATTAAGCTACTATTTCACGCTGGTATTCTGTGAGAGCGTGGTCCTTCCCCGGTCGAGCCGACCCATTCGTGCTACAACTATAACTGCAGCATGGCTCTACCACGTAAAATGTTTTATAGCTAAGTATATAGCGAGCAACTCGCGATCGTATGTGCTATATCGCTGTTGGGTGGTGGTCAATTTTTTTGAGAAATAGCCCAATGGTTTCCAGCTATCTCCTTCCTTTTGTTGCAAGACTGCTCCCACGCATATATTGGATGCATCAGTCATTAAAGCGAGTTCGGAACCCACTCTAGGGTACGTCAATGTAGCGGCCTGTGTGAGACCTGCCTTACATTGCGTAAATGCTTCGTTCGCACTATCCGTCCAGACGATGGGAGTCTTATCATTTTTCTTTGAGCTTTTAAGATATTTATTTAATTCTGTTAGATATAAAGTTGCGTTAGGAAGATGAGCTCGATAAAAATTGACCATACCGAGAAAACGTCTTAGCTCTGCAACAGTTTTCGGCTTCGGAAATTCCACAATTGCCTGAACCTTATCTTGCAACGGCCTGACGCCGTCGGTACTAATCTCGTGTCCCAAAAATTCTAGTTTAGTTTGTCCGAAACGACATTTTGCCAAATTAATCGAAATTCCATATTTATTAAGCCTTTTAAAAATAATTTCTAAATGTTGCCTGTGTTGAACTTCGTTGTCACTAGCTATAAGTAAGTCGTCTAAATAACAAAAGACAAAATCAAGACCTTGTAAAATGGAGTTCATAAAGCGCTGGAAGGTTTGTGCTGCTCCGCGCAAACCGAAGGTCATTCGAGGAAACTCGAAAAGTCCGAATGGTGTTATGATAGCGGTTTTCTCCACGTCACCTGGTGCGACAGGTATAAAATGATAACTTCTATTGATGTCTAATTTTGAAAATATCTTTTTATCCGGAAGAATAAAAGTAAAATCGTTCAAGCGAGGAATCGGGTATCTGTCGGGCTTTGTTATCGCATTCAGCTGGCGATAGTCCCCACAAGGTCTTATATCTCCATTCTTTTTAGGAATTACATGGAGCGGACTAGCCCACGCGCTCTTTGAAGGACGACAGATGCCCAGTTCCTGCATGATGCGAAATTCTTCTTTAACCTTTTTATACCTGTCCGGTGGCAACGGGCGCGCTTTCGCGTGCATGGGCGGGCCAGAGGTCTCGATATAGTGGACGACATCGTGTTTCGCAGTTTCTCGGAATGACGCTGGTTTAGTGATGTCCGGATACTTTAACAATAAATCCTGATATGGATGATTTACATCAATAGTTTTAACACTAGGTTGAGATACATTGACAACAGATGCCGAAACATTCAATTCTGTAGTTTTATCTATTAATTTACGCGCGTTTAAATCAACTAATAATTTGTAGTACGCTAAAAAATCGGCGCCCAAAATTGGTTGTTTGACATCTGCTACAACGAATTCCCAACGATAAGGTCGGCGTAAGTTTAAGTTTAACACTATTGTCTTGGTACCGTAAGTTCCGATTTCATTGCCGTTAGCTGCGTATAATTTATATGCACTACACTGATTTAGACGATCTTTTCTCGCGGCTGGTAAAACAGACACATTGGCACCGGTGTCAACTAAAAATCTAAGTCCGGAGTTACTGTCTGACACACACAAACGATTGAATGGAAAAACGGTACAGACCTGAAGACCCTCGGACTGTACCTCGCTGCTCAGTTTTCCGGCTGTGTTGTTTTCCACGCGCAAGGCTTCGTACACCTGTTGGCCTTTTCTCGGAACTTGTAATGGTAAAAGCATAAGTAGTTCTCCTTCCGGGGACGGCAGGAACTGCTACGGCGCCTGGACTGTGAACGACGCCGGTTGCGATCCGGGGCGCGGGACCGCGACCTCTGCTGATCGATCCGGTCCACGGTAGCCTTTATTTTAGCCACCTCAGCTCTCAACAGGGCCAAGTCATAGGCGGTAGTAGCTGCTGGCGCTGGCACGGTGTAAGTAGCGGTGGCGGCATATGAAGGCCGCACAGCTTCCATGACGTTATCTGCAACTGCTGCTAGGTTGTCCAGGTCCTTGGAGTCGGACACAGTTAGCACGGCTCGGACTTGTGTCGGAAGACGACCCTGCCACAAGACGCGAAGGGTTTCATCAGGAACCTTGTCAGTAGCGAGCTCACGCATCCGCCGAAGCAGCTGAGATGGTTTCTGGTCGCCCAGCTCTAGCTCGCTCATAAGCTTCTCGATCTGCCTCGACATTGACTCCTCATAGATGTGGAGTAGCCGAGTTTTGAGTGCGTCGTACTTGTAGGTAGGAGGCGGGTTGAGTAATATGTCCGTCACTTGCGCGATAACCTCCTTACTTAGCTTAGACACGACCAGGTCAAACTTCGCCTCATCACTCAACCTCTGAGGTGCGAGGATAGCTTCCGTGCGTACGAACCATACGCGTGGCTGGTCCGTCCAAAAGTCTGCGAGGCGAGACTGTAGGGACACTGCATCTACCCCTGGCGCCATGATGGGCGGTTGCGCGGGTGGCTGGATGTCTTGAACGGGTGGCACGTTAACAGGCGGCACGTTCTGTGACGTAGGCGGAAACGGCGCACTCATGTTACTATATCTATTGTCCACTGATCACAACCACGCGAATATTGCCCACTACTGCATTAACATCACATAGACCACTTCAGTCATCTTGATCACGTCGGGGTCACCAGTTTTGGAGCTGACTCCGTAGGGGTGCCTATTGGTGACCATAATGAAAGGTGAATTCTTTTACTAATATATATTTATTATAGCGAAACGTGCCATACAGTTGGCGGGCAACTAGTGACTGCCTGAAAAATCTTATTCACTACATAATATAGTTACAATACAACGTTGCGAAGTTTACATGTATGTGCGCGGCACACCTACAGTATTATTATTTATCACCAAAAATCCGCGATTTTGTTCATTAAAAAAAAGGTTTTAGAAAACACTTGAGTTATGTAAATGATACATTAATTGCCAAAATCTACCCAGCCGTTTGGAAGATCATCATCATCATCATTACAACCCTTCACAAGTCCACTGCTGAAAATAGGCCTCCCCCAAAGTATGCCATAAAGCACGGTCCTGAGCCACCTGCATCCATCGACTTCCTACATGATTTACCAGCTCGTTACTCCATCTAGTGGGGGGTCGCCCTACACTTTGCCTACCGGTACGAGGATGCCACTCGAGAACCTTTTTTCCCCAACGGTTGTCAGTTCTTCGAACCTTATGGCCGGCCCATTGCCACTTCAGCTTACTAATCCGTTGGGCTAAGTCGGTCACTCTGGTTTTACTGCGGATATCCTCATTTCTAAGTTTATCATGCAGAGAAACTCCGAGCATAGCCCTCTCCATAGCTCGCTGAGCGACTTTGAGCGATCTCACACGGCCAGCAGTGAAGGACCATGTCTTAGTTCCATATGTCATCACTGGCAACACGCACTGGTTGTACAACTTAGTTTTCAGGTTTTGAGGTATAGCTGACGAGAAGACGTGTCGTAATTTCCCGAATGCTGCCCAGCCGAGTTGAATCCGTCGATTGAACTCTCGGTTGAAGTTGGACTTACCTAGTCAGACTATTTGTCCCAGGTAAACGTACTCGTCAACAACTTCGAGCTTAGTGCTCCCAACAACTGCTGGCATAGGCGTGACACGAACATTAAACATGATCTTTGTTTTGTTCATGTTCATCTTAAGACCTATCCGTTGGGAAGCTCTATTGAGGCCATTGAGCATAGTGCTTCAGTCCTCCAGTGATTCTGCCATAAGGACTATATCTACTCGCCATTGATGTTAATACCATATCCTTCCCAGTCCAGTAGCCTGAAAACGTCTTCCAATGCAGCGGCGAAGAGTTTCGGGGAAATAACGTCACCCTGTCTTACACCTCTCTGCAGTTCGATAGGTTTTGTACTCTGGTTCTGTACTCAGATAACCATAGTTGCCCTACTGCACAAATTCTTCAGCACTTCGATATACTGACAGTCAACTTGGCACCGCTGAAGAGACTGTAGCACCGCCAAAATTTCGACGGAATCAAAGGTTTTCTCATAGTCCACATACGCCAGGTAAAGTGGCAGATTGTACTCTTCGGTTTTCTGTATAATTATAAGTCAATTAATTATTCTTAAATAAATTAAATAATAAACTAAAATAATATGTGGTCTATGGTACTGAAGCCTTTTAGGAATCCGGCTTGTTCGGGAGGCTAGAAGTTGTCGCCCCCCCCGTGACCATGGTTGCTGTAAAGCACCCGAAACGTCGGGAATTAAAAATAAGTAAAAGTAGTGAAATAAACGCGATAAAATCCGTAAATTTAGTTTTATTCAATATCGGTCTGTAGTTCTTCAAGAGGGTGTTGTCACCTTTCTTGAAGAATAAAGCCACTGCATTTCTGCATCACGCCTATGGAGTAGTGCCACCATGGAGGACGGAATTAAAGAGCCTCTGAAGGACTTCAAGTACTGGTTTTTAACCCGCTTTCAGAAGCTCCGCTTTAATTCCATCCTCGTCCTCCCTGGAGTTTGCAGGAGTTTGGAGTTTCCTCCCTTGCCGTTTTTAAGGTGCTCTAGAGCCATTCTAATCTCGCTCAGACCGATGTCCGGGATATCATCGGAATAGTGTCGAATAAGACTTGCCTTGGATTGTTACTCACACTTGCGTGAGTCTCCAACGATTATGTGTACAGCTGCCCATAGAACCTCACAATCACATTTAGAATCTCAAGTGTCCCAGAAACGATGCTGCCACACTCAGTCTTCAGCTTTGACAATTAGCTCTTACTGGCAGACAGATCTCTAACAATGACTTTGGAGCCCTGGTTCCGCTCAATCGCTTCTTCAATACGAGCAGTGTTAAAGTTGCGTAAGTCTCGCCGCATTCATTTAGAGATCTGTCTGTTCAGTTGCCTGTAGGCTGTCAAATCTGTTGACGATTGTAGCCTCATCTCCGTCTAACAGCCACGAGATTAAGAGTGTGATCGGAGAATTTTTGTGTTCTTCTGCGGCGGGTCTTGCATAACTGAGCTCCGACTGCATGGACAGTTTCCACTAGCTTGTCATTCATATCGTCCACTGACACCACGGACACACACGTCACTGAAAGCGGTTACGTAACTCGAGCCGAAAGGTTTCGGGATTCGGGATCAGAGCACGAGGGGAACGGAGCGTTGACTTTATTAGACGAGACCTCTCCAACATAACGTTTAGGTTCAGTGTGCTTCTAACCATTCGGTGATCGCTGCCAGTTGTCACCCTTGCGATCACTGAGACATCACTGAACAGTTGGCGTCTGGTCGTGATAATGAAGTCAATCTCGTTTTTTGTTGAACCATCGGGGTTCGACCAGGTCCACTTCCTGTGAGGCCGCTTCTGGAAAAAACAGTTCTCAATAAATTCGGCTAGCTGCTGGCCCCTACGGATCCGTTGCCCTACTCCAAATTTCAGCTCACCGCTTTCTCTTGTGCCTAGTTTATTTCCCTAATTTCAACTCACCGCTTTCTTTCTTCTTGTGCCTAGTTTTATGTTAAGTCTCCCATCAACACCGTGTAGTGGGTTTTGGAGGAGTGCATGGTTCTAGAAATATTCTCATACATTTCCTCCACCTCCTCATCGGGATGTGCCGAGGTTGGTGCGTAAACCTGTATGACCTTCAGCGAATACCGTTTGGTGATTCTGAGTATCAGGTAAGCGACCCTCGTCGACACACTCCCAATCTTTACAACGTTGTTGACGAGAGACTCGTGGACGACAAATCCGACACCTCCTTGGGACAGATGGTCGCCCTCCCGGTGATAGAACAAGTTGCTGGACTCGGGGATTACCGTGTTCTTCCCCTCTCTTCGGACCACGGATAATCTAATAATATGCCAGCGCAACTTATCTACCTCTTATTTCAGCTCCAGTATCTTCTCGTCAGTCCTCAGGGTGCGTGCGCAATATGTTGCCAGGTTGAGTCTTCGTAGGTGGCAACCGAACCTCCACCGGAGATTTCTTAGCACCCCCTGCCCCGCCATTACCATGGTTGCCATGGTTTGGAGAGGCGAGCTAATAAAGAAATTTACAAGCATATAAGATCGCGCAAACAACATAACCATTCCTTGGCAGTCGGGTAAAAATATTTAAAAACTCAGCCACTAAATTCTAAAGTGGTTTTTCGCAACTATTATATTCTGTTGCTGTTGTTTTGTTGCGTTCTAATTCAATTTACATCTTCACATTTGATCAAATATTTTTATTGTATTCTGATGAAGGATTGGAGAGATACTTATTGCATCACAGCATCGGTCCATATTCAACATACAATATCTGAGAGATATTTTTGTACAGAATAAGGGTGACAAACGAGTAAACGGTCCACCTGACAATATGTGGATGCTATGGCTTATAGAAATCATATTTAGCTGCTATTAAGCATCAAAATGCGTTGTCACCCCTGAGGACTAAGACGGAATGCTTCTTTACTAAGTATATTTAATATTTTTGGTAAATTAAACTATAATATTTATTTCATAAACGTTAATATAATTGGGCAAATAGTTTATATTAACGATGGGTCAGTTTCTCAGTATAACGTTGCTCTAACGTTGTTTTTAATCTAATAATATCATGTTAGGTATGATAGTTTAATATTATTTTTTAATGTTAACGCTGTTATATTTAAATGGTTTAATTCGCTTTATTTATTTTAATCCTTATTCAAAAGCATTTAATATCTTCTTAGCTGTAAGTTATAATTTTGATTTAGATCACTTTTGTACGAAATTATTATTGAAGTATCATTTTTGAAATATCCCAAATTCGTTTTTTTATTATCTCATTAAACACTTTTTATATTCAATATCTTTATACCACGACTTTATTGACGAAATAAAGCTTTTTAATAATACCTACTGCATAAATCTTCAAACAATACATAATTTATTACAGGTCTCAAAAATTCAATAAAATCTTTGACAAATAAAAACGTGCTAAATAGGACATTGGAAAATTCAAGTAACATTTTATATTCACTATATGCTATATGTAAAACATTTTATGCTAAGTAACACCCTCGCTTAGCGACGAGGTGCCCCGATTCAATATTTTTATTTGCTTTGAAACTAAACACAAGGTAAAAATAATCGGCCCTCAAATAGCTCTTAGCGATTTAAGTGTATTAAAATGGAAGCTTTTATTTTCCAATAGATGTGACCAGTGTAATGTATTAGAAAAATATTCACCGGTCCGGTACAGCCAATCAAAAGTCAACTGCTGAACGTGGACCTCGCTATAGAATGGCTATGGGGGGAGGGGGGTATTTTCCATAGCTATCGCTTGACATGTGGTGCGATGACCGCATTTTTTCATTATTTAGTTGTTATTAGATACACGATGTTGCTCATGTTCTGATCTATTTTGATTTATTTCCCTTTGTCGTCTCTTACGGCACCCATGGGACGATGGTGGATATTCTTACACCACCACTACACGGTCAGAGAAACCATATGTTCAATTGCTTATATTAAAATCTTAACCAAGCAATTCTTGTATATATTAAATCGTGACAGCCCTCCAAATGCCCACCGTTGAACACTGGCCATCACCAGTATAAAACTAACAGCATAAATAAACATAACAGGGTTTTAATCAATGTCTTAAACATGATTTGCACGTATAGCGTCACATAAATATAAATCGACGCATGTTTATTAGCTAAGAGCTGATATTTCAATCGTCAGATAAAGGTTATCCATGGAATAAATTGTAACCTCACTGAATATAAAAGTGAAATAATTGAAATAATACTAGTTTTAACGGAATTTATCGCGTATATTTAACTTTTTTACCCGACGTTTCGAGAGCTTTACAGCACCCATGGTCACGGGAAGGACTGAGATGTTCAACGTCCAGCTGTCATAGTTAACCGCGGTTACCATAGATTAAAATTTTAACTTTTGTTCCGATCTACACAGTATGAGCTTATGGTATCATGGAGTCTTGCAGTTGTATGCTTGGGTTGGGATTTAATTTTATTTATTATAGGATCCCAAGCAGATGGTAGCACCCAGCCATCTTCTCTATTGAAATTAGGATGTTTTTTGATTTCAATAGCCTCGCGAATCATCCTTGGAAGGAATCGGTGTTCTTTAGCGAGGATTTGTGGTCTATCAAATCTGATGTAGTGACGGGGGCGATCTTGTACATGTTCACAGACTGCAGACTTCCCGGAGCGTCGATTCTTCACATCAGCTATATGTTCTTTGACGCGGGTTTTAATTGATCTTTTAGTTTGTCCTATGTAAGAGAGACCACATTCACAATCAAGCTTGTACACTCCTGCATCTTGCAGAGGGACGTTACACTTGACTGATGGTAAAAACTGACCAATCTTCTTCGGCGGCTTGAAGTATGTTTTGATGGAAGCGCGCTTCAAGATGTAGCCAATCTTGTCAGTGACTCCTCTAACATATGGCAGTACAGCAGGTACACGCTCGACTGTGGCCGGCTTCACTCGTTCTCTGTGACGTAGGCGTGGGACCCGAAGCTTGTTGTCATGCAAAACTTGCTTGACATGTTGGAGCTCGGCAGCCAGGTGTTTACTGTCACAGATCCCTCGTGCTCTCTGAAACAAAGATTTACCCACGGTAGCTAACTATGAAGGATGGTGGTGAGAATCACCGTTTAAATATCTATCTGTATGGGTCTTTTTTCTATACACAGTATGGCTCAAGGTGTTATCAGGATTCCGAATTACTAACACATCTAGAAAAGCTAAGGAATTGTTTGCCTCTAACTTCATTGTGAATTGAATTTTAGAATTTATAGAGTTAAGATGGTCTAAAAATGCAGTTACTTTATTTAAAGGTAGAATTGTGAAAGTGTCGTCTACGTACCGCTTGTAGAATCTTGGATTTATGGGAGAAGTAAGCAGGGCTTTCTCCTCAAAGTCTTCCATGAATATGTCGGCGACAATGGGAGATACAGGTGAGCCCATCGCCACACCATCTACTTGCTTTTAGAACTCCTCCTTCCACAATAGGTAGCCAGATGTAAGGCAGTGTCTGAGTAATACTGCATATTCTGCGGGCATGTTGTTTTCTTCCAGCCTTCTAGTTACAATTGAGATGCAGTCTTCCACAGGTAAGCATGTAAACAATGACTGCACATCAAAACTGACCATAGTTTCATTGTCTGCCAGACGTAGGTCTTTAATCTCGCTGACAAAATGGTAGGAATCCTTTATGTGTGCTCTTGTATGTCCCCTGAGCGGTGAGAGTATTTTCGCTAAGTGTTGAGCCAATCTGTAAGTTGGTGAATCGATTTGGCTCACTATGGGGCGTAATGGAGCATTGGGCTTGTGTATTTTTGGTAACCCATACAACTTTGGTGATTTGGCGCACGTAGGTATTATCCATTTTACGTCCAGATTTAATTTTTCGGAGTGTTTCTTTATGAGGTCACTAGTTGTTTTTAGTGTGCTATTTGTTGGGTCGTATTTAACCTTTTTATAAGTACTTACATCCGACAAAAGTTCTTGTATTTTAGAATTATAATCTGACGTATCCATGACCACCGTGGCGTTTCCCTTGGATACGTCAGATTATAATTCTAAAATACAAGAACTTTTGTCGGATGTAAGTACTTATAAAAAGGTTAAAAACGACCCAACAAATAGCACACTAAAAACAACTAGTGACCTCATAAAGAAACACTCCGAAAAATTAAATCTGGACGTAAAATGGATAATACCTACGTGCGCCAAATCACCAAAGTTGTATGGGTTACCAAAAATACACAAGCCCAATGCTCCATTACGCCCCATAGTGAGCCAAATCGATTCACCAACTTACAGATTGGCTCAACACTTAGCGAAAATACTCTCACCGCTCAGGGGACATACAAGAGCACACATAAAGGATTCCTACCATTTTGTCAGCGAGATTAAAGACCTACGTCTGGCAGACAATGAAACTATGGTCAGTTTTGATGTGCAGTCATTGTTTACATGCTTACCTGTGGAAGACTGCATCTCAATTGTAACTAGAAGGCTGGAAGAAAACAACATGCCCGCAGAATATGCAGTATTACTCAGACACTGCCTTACATCTGGCTACCTATTGTGGAAGGAGGAGTTCTACAAGCAAGTAGATGGTGTGGCGATGGGCTCACCTGTATCTCCCATTGTCGCCGACATATTCATGGAAGACTTTGAGGAGAAAGCCCTGCTTACTTCTCCCATAAATCCAAGATTCTACAAGCGGTACGTAGACGACACTTTCACAATTCTACCTTTAAATAAAGTAACTGCATTTTTAGACCATCTTAACTCTATAAATTCTAAAATTCAGTTCACAATGGAGTTAGAGGCAAACAATTCCTTAGCTTTTCTAGATGTGTTAGTAATTCGGAATCCTGATAACACCTTGAGCCATACTGTGTATAGAAAAAAGACCCATACAGATAGATATTTAAACGGTGATTCTCACCACCATCCTTCACAGTTAGCTACCGTGGGTAAATCTTTGTTTCAGAGAGCACGAGGGATCTGTGACAGTAAACACCTGGCTGCCGAGCTCCAACATGTCAAGCAAGTTTTGCATGACAACAAGTTTCGGGTCCCACGCCTACGTCACAGAGAACGAGTGAAGCCGGCCACAGTCGAGCGTGTACCTGCTGTACTGCCATATGTTAGAGGAGTCACTGACAAGATTGGCTACATCTTGAAGCGCGCTTCCATCAAAACATACTTCAAGCCGCCGAAGAAGATTGGTCAGTTTTTACCATCAGTCAAGTGTAACGTCCCTCTGCAAGATGCAGGAGTGTACAAGCTTGATTGTGATTGTGGTCTCTCCTACATAGGACAAACTAAAAGATCAATTAAAACCCGCGTCAAAGAACGTATAGCTGATGTGAAGAATCGACGCTCCGGGAAGTCTGCAGTCTGTGAACATGTACAAGATCGCCCCCGTCACTACATCAGATTTGATAGACCACAAATCCTCGCTAAAGAACACCGATTCCTTCCAAGGATGATTCGCGAGGCTATTGAAATCAAAAAACATCCTAATTTCAATAGAGAAGATGGCTGGGTGCTACCATCTGCTTGGGATCCTATAATAAATAAAATTAAATCCCAACCCAAGCATACAACTGCAAGACTCCATGATACCATAAGCTCATACTGTGTAGATCGGAACAAAAGTTAAAATTTTAATCTATGGTAACCGCGGTTAACTATGACAGCTGGACGTTGAACATCTCAGTCCTTCCCGTGACCATGGGTGCTGTAAAGCTCTCGAAACGTCGGGTAAAAAAGTTAAATATACGCGATAAATTCCGTTAAAACTAGTATTATTTCAATGTGTAGTGTTAGCGTAAATATAAGAAATCATTAAGTGAAATAATTATTCATACAAGTGTTATTTTTAATTTGTATATGGTGTATTTCATTGTATGAATAAACGATTTGCAGCACATTTAATGTTCAGATTAAATTTTAAATATAAAGTAAAAGCCTACTTCAAAGGACTGAAAATAACAAAATAATTTCAATATTTTGCTTTTAAAGCCAGGACTCTCATGCTTTTATACACTGTCTTAGCGCTGGCTCAAACGTGTACCTCGGAAACCACATAAAATCGTTAGTCCTGTACATGATCTCTCTAGTCATATCGGATTGCCGTCCCTACACTATGAGAAGGAGGAAGTAAAGATTGTATCTGTGATTGCGCAAACTCAAGGATTGTCATGCTCTTTCATTGAAATTCGGTCTGGCAAATATTTCATAACTTAAAGTCCTGAAACCTGTACCTCACACTCAACCCAAAACATTTTTAAAACAGGCACGCGGAATAAAATTGTTACAATGTCATTACATCATATTCTCCATGATTTCATTTTCAAATACATATAGCGTAGGCACACCATGTACGCTAGCCAAAATCATTTTTCCTGGAATTTTTTTCGTCTCTTATAATAAAACTTATATTTTCATAAAACCCACAACCGGGCCCGCAAAGCTCCGTATGTTAGCCTTAAGAAGAGAACCTATAACCAAGCCGCCAAATCTTGCAAAAAAGCGTTGAACAAGCAAGTTTCGACCTCATTAAATGCATTGGTACAATACTCTCTGTCAAACCATCTGGCAGTGAAGCTTTTTGATCTCTCGCCAAAGCAGTCGAGACAACCAACTTCTGTCGGTTTACACAACCTCCGCTGGTAAAACCAGATGGGTCATATTTCTAATGTGAAACCGGATTTATTTGCTTCTATTTTTGCTTGCAATTCGCGTGTGGACAGTAGCGACAGCGTACCGTCTCAATTACCTCACTGCGGAACCTCTATTTCAGAGGTCCATATCACCAACAAGGAGGTTCTTAAAACCTTGCGAAGAATAGACGTGAACAAATCTAGTGAACCTGATGGTATACAAGCTATAGTTCTAAAGGTCTGTGCACCTGAGTTATCTCCTACTCTCCTGTTCACCGAAATCGGTCAGCTGGGGACCTTCGAGCGTATACCACACACGTAACGGGAGAGGCACCCGAGAACAGCGGGGAAGCTTTTGCTGTTTCTCTTGATGTCTCGAAGGCCTTTAACAGAATTTGGCACGCTAGGCTTTTGGTTAAGCTTCCAGCGTACGGCTTATCCTCTGATATGAATGACTGGGTAAAGGACTTTCTGAGTGAACGGTCTCTCCGGGGTGTCGTCGATGGCTGCTCTTCCGATCCTGTAATGATTGACGCCGGTGTTTCTCAAGGGTTCATTCTCTTCGCAACTCTCTTCTTGCTGCATTTTAATGATCCTCTTGTACTCGGTATTTATTGATAGGCAAACGATAGCACAGTTGTGGAGAGATACCAACCAAATGCCCGAGCCAGTCGGGATCAAATTCAGTCCGAAAAAAGGCTATATTTGAGTGTGTGAATTTTACACTACAGGCGGTCTCCGAATGTGGCGATGCCAATTTCGTGAGATTCAGCGCCTTCAAAACACAAGCGTATCTTTTCACCGCTAACAGGAGCCAGATCACCCTGGATCTTACTTTCCAGAATGTATTCTTTGAGTGTACTGACCGCCTTCCGTTGTTAGGGGTTGAATTTTCTCTGAACGTTACCTATGGGCAGTTCATTGAGTCCAGAGAAAAAGCCACCGCAAAGAAAATTGGTGTTCTTGCAAGGGTGCGGCGGTATTTCATGCTGGGGCGGCTTCTTACCTTATATAAAGCATAAGTCCGTTCGAGCATGGAGTACTGTTGTTACATATGGGCTGATGCTACAAAATGTCATCTGGTAGCATTGGAATCAGTGGGGAGACGTGCTAATAGGCTTATAGGTGACCTTGATTTGGTTGAAACCAACCTTGTCCGCCTCGAGCACAGGCGCAGTGTAGCCAGCCTCTCCGTATTCTATAGGGTACATTTCAGATAGTGTGGGCAGGAATTGCACGTTTCAATTCCTCCCTCTCCTTTCCACCATTTGACGACCAGGCGGTCAGCGGGTTTTCACCCCTTTGTTGTCGATATTTCACGAATTAGAACCAAACGGTTTGCTTCGCTTTTTTAACGCGTACAGCAAAGGAGTGGTATCATTTTCCCGCGTCTATCTTTCCGTCTGAATATAATCTGGTCGTCTTCAAGGCAAGCGTGAATATGCTTTTGTTACGCTAAAACAGTGAGATTCACCATCCAAGACTGCGTCACCACATACCACCAGATGGAATTGTGGTCAAGCACTGGATTCTAATATGTATAAAAAACTATTGCTGAATGACGGCTTTTCCAAGAATATGCCAACTTGCATTATCTTGAAAGAAGTAGTTTATTTCGACATATGGATGTAAGAGATGATTACGATGTAACACGGAAGCCCCCGTCACTATATCATATTTGATAGGCAACAAATCCTCGCTAAATAACACCGATTCCTTATAAGGATGACCCGCGTGGCTATTGAAATAAAATCATTCTATTTTCAATAGGGAAGGTGGCTGCTTGGGATGCTATAATTAATAAAATTAAGTCCCTACCCGAGAGAACACTTCAGTCCCTCCATGACTATGATTACTGTGAAGTACTCAAAACATCGCAAAAATAAAATAAACTAATGAACCTGATAAAAACCGTAAAAACTATTTTGGTTCAAACTAAATTCTGCTGTGTTTAGTATGGTGAGTATGGAGAGTCAGAAACTATTTTTACTGGAAACCAGGCATACCATCCTCAGGGATGACAACGCATCTGCATTTTGACTCTTAATTAGAGGTAGATGCAGATTTTTATGAGCCACAGCATCTACTTATCATGAGTTGGTGTGCTAGTTTGTCACACTTATTTTATAAAAGGAGACATGTTATTATAACTGAGTAGCACATCCATGCCTGTGCTCACCCGGTTGTCGATGTTCATACGAATCCCTTTGATGTTAAGTTACACGTAATTCCCGGTTTGATTACGAGTGTTGGTGCAAAACTAAACATTGCTTGCAACAAACACATCACGCAGACTTTAGCAGGTGCCTTCACGTAACACGTTCGCTTAGTGTACCTATAATTATGAGTGGGTGCTACACCAGCTATATGTGTTCTGCATAGTTATTCACTACGCGCGACGAAAACTTCCAATTTACATATCAAACCGGAAGCCATTTCGCAAAAGGACTTTAACATGAAAATAAATTTCTGAAATCCAGTACGAACAATTTATTTTTTAATGATAACTGTGATCATACAAATTTTACGAGATTTATTCTACTATAACTAATCGTCAAATCATTAAAATCCTAACCGAATAATTCTATCTTTTACAGAAAACTCTAATGGTAATGCCACACGTAATTTATTTTGAGTTAATTATTTAAAAATAAATGTTTAAAAGCAAGTCGTATTACTAAAAAAAGATGACATCAATTTAAGAAACGCTTAAAGTTGCTCTCCCTCTCTCTCTTTCTCTTTTCAGTAAATGAAAATAGAAAAAGAGATGTAGAGAAAAAAATGACACTTATTTTACGTAAGCTATAATCAGCGATTACATGTAAGTCGAATATTTTTAATTCAAGTTAAGGTTACCGTTATAGCTTATCAAACGTCCCCTGCTCAAGGTAGACCTTCCCCAAGATCGCCCCATATGGGGGATATTTGTCAGTTGCCACACTTAACAGGTGGGTTGGCAACCGCAGTTTATTTTTTTATTTTAAGTTGTTTTTAATAAGTCGATGCTGCCAATTTTAAAATTTTTTTGTTACTATCTGTCGCCTATAAGACACACCCGTGGGACGTTATAATGTGGATGTAGATATTCATCCACTGCCAGTACATGGTTTATACATTGCCAAAACGTAAGATGACCATGTATATCTTAGCTTAATTCATAATTTACCCTTAATAATTTAATAATAGCAACAACAATATCTTAACCATAAAAACATCATAAACACTACGTTCCATTTTTCAATTATAGAACATTAATAATAACGACAAAAAAAGAAAAAGGATTTCAAAGATTACACGAAGCTGCTTATCAAATAGGTATCTATAATAAAATATGATCAACTGAATAAATAACAGTCACTGGGTGGAAAGAGTACACATAAAATAAACTGATTACGTCGATAGCAAATTTGCCTGATTAACGTGTCTTGGAATAAATATTTGTATAAAGTCGTTTTGGTAATACAGAACATACAGGCACACTTTTTTATTTTTGAATGTACGGTTCCGACGTTTCTCGAAATTTTCATTTCGTATGTTTTTATTTCTTTTGTTATGCCTATAAATGTAATACAAAATGTAAAAAAGTAGCTGTTTGATTGAGATATGTAATCATTACTAATCGCAGGAAACTGAGCTCCTGATCTTACTGGCAAAAGGACTCTTCTTGAATTTCTGGGCGTGGAGGTGATGGTCTTTTCCAAACTATAGAATAACTATTTTTAGCTGACTTCCAAACAAGATCACAGTTCTCAATTTTTCTGTGTAATATATGTATAATTATCATCATTACAGACTTTCACAAGGCCACTGTTGAACATGGGCCTCCCCCAAAGAATACCACAAAGCATAATACAGAGCCACCTGCATCCATATACTTCCTACGTATCTTACCAGGCCTTTACTCCACCTAGTTGGGGATGCCATACTCACTCGAGAACCTTTCTTTCCCATCGGTTGTCAATTCTTCGAGCTATATGGCTCGCCCATGGCCACTTCAGCTTACAAATCGTTGTGCTACGTCAGCTACTCTGTTTCTAATGCGGTTATCCTAATTTTTACGTACGTATTTACGCTTAAACAAACGATGAACATCGCTCGCTAACCGACTTTGATCTTCCTCTTACGGCCAGCAGTGAAGGATCACGTCTCTGACCAATAGGTCATCACTGGAAACATGCACTAGTTGTACAATTAAGTTTTCAAGTTTTGAGGTATGCCTGACGAGAACTAATCTACCGAACGCTGCCCAGCGGAGTTGAATCCGTCGATTGACCTCTCGATCGAAGTTGCACTTACTAAGTCAGACTACTAGGTACCTTGAGGATCACCAGCTAATTAGTGACCGCCAATACGGTTTTCGCCGTGGTCGGTCAGCTGGTGATCTTCTGGTCTACCTCACTCACAGATGGGCGGAGGCAGTAGAGTTCAAGGGGGAGGCATTGGCCGTTAGTTTGGACATTGCGAAGGCCTTCGATCTGGTTTGGCACAAAGCGCTTCTTTCGAAGCTCCCTTCCTATGGGCTTCCCGAGAAATTGTGCGATTGGATCACCAGCTTTCTTGCAGATCGGAGCATCAAGGTCGTTGTAGACGGTGCAAGCTCCGATTGCAAGCCTATTAATGCTGGTGTTCCACAGGGCTGCGTGCCATCGCCAACGCTGTTTCTTCTGCATATCAATGATATGTTGCATACCCGTAACATTCATTGCTATGCAGATGACAGCACTGGTGATGCTCTTTACACCGGCCGAGCCAATATTTCTCGGGAAAACGTCTCCGAGTGCCGGGACAAACTTGTGTCTGAAGTCGAGTCTTTGCTGAACAGAGTCTCGGATTGGGGACGACTAAATCTAGTCCAGTTTAACCCCCAGAAGACACAAGTTTGCGCGTTAACCGCTAAAAAACCCTTTGTCAAAACCCTTTACCCTTTGTCGTATCCCCTCAGTTTCAAGGCACTCCCCTTGTTGCCTCAGCCAGTATCGGAATCCTCGGCGTCGACATATCGAGTGACGTGCAGTTTCGTGGTCATTTGGAAGGGAAGGCCAAATTGGCCTCTAAAAAGCTTGGCGTGCTCAGCAGAGCGGGACAGTATTTCACGCCGGCACACCGCCTGCAACTTTACAAGGCGCAGGTTCGGCCGCACATGGAATACTGTTCCCATCTCTGGGCTGGGGCTCCCCAGTACCAGCTCCTTCCACTTGACCGCATCCAGCGCAGAGCGGCTCAAATCGTCGACGACCGAGTGCTTTCCGATCGGCTCGACTCACTGGCGCTGCGAAGAGATGTTGCATCTCTTTGCGTATTTTATCGCATCTATCACGGGGAGTGCTCTGAGGAATTGTTCGGATTAATCCCAGCCGCCAAATTTCGTGAACGCACTACACGGCAAACGTCCCGATACCATCCACACCATCTGGATACTTGGCGGTCCACCACTGTACGTTTCACAAGGAGTTTTCTTCCACGTACAACCTCTCAGTGGAATAGTTTACCACCGGCGATTTTTCCGGACCGATACGACCTGGGGACCTTCAAGAAAAGAGCTTACTCCTTTCTAAAGGGCCGGCAACGCACCCGCAATTCTCCTGGTGTTGCGGTTGATCATGGGTGGCGGTAGTCACTTAACATCAGGTGAGCCGCATGCTCGTTTGCCCCCTCTTCTATAAAAAAAAGACTATTTATCGCAAGTAAACATACTCGTCAACAACTTCGAGTTTAGTACTCCCAACAAATACCGGCATAGGTGTTACATGAACGTAACACATGACTTTTGTTTTACCTATGTTCATATTGTAACGATCCCCCCCCCCCTCTATTGGATATAAAATAAAAATTTTATAATATTAAAAATATCCCCTTTTCAATAACATTATATATGTGACCGGGATTAATAAAATATGTTTTGATCTTTCTAAGTGATCTTTCAAAAAGGTTTATTAATAGGCCGTTTTTAATAATTTGGCGTGATCGTCTTAGTTAGGACCCTTATTTACGTTGTGTTTGTTTAGTAACTTAGTTCTTTTAGGTGTCTTTTGAAAGAAAGAATATTCACTAGGGCAATTGAAAGCTGTTGGTAGTGCCTTATAAGCTAAGTGAACCCCGTTCACGAAGACAGGGCTCGAAAAAGGTTAAGAACACAAAACGTCCGTATTCCACTTGTATCAGGTTTACATTATTTATTTATTATTATTTATCCCTTCCCGCTTGGAAAAGGCTCACAATATATTTATACAAAATACCCGATACAAGGGCTTCGCTCTCCTACATTTACTTTAAAAAAAATGTAGGGGAGGTACACGGCCCCACACACGCCGTGCACGGTGAGCGCCAACCATTTTGATGCACTCCCCCCGAAGGGAACGCTAATTCGGGAACTGGACCGTAGTCCACAGCAAAATAACTGGCGAACCAGTAAAAGAGGCTTGGCCCCTTGTTAGTGCGTAAGCACAAACATCGACCGAAGTCGCGCATGTCAATGCGTGTAAACGCCATACAGAATACGAACGAATCCAGCCACAGTGAAGTACGTCACACGGTTTAGGCAAATAGGCACACTGGCTGTAAACCCTCCGTGAGCGCCACCACCTGCCAGACCGCCGCTCCTGCAGACGTGATGTAAGTGTATGGCATCACCACCAATTGCATGATCAGCACGGCTACTAGCCGCAGAGCGTGTCATGAGACTACTGCTCACCTCGAGGGAATGGGGTCCCACGTTGTGCAGCTTTCGGCCGCAGCCTTGAGAGTCTCCTCAGATCCTCCCGCCAGCTACCACCCGCATGAGGTCGACACATTTGCTCCACCAACCAATACAACGGCAGATATAGCCAAAAGGCAGTTATAAGATAAGAGTAATAATTCGCCATCAGAAAGGGTTTGTGTCACTGACGTTGAGTAAATGCATTTTCGATCATGTTTGTCTCACCCACCAACAAGTTGCCTTCAATCATTCAAAGGTGGGAAAGTTACAGAGAGATAATATTATGTTGTTATATAAAACATCGTGGAGGGCAGACAGTCTGCAGCCCCGCAATGAAGGGACCCGACTTGGGCAAAGCTACTTAGGTGTGAGTCAAACCAAGACGCAGAGAGCGCCATTGAGAATAGCGTCCCACCAAACAACTATCGCAGAGAAGTAATGCTGCAGAACGCAACAAGCATCAATACGACTATCGTCGGGCTTACACCATTCCAAGGTCCCCCATACATCCCAGCAGACATCACCACCCGTATACCTCCATCGACCAGAACCACAGAGAGCGTCGAATCAGGCGCAGCACACCCGTAGATCCATCACAAGACGCAATACCGCCAGTAGCAGTAAGCATCAATGCAACTATCATACGGATGGCGCCCCCTCACAACACACCCAACATGGTCCCTATCGACTTTGGTAACAAAGTTGGTATTGTTGTTATATTAAAAATATCACCAACGTATCATAGTAGCACGCTACTAAGACGCCAATGAACAAAACTCCACGTATCATAGCGCTAATGCACTAAGACATGAAGCTGAGTATGCCTGTTACACTTAAAAGTGCTACCAAACACACTCAACATCCCCATCCGAAAGATAGACGACGCATCGCTATGCGCTACGACGCCGCCCACAAACGGTATGGGTGTGCGATGTCCACGGGAAAGCCGTATTGCTACAACAAACCCGCTTACCACCGACACTAAGATGTTAATTGTATACCTCCATCGACCAGAACAACAGGAATGCGTCGAATCAGGCGCAGCACACCCGCAGATCCATCACAAGACGCAATACCGCATGTAGCAGTAAGCATCAATGCAACTATCATACGGGCGGCGCACCCTCACAACACACCCACATGACTCCTATCGACTTTGGCAACAAAGTTAGTATTGTTGTTATATAAAAAATATCACTAACGTATCATAGTAGCACGCTACTAAGACGTCAATGAACAAAACTCCACGTATCATAGCGCTAATGCACTAAGACATGAAGTTGAGTATGCCCGTTACACTTAAAAGTGCTACCAAACACACTCATCATCCCAATCCGAAATATAGACGACGCTTCGCTATGCGCTACTACGCCGCCCACAAACGGTATGGGTGTGCGATGTCCACGGGAAAGCCGTATTGCTACAACAAACCCGCTTACCACCGACACTAAGATGTTAATTGTATACCTCCATCGACCAGAACAACAGGAATGCGTCGAATCAGGCGCAGCACACCCGCAGATCCATCACAAGACGCAATACCGCATGTAGCAGTAAGCATCAATGCAACTATCATACGGGCGGCGCACCCTTACAACACACCCACATGACTCCTATCGACTTTGGCAACAAAGTTTGTATTGTTGTTATATAAAAAATATCACTAACGTATCATAGTAGCACGCTACTAAGACGTCAATGAACAAAACTCCACGTATCATAGCGCTAATGCACTAAGACATGAAGTTGAGTATGCCCGTTACACTTAAAAGTGCTACCAAACACACTCATCATCCCAATCCGAAATATAGACGACGCTTCGCTATGCGCTACTACGCCGCCCACAAACGGTATGGGTGTGCGATGTCCACGGGAAAGCTGTATTGCTACAACAAACCCGCTTACCACCGACACTAAGATGTTAATTGTATACCTCCATCGACCAGAACAACAGGAATGCGTCGAATCAGGCGCAGCACACCCGCAGATCCATCACAAGACGCAATACTGCATGTAGCAGTAAGCATCAATGCAACTATCATACGGGCGGCGCACCCTCACAACACACCCACATGACTCCTATCGACTTTGGCAACAAAGTTAGTATTGTTGTTATATAAAAAATATCACTAACGTATCATAGTAGCACGCTACTAAGACGTCAATGAACAAAACTCCACGTATCATAGCGCTAATTCACTAAGACATGAAGTTGAGTATGCCCGTTACACTTAAAAGTGCTACCAAACACACTCATCATCCCCATCCGAAAGATAGACGACGCTTCGCTATGCGCTACTACGCCGCCCACAAACGGTATGGGTGTGCGATGTCCACAGGAAAGCCGTATTGCTACAACAAACCCGCTTACCACCGGCACTAAGATGATATGTCTAGGACACATCGGTTAGCGAGTCCAAGTTTACCTCGGACCAATTGCTCGTGAAGCAGCACACACGCCACCATAATATTCCTTTTCAAGTCCCTAATAAGGACTAGTCATTTTGCTACAGTACTAGGAGCAGTCAGTCACCCGACCACCCCATACAATGCTTATGCATCAAGGAGACCTCCTATAATATTGCTTTTGTATCATAGACCTTACTTTCATAAGTCATGTATATATAGGATTCGAACCCATGACCCTACTATTGTAATGCATATTATTCATAGAGACCTTCTATATTATTGCTTTTGAATCATAGACCTTACTTTCATAAGTCATTCATATATAGGATTCGAACCCACGACCCTACTATTGTAATGCATATTAATCACAGAGACCTTCTATAGTATTGCTTTTGAATCATAGACCTTACTTTCATAAGTCATTCATATATAGGGTTCGAACCCACGACCCTACTATTGTAATGCATATTAATCACAGAGACCTTCTATAGTATTGCTTTTGAATCATAGACCTTACTTTCATAAGTCATTCATATATAGGGTTCGAACCCACGACCCTACTATTGTAATGCAAATTCATCATGGAGACCTTCTATAGTATTGCTTTTGTATCATTGAGTTTAATATCATAAGTCCCTAATATAGGACTAGTCATTGTGCTACAGTACTTCAGGCAGTCGGGCTCCCGACCACCCCATATATATGTACAACTGCAGGTATGTATCTCCGGCACCTCATCCATACAAGACATCTATACGTGAACACCTTCCATAACTTAGGAAAATTTTCCTTAATACATGAACTCCTTCAACAACTTAGAAAAATTCATCTATACGTGAACTCCTTCCACAACTTAGAAAAATTTCTTTTATACACGAACACCTCCCATGACTTTAACAATTTTTAACAAATTTTCTAATTATCTTATAAATGTTATTTAACTTAATTTTATAATATTTGTTGACTTGTATTTCTATTATTTATCTTATTTTAAATATTTTTACAAGGTTTTATAATAAATTTACTTATTACAAGAAACAATAATTTTGCCTTTAATTTGCTATGTTATTGGGATAATGTCTGAAATATATTAACTTTATGTTTATTAATTTAACTTAATTGCTTAATATATATGTTTTAAAACTATTTTTGACGCCCCTTTATATTGAATTTAATTATTAATAATAATATTGAGCCGTCACAATATTAAGACCCATCCTTTGAACAACAGTCATTGAACATAATGCTTAGGTCCGCCAGCGATTCTGCCGTAAGTGCTATAGCATCGGTAAATCAAAGCGGAGTGATTTACTTGGCATTAACGTTAATACAACATGAGCCGTGGTAGCTCAGATGGTTATCGCTCGCTGTAAATATAACAGAACGCGAATAATCCGGGTTCGATCCCACCCGGTACCAATGAAATTGTTAATTGCAATTTTAAGTGCTGATTTAATACGTGCTCGGTGATGAAGGAAAACATCGTGACGATACCTGTCTGAAGACAGGTCTGAAGAATAAGAGAAAAAAAATAAACTTGAGGGTGGACCATCGTGAACCGTGGTGAAACACCCAGATGGAACGAAGTTCCTTTATACACACACACACACACACACACACACACACACACACACACACACATATATATATATATATATATATATATATATATATATATATATATATATATATATATATATATATATATATATATATATATGCACTCTGTTTATTCTTTCGTACTCGTCATAGATGCGCGGGACTTTGTTAACACAACAGAGTATATATATATCCTCTCTCGACTTTGCAAACACAACAGCGTATATGTTAGAACACGCACGGCTTGCGTAATTACAATAAATACATACGCATTGATATTGTGATATTAAAATATAATTTGCTATTAAATTTAATAAAGTTATGAAGCGTACACTTGCTAAATACACAATAATGGAGAGATTATAACGCGTATGACTTGGTTAACACAATTAGTAAAGAGAAGTTATAATCCGTATTTGCTAAAATACATAAGCATATATTATTGTCTGTATAAAATCTCTATTTACCTAACTCCATCTGCAATATCCGGAACTTGTGCAGAAACACTGTCAGGATTCATTATTATTATTATTATTTTTTATTATTTATTACATACAAAAAACCTGTTTAAGCTCAACAAAAATAATCGTCGCGACACCACACTGTTCAATGCGAAATAGAAAGACGAAACGAAAATAACTGGCTTGATTAAAACTACTTTAACGGATTTTATTGCGTTTTATTTATATTAATTTTAATACCTGACATTTCGAGTGCTTTCCAGCAGCCATGGTCACGGGGGACTGAGGTGACTGACGTCCCGATGTCAAAGTTAACCCAGAGTACCTTCAGCTTTTTACTTAACTTTGACATCGGGACGTCAGTCACCTCAGTCCCCCGTGACCATGGGTGCTAGAAAGCACCCGAAACGTCGGGTATTAAAATTAATATAAATAAAACGCGATAAAATCCGTAAAAGTAGTTTTAATCAATGTATAGTGTTCGCGTAAATATAAAAAATCATTAAATAACTGGCTTGCTTTCTATGAGAGAGAGAAAGAGACAGAGAGAGAGACAGAGAAACACGCGCATGGCTTACAACTATAGCAAAAAGTGTCGTTACAACTTTTGGTCTTAATTTTTTCCGTCTAGTCCCCTTTTGCAACTTCGTTCCAATATTTCCAAGACATGTGAAGTTCGCCAACACGCATTGGGGCAGCGCGGCGGACACTTCCTTGCCCTAAAACCCTCTCAGAAATGAGGGGAAGCCTGTGCCCAGCGGTGGGATGTATATAGGCTGTAACTTTACTTTACTTTTTACTATCGTTACTACCACATCATTTTCAATCCCGTACCTTAAAATTGTCTTCTGAAGCAGCGGTAACGAGTTTCGGGGATATATCGTTAACCTGTCTTACACCTTTTGCAGTTGGATTCGTATTCTGGTTCTATTCGGATAGCAATCGTATCTCTACTGTACAAACACTTCAACACTTTGATATACTGACAATAGCACCATGCTGAAGGAACTACAGCACCGCCCAAGGTTCGACGGAATCAAAGGCTTTCTTACAGTCCATATACGCAAGAAAAAGTGAAAGATTTTACTCTTTGTTCTTATGTACGATTTGACAAAGAATATGTATGTGGTTTATGGTGCTAAAGCCTTTTCGGAAATCGCCTTGTTCAGGAGGCTGATGGTCATCGAAACTGGGTATAAAAGGATTCGTAATAGCTTTAAGAAACAGCACGTAAACGCGCCTCAGAAGGAAAATCGGTCTGTAGTTCTTCAAGAAAGCATTGTTGCCTTTCTTCCCTACTTTCAGCTGACATTTCATATCTCTCCTACCCGGAGTACAAACTGGAACACTCTTTCGTGCCTCCGGCTGAAATTTGCGTATATTTTAGAGAGGACCTACCCATCTTTTAGATACGCGTAGACAGTGATGACCATTCGCGTGGGTTTCAGATGTGGAGAAACAACCTTCCCTGTTGGACCTTCTACTAACCTCTCATCCAGACAGATATCAGGTCCCCGTCGGTCACTTAGCTTCTCGGACCATTGTCTAGTCAGGAGTGTGGTGCCACTCATGCTAAAAGCGCGGTTGCATTCTGCAGGCTGCCGCCAGGTTTGGCATTGTAACGCCAGGTTTGGTCGGCCGATTGGGATAGGATGCATTCTTTACACCCAACCCTTGGGGGCAGGTTTGCTTCTTCACCGGACGTTCCAAAGTTTTGCTATTTCTGTCGCTGATGTGATACTTCAGGGTATGGATCTTTTTATTCCTTCTTCTGTGTTGCCCACCGAAGGTACATCTCAGCAATGATTTAGTCGCTTCTGTAAAATAGCGTCATGCTATGAGCAGGAATGCTACTGGGCCTGGGCTGACGCATCAAAATGCCGGGATGTAAACACCAGCATCCTTAAATCGAAGTATAATTTCACCTCCAAGTCCTTCAAAAGAGTCATAGCTAAGGCAAAGTCAGAGCACATAGGAAGAATTGGCGAGAAACTGTTTCGCCTTGCTTCTGGAACCCGTACATTTTGGTTTCTCGCCAAGGTTGTTCAAGAAAACGTCTGTCAGCCATCTCTTCCATCTCTGCAAAGGAAATACGACCCACTGGCCCATGCTTCAAAGCAAAAAGCAGATTTGCTAAGCTTTTTTTTTGTATCCAACTCAACTTTCGATGACGGGGGGAACACACCGTCGACCATCCCGTAGTGTGAATGCTCTACCCCAGATGTGCGGGTTCACACAGCACTCAGTGTGCAAGGCACTTCTCTCCCTGGACATCCACAAGTCAAGTCCTCGGCATAATTGACGGAATCTCCTCAACTGTGCTGAGAACGTGGGTTTCAGAGTTGGCACCGGTTCTAAAGCGTCCTTTCCGCTACTTCTACTCCCTAGGCGTAGTCCCAAAATAATGGAAGACGGCTTTTGTCCACCCGATCCCTAAAAAAGGCGACCGCTCAGATCCATCTAACTACAGACCTATCGCCATCACTTCCTTGTATGTACTAATTGCAGTCGCATTAGGCTGATATTTTACAGTGGTATTCTGTAAGAGCGTAGACGAAGCGACCTATTCGTGCTGTAGTCAAAATATAGCTCTTGTTCCGTGCGGGATTCAAAATCGCGGCCCTTATGCTGTAACCCATTGTTTAGCCATTATGCTTCGCAGCCGTCATGCATTATCAATTGTATAAACTATTATATTGTGTATTATTTTATTTTTTAAAGTGCCACTTAGTTTCCTGCTGGTTCTTCTCAGTACAGAGATTTCCTCTGAACCAGTGCTAAAGTTTAAATGCCTTTCAATAAGTATTTTTGTAATCGATTTTGAGTACAATTGATTATTTTCTGTTCTTTTCTATTCACCTACCACAATTTATCAAACCACCCAGGTCTGACTGGTAGAGAAGTCCATGACAGAATTAGTCCGCTTTTTAACTATTAATGTGAGGTGTGTAAAATAATGATAAAGTAAATAAAGTAAACAAAATAGATAGAGTAAACTGTTTTACAAACAACGTTTTGCTGTTTGTATTTATTCAGCCAGATTTTTCTGGAAGTGATAAATGTCTTTGACTGTCTTTAAATTACTTTTATTTGTGTCATAGTCTGCTTACTTACTTTAAATAAATCATTTAATATGATTCCAACGAAAGTAAAAGTTAAGAGATCAGTATTGGATCCTCAGTGTCATTTTGTATATGTAGCTTCATTATTCGTATTTGAATAATGATGTTCAATTGGGCAAAGCCGCCTGTCTGGCGCGTTCAATGTCAGTTTCATCTCTTTTTTGTATGGAAAGGTTGAATGTAAGGGAAATGTTTTCTAAATTGAAAATGATTCTACATTTGTTTTGTTATTTGTTGATCCTGTATACCTTTTTACATATTATATCTAGATTAAATTTAATCCAAGTGTGTAACATAAGCCTTTGGATGTGATAAACTTTTGTAACGTAGCTTGTCATTCATTTTAGGTCCAATTTTCTTCATCGTTATTATTTTGTTTGTCATATTAATAGCCCGTGACTCGCTAGTTAGCATAATGTTTTAAGCATAGCTGCTGACCATGTAGCCCCGGGTTTGCATTCTGGATCGGAAAAAATCATTAATTAAGTTTTCCTGTCAACATCTTCTCAACCATTTCTCACAGGTTTCACGCCCCTGTTTCGGAAATCACGTAAAACCGTTTTGGCACGCACGCTTTGCATCTGATCTCTGGATCACTCAGGTCGTTCGGGATATCCGCCCATCGGAATATGAGAACACAGTCTTGTAATATAATCTCGCCCTTCGCAATCAGCTAGTCTCCCTTGAGACTGGCCACTGACCGAATTTTATCTGAAATTATCTACCCATAAAGGTACTCATTTAGTCGCGTTTATGTAGATACTAATTTCACTCAGGACTCATAGTTTAAGGCTCTCTGTTTACTACATTAGAATGTATTTGTTTCACCACTCTCCAGTTAAATTCCAAGGAATGGCATTTTGCTCATTGACAAAATATTTTTGTTACCTTTACTTAGAATCTACCAAATTTCTCACTGTGATTTTAGATCGAAACATAGAAACTATAATAAATGTTATATAGTTAAAATTGAAATTTCACCTAAAACTCTTGCATTATTTAGGATTATTCCCTTAGAATATTTTTCACAGGATTTTAATTCATTCAGAATTGAGCTTAAGAAGAAAGAAGTTTTCACATTAAAAAAAGCATGCTCCAATCTGAAGAAAGCTTAATGATATATTTTTTAATAATACTGAAGTGCAAATAAGCCAAAAGTTTAAATGATATTAACTACATGGATACTGTATGCTATGTACAACTACAAACAACTTTAAACAAAGGAAGTTATTGAATCGTGATCACCCCTGAAAAGTAGATGAAATGTCTCAGACTGCTATCCTTCAAACCGGAACAATGCAGATAGTTTTCTTTTATATATAAAAATCATTCCCTTAAACATCTTGCAGCGGTATGTGAGACCACTATATTTTTAGAATGCATATATCTCGGCTATTTAACGTTTGTCTGCACTCATGTATTTTTAATACACGTCTAGAATTGTAAGGAGAGCGCTTGGCAAGTTTTTATTTGCACGCACACGTGGTGATAAGGTAAATGGATCATTATTTTTACCGGTTTTTGATGCCGAGGGTAGGACGTGTAATTTTTTGCCATACTGTATTGAATTTATTTTTCATTTATTGATGTTAAAATGAACTACAGTCAAGTCAAAATTAGTGTCAACGCACTAGACTAAAGGTGTTCAAACTACTCCGCTGCTTGCCAAACACATAGATTGCCTATAGCAACATTTAATGGACGCTGGATATATATCAACTTATGAAAAAAGTGCTTATGTCATAAGGTTTTGTAATCAGAGTAAGAGAACTGGAACTTCGTTTAGGTTTATAAAGAGTTTGGCAGAACAGCTAATGCGGTCTAACATGGGACGAAACGTTTTCAGACACTGTGACATAAACCTTGCAACTTTATAAAAAATAGACATTTCTTTTATATTTAAAGCTCTGATTGTGTTGTATGATTACTCAAATTATTATTAGTAGTCCAAAGAAGTAAGGTTCTTTTGGTTGGTAGATGGAGCGGTGATCTGTGCAAGGCGGCTGGCAGCAACTGGATGCGTGAAGCCAAAGATCTGGCTAAGTGGCGCGCCTTGGGAGAGGCCTATGTGCAGCAATGGACTGCCGTAGGCTGATGACGATTATGATGATAGTACGATTAACAATTTAGGACAAGCCTAAGATGAACTTCTAGGCACAAAAGTAGCTCACCACTTAGGGATCTATTATTATTATTATCTAATTATTATCTATTATTATTTTGGGATATTTGTGTAGTTTTCTCATCTGGTTGGGTTCTATAAATATATAACTATAAATTAAGATGACGCGGTAAATATACATAAATATCAATAAAATAAAATAAATACAAAAAATACATAAATAAATAAAGATCCAACGAGATGTTTTTAAGCACTTGGCAGGGGAGACCAAACGGCCCGTGGTTTAGGAGGAAAGGGAAAGAAAATGACGATGCGGGCGGTATCGAGGAGCACTGCCTTCTGCATTTGAGTCCGGAGCGGTCCGTCACGGAGTCCCAGTCGCCTCAAAAGACCCGAGAGGCTGACTGGGATTAGCCCATTCGCAGAGACCACTACAGGAATAATTTCGGCTGGCCGACCACCCCACATGTCGGTCACCTCGTGATCTGGCTCACGAGGTGACCGACATGTGGGGTGGTCCAGATATTTTGTTCGCTTATCTGTTTCAGTTTTCACGAGATTCTCGTCATACGGAATGATAATGTCGACCAAAAATATCCTTGACTGTGCCCGGTCCATCAGCACAATATTAGGCTTGTTCGCAATAATAGTCCTGTGATGATGACACGGTTCCAGTAGAGCCTGGCGCGGTCATTTTCGAGCACGGCTTCCGGCAAGAACTTGTAATACGGCAATTTCCGGTCCACGAGACCGTATTTCAGAGCGAGCTCCTGGTGTAAAATTCTGGCTATTAGGTTGTGCCCGTGCAAGTACTCAGAGTAAGAAAGCGCCGAACATGACATGACATGCCTAAGGACTCTCCGGGATGGTGACAAGCTCGACAGACGTCGACGGTGCCATCTTTTAGGATTTAACTCCGATAGTTGTTGGTCTTAATAACCTGATCCTGTATTGCACAGATAAAACCCTCGGTTTCTCCGAATAGGTCACCGAAACGTAGCCAGTTGAGGGAGGCGATTGTATCTACGAAAGGCTCATGTAGAGCCCTGTAGTACCTCCCGCGGAGCTCCTTCTCCTTCCATACGGTCTCCCGGTCGGAAATGCTTTGTACTGCCGGGTCCTGCCATTTCTCGTTGGCTAAGGATAGACGGGTAAGTCCTTTATCACTAGAAATGACGTCATTATAGAATGGATCATCCGATCTCGCCAGGAAGTAATTACGGAGGCTGCACACTTCGCGATTATGCATGGTGAGCGCGCTCAGGAAACCACACCCACCATGCTTTCGCGGCAAGTACAGCCTCATTACCGACGATCTCGGATGATGCATCCTATGAGACGTCATGGTAGTGCGGACTTTTCTATCCAGGGCGTTAAGTTCGGTCTGAGTCCACCTTAGTATGCCAAAGGTATACATGAGGACAGGCATGACCCAACCGCAATATGCGTGTGTCTTATTCACACCGGACAAAAGGCTGTTAAGCACTTTGGTCAAGCGTGCATAAAACGTGTCGCATACCGATACCTGGGTGTGTCACAGAACATCGATACCGATGTTCTGTGACATACCCAGGTATCGGTATATTTCAGCTTCGGAAGGGGTCCTTAAGTTGACGGACATAGATAAGTCTATGCCCTCAGAGTTAGCAACCCTTCCCCTCTCAACATGGAGGACCGCACAACTATCCGTCCCCAGCTCCATTCCAACAGAATTGCTAAATTCACAAGCGATGTTTAGCAATTCCATAAGATGGGAGCGACTGGAGGCGAATAATTTGAGGTCATCCATATAGAAAAGGTGGGTCACTTTTGTACCTCCTTCCCGAAGCTGAAATCCCCTTCCGGAACCCTCCAGTAAAGAACTGAGAGGGTTCAAAGAGAGGCAGAATCAGATTGGACTCAGACAGTCGCCCTGGAATATACCTCTTCCTATCCTTATGCGGCTTTCCGCAGCCGTCATCCGCTCGCCTAGACGACAGAGGATCATACTCCACTGCCCCATACACTGCCCGAGGAAGTCTCGAACTGTACAGTCAATATTGTACAGCTCGAGGACCCTCTTTAGCCATGTATGGAGCATCGAGTCAAATGCCTTTCTATAGTCTATCCAGGCGACGGAGAAGTTCCGACGGTTGCGTTTCACCACTTTGTCAACGAGGAGTGGTTCCTTGGTTCCACGAACGTCGCCCTGACATCCAATTTGAGCGCCCGACATCACCTGATTTGAGTCCAGGTAACGAGTGATTCTCGCGATCCATTTTGAGGATGTTAGTGTCTTGTATATGGTCGGTAGATACGTGATGGGGTGGATTTTGCTCGTGTCTGTGGTATCCCGGTCTTTAGGAATCAAATGAGTGATCCCAGTAGTGAAGAGGCTCGGGTGCGACTTCTGGTTGAGAGCCTCTTGAAACTGTCGGGCGAGCACAGTGTGACACACCACAAACCCCTTCAACCAGTAGTGATGCAGCCGGTCGAGTCCCGGACTTTTCCAGTTCGGGGCCCTACGGACCGCCTCAGATACATCATCCGGCGTTATAATGACGGGGTCGATGGGCATTACACTCGCACACAAACTCGCCACAACTTTCGTCCAAGGGCCCTCGCTGTGGTTAACGGGCTCTGACCACAGGCCGCGCCAGAAATATTATTATTGTGCTAAGTATTAATTGCCATGTAGTGGCGGCGTTAGAAAATCCATTACCCCAACTTTCGTAGGTATCGTTAGTGGTTACGTTGCTTTATGCCAGAAAGGTATTACGGCTTCTGATAGATAATGGTCTAAACATCTAGTTTAAGCCAGATGTATCACACCCTGAGAAGTGACGGGGAGTTGCCTGCACGGTGCGAGCCATCTAGCACTGCTATACCCAAACTAAATGAATAAAATATTCTGAAATAAGTCTTTCATTTTAATTTAAAAAGTACACTGCATGTAAATCACTGGTCACAATAAAATATGTCTTCTATATTTTACACTTACAATATATAAATAAAGAACGTCATTGTCGTAAGGTAATTAGGATTCCTAATTTGCTGAACATACCGATAAAAATCGTCATGTGTAAAGGTAAGGACTCAGGGTAAGGATATGTAAGCATGACATATAAACGTAATGAGCTGCCTCGAGCGTCTTCCGAGTTATGCGACGTTCCGTGCTATGAAACATTCTGTTTACTTTATATTATAATTAGGTATTTGAGTTTGACGCACGTTGTCACAAAATATTATTATTGAGAAGAAAATCTCTGAATATATAGCTACATTTTTGATCACATGTCTTGTATTCTTCGGAATTTATATAATGTCTTCACTATATTAACTTCGTATTATAGAGTATTTCTACACTTAATTTATAAACGGTATTTATAGAATAAATTTGTGTATAGTCCGATCAAATTGGAAAAAAAGCGAAGATACATAAATTTACAACAAGCTGATAATCGGTAAAATTGTTCTAAATACAATTATAAATAAAACTGTTAAGTCGCCACCATTTCTGCGTACGGAAATTTTTTTATTCAAGGTCAAAGGTAAAAAATGATTTTTCGCGATTTTCAGCAAAACGGTAAGTTTTATCATAAAAAATACTCCAGAAAAAAGGTGTAGATCATAAAATTGTCTACAAAAAGAGCCATTGTTTCTGAGATATTACGATTCCATAAGATGTAAAAGTTGTAAAAACTAACCGGACATAAAATTTATATTCCATATACAAAGCATATATGTACCATACAGCACATCAATAGAACGTAATTTTGCAAGTTTATTATATTTCAGAAACAGTAATCACAATCTTTACTTTGTTATTACTGAGATCGAGGCACGTTAACGTTCAGGTAGAAAATTTTATAACAGCCTATCAAAAGCCTACCATTGAACATAGGCCTTCCCACAGACTGGGCAATCAATGGGGGGCCACGTGCAGAGAAAACGACGAAACAAGTGCTTCGATGGAGATATAAACCTCAAGTTATTTCGATTGCTTAGGCGTTTTGTGAACTTGATTGGCTGTCGTCATCGACTGTTCGTTCGTTGAGTAGTCGTCAAATCTCCCAAAAACTTCACATGGTGACGCATCAGTATATTGTGAAGAAAAAATACATAAAAACGAAGATCCTGAATAAAATGAAGACATGGCTTAAATGTCAAGCGTACAAGCCAAAATTCTTATAAAGTTGAAATCATTTCGTGTAGTGTTATGCTACTTACATATCATTTTACACTATTTTTCCATTCTGTTTTTGATTTTCTGAATTCGCCTCAAAACTGGATATTTTGCATCACCTTTATTTCCATAGAATCCTGTAACGTTTTTAAACCATAAGAACACAATAACAAATCATTTTCACTTCGTATTTTCACGTTATAAGCACTTTTTAAATCGGTGTCAATGGAGTCTACCTTTTTCGGTCTTTTATTTAGTTCTCCGTAACTCTGCAATTTCGGGCTTCGTACGCGCAGTTGCGCTACCTTTTTTCCTATATCAATAATATCTCATTTTTCACTTAAATCTTGCCGTTTCTCTATTACGAGCCTAAAACCAAAATTTGACATGTTTTGACATCGTTGTTTATCTGGTTGTCATGGGAATTTTTATTCAAATTCGTTACCGACCTGATGTTTTTACTTCAATATTTCCACAAAAATACTCTTTTCCTCTTGGCCATTTACAAAAATTTGCTTTTAATTTAAATAATTTCAAATTTAATTTAAATAATTTCCCGTTCTTATCCCAGATCCGTCAAAAAGTATAAAAGCCGAACAATCGGCCAATAAAGGGGAGTCTCACTTCAGCTTTCATACGAGAAGCACCTCCTAAAGGCCTTATCCGCACTACCTCGGGATCTTGCAAGCCTCTGCCTTCTCCTGAAGTCGTCGCCTAGCCACGCCTACGCCTCCACCTACTAGTGCCTGCGCTATCTTTGGCCGCTGTGCGTGCTTGCCTCAAGCGCTGCGTGTGCCTACTCCAGACGCTGCGTGTTCCTACTCCAGACGCTGCGTGTCTACTCCGGGCGCTGTGTGTGTCTACTCCGGGCGTTGTGTGTGCTTACTCCGGGCGCTGTGTGTGCCTACTTTAAGCGCTGCGTGTACCTGCTCAATACGCTGTGTGTACCTACTCCAAACGCTGCGTGGACCTACTCCAGACGCTGCGTGTCTACTCCAGGTGCTGTGTGTGTCTACTCCGGGCGTTGTGTGTGTCCACTCCGGGCGCTGTGTGTGCCTACTTCAAGCGCTGCGTGTACCTAGATCAGGCGCTGTGCACCTACCATAGGCATAGCCTGTGCATACATCGTTTTAGTTCTCTCTTTATCTATGTATGTATCTTTGTTATTAACTTTTTTTAAAAAAAAAATTGTAATTCACTATCATCATTACAGCCCATCATCACCTTCATACCTTTTTTTATAAAAGAAACTGTAAATATCTTTACAAATTTTAAATAAATTATTTTCTTTTTGGTTGTTTCGTTGTTAGGTAAGGTTCTTTAGTTTTTAATTGTCGCTTTACGACATTCGTTCTTGCTATAGTAAAAGCATTAGCTTTCGTTTTTCAGTTTAAAAAGTGCTTTTATGATTGTCACAAAAGCATAATTAAATTGTTTTTATAACTACAGAAATAAAAACCATTTAATTATGCTTATAATTTATCGTTTTATTACCTACATATTTTTGTATAACTGTACGGAGCGATGTCTAGCACTAGGGTTACCAGATGGTCGGGATTCGTCTGAATTCTCCCGACATTTTAAGTAATCTCCAGACTCCTGACAAAACTCAAAATCTCCAGACAAACAGAATCTAGTAAAATTCTATACAAATTAGTAACAAATGGTTATCTCTTTTGCCCGCTTTAGATCGTTTACTGTATGGATAATCTGCTGTAAAGCAGTATTTTTTGTTGAAAGGGGAAAACGAATATCGAAAGGATATATTAAGGTTTTAATATGGGTGTTTGTAAAAAAAAAGTCTAAGCTTAATATAGCTAGGAAAGTAGAAGGGATTTCAGAAGCTTATTTACACTTTGTACACAACGTAATGTTGGATTTCCAAGCAGTAACTTTAGCTTTAGTAAGTGCTGCATGCACCGTCCTAGAAATTGACAGTATAATGAAAAAACTAATGAGTCACCTAAAAACAGGTTGTATGACAAATTATTCGGTAGTAGAAATGAGCCTTGTTAGGGTATGTTGCTGATTGTGAGAAAACCTTTTTTTGCGTCGAAGCTGAACCGTTTTTGAAACTAGCTATTCAATAATTGCAAGAATACTATGATTTATATATGTGGTCTCTCCTACATAGGACAAACTAAAAGATCAATAAAAACCCGCGTTAAAGAACATATAGCTGATGTGAAGAATCGACGCTCCGGGAAGTCTGCAGTCTGTGAACACGTACAGGATCGCCCCCGTCACTACATCAGATTTTATAGACCGCAAATCCTCGCTAAAAATACCGATTCCTTCCAAGGATGATTCGCAAAGTTATTGAAATCAAAAAACATCCTAATTTCAATAGGGAAGATGGCTGGGTGCTGTAGGTATCTTGAAAATAAATTATAATATTTTGCATGCAGGTATATAATAAAGACAGTCTTGTCTCAACTCCCGTGTTTGATTGCCGCATCCAAACAATACAAAATTAACATGGCGCAGTTGGTACACAAATTTTACAAATAATATAATATATAAATACTTTCCATTGAATTGGATGAACTGTAAAAGTGAGAGTGAATTTTAGGAAGAAGTTGAAAAGTGGGAAAAAAGCATTCTTAATGTATTACGAGGCATGTGAACTAAAAAAAAAAGTACAAATTAACATTTTATTACATATTATCGGAAACAAATGTCATGAAGTGTACGAACAACTATTATTGGAAAATGATAAAAAGGAATTTAAATCGATTAATGAAGTATTTTTGAAATTCGATACATTTTTTCTTCCACAAAAGAATGAGACACGACACATATTTTTCACTCGTGATCAAGGGGAGATGGAGACAACCGAGCAATATGTTTTCGAATTAAACAAGATGGCGGCAAGATGCGAATTTAAAGATTTATGTCAAGATTTGGTACGAGATAGACTCATATGTGGTATACGAGATGGATGTATGAGAGAAAGGCTGTTAAGGGAGCCTGATTTAACGTTAAAGAAAGCAGTGGAAATTTGCAATGTAGCGGAAATGTCTCGAGTCCAGGCCATCAATATAAAGTCAGAGAAGTCGGACCACCACGTGCATGAAATAAAACGTAATTCCGAGCAAGATGAACGTGGCGCAGAAATTAATAGGGTGAACCGTCAACGTGTGACGCCCCCGCACCACCAGCGCCAGCAGCGAGCGCGTGGCGCCGGCAGCGGAGGTGTGCGGATGCCGCGATCCTCTAAGTCCTAGCGTAAGGCAATTAGGCGCGAACATTTTAAGCTTCCTACTCTGCAAGAAATAACTGCCAATTTATCGGGGGCAAAATATTTTAGTACTCTCGATGCCAAGCAAGGATTTTGGCAATTAAAGCTTCATGGGTCTAGTACAGACCTTTGTACATTCAGTACTGTATTTGGTCGATTCAAGTTTTTGCGCATGCCATACGGTATATCGTCGGCATCAGAAATTTTCCACAAAAAATTGTATGAGCATTTTGATGATATAGAAGGAGTTATTTTATTTGTAGACGATTTGTTAATCTATGCAAATTCTAAAAAAACACACGATGAGAGACTTCGGTCGGTTTTACAAAGGTATCGGGAAATTAATATTAAATTAAATTTAAAAAAATGTAAAATTGGGTTAACGGAACTCACATATTTGGGCCATAAAATAACAAAGGATGGAACGTATCCAGATGATTCGCACATACTAGCTATAAAAAATATGCCCATACCAACCACGGTAAAAGACGTCGAACGGTTCTTAGGTTTAGTTACGTATGTGAGTAAATTCATACCGAATTTTTCGGAAAAAAACATCTGTGTTGCGTGAACTGTTAAAGAAAGATGTAGCATGGCATTGGGATAGTAATCACAATCAATGTTTTGAAGAAATAAAGGAAAGTCTAAGTAAACCTCCGCTTTTAAAATATTATAGCTTACAGAAACCAGTAAAAATTTCAGTGGATGCAAGTAAAAATGGATTGGGAGCCTGTTTGATACAAGACGAGTTACCGGTGTGTTATGCTTCTAAATCACTAACTAAAACGGAGCAGTCATACGCACAAATTGAAAAAGAGCTGTACGCATGTGTTTTTGCTTGTGAAAAGTTTTACACGTATATTTACGGCCGCACGGACGATACTATAGAAACAGACCATAAACCGTTAGTCAGTATTATTAATAATTCGTTAGCAAGCGCTCCTGCCAGGTCCGGACGAATGCTTTTACGCCTCCAGCCGTATGAATTCAAGTTTGTTTATAAGCCGGGTCGCTATCTTTACGTCGCAGACGCACTATCGAGGGCAGTCGCACCGGACAAGCATGAGTCGACACTGCCGCGCGATCATGTCGACGCGCAAGCGCAGGTGTGCGCGCTCACCGCGAGCAATCCGTTGACGGACTCGCACTTCTTATCTATACAGAAATGTACACAGGAGGATATAGAAATGCAAGAACTTATTAAAATAATAAAACGAGGTTGGCCCTGTCATAAAAGTAAAATAAAAGACATAATAAAGCCTTTTTGGGATAGTAGGGATGAATTATCAGTTAACTTTGGTATAGTATGGAGGGGTAGCAGGGTAATAACACCTAAATGCATGATATACGAAATGATTAAAAAGATTCATTTGGGCCATCTAGGGATTGAAAAATGTAAACTCAGAGCTCGAGAAATTATGTACTGGCCTAATATGAATACTCAACTTGAAGATTATCTGTCACATTGTCAAGCTTGTCTAACTTATAAAAAACAGAATTGTAAGGAACCGTTAATGCAACATGAAGTACCAAATAGGGCATGGTCTAAAGTAGGAATAGACGTTTTTCACTTCGGAACAAAATCGTTTGTCCTCATAATAGACTACTATAGTAAATTTGTAGAATTAATAAAAATTCATTGCTTAAAGTCAGAATTAATTGTTAAAAAAATTAAACAAGTTTTTAGTAGACACGGTATACCCGAAATAGTTATGACCGATAATGGCCCTGAGTTTTCATCTAACACTTTTCGTGAATTCTCACATGATTGGAAATTCTAACATGTGACTTCATCGCCGAGATATCCTCAATCTAACGGCCAGGTCGAGCGTGCCATACAAACAATTAAAAATATGATGAGAAAAACGGCTTATGATCAGGCGGAGTTCCCATTAGCGCTCCTTGAATATCTAAATACACCAATCAGTAAGGAGCTCGCTAGTCCAGCGGAGTTGTTATATAATAGAAAACTGTGCAGTATACTTCAGTGTTCTCCAAATTTATTGTTACCAAAAATTAATACAGACGTAATAAATAAACTAAATCGCCGTCAAAAAAAGCAAAAAATGTATTACGATAAAGGTGCTAGAAAATTAAAAACACTAATAATTGGTTCGAAAAGGTAAAAAAGTTCGAATTAACAAAACATGGGTACCAGGTTTTATTAAAAGAATTGTAGGTCCTAGGTCATATTTAATAAGCATGGCAACGGGTGGTGTATTAAAACGAAATAGGAAGCATATCATAGTTGATTCGAACCAGAGAATCGATGAATCATCTAATCTACGCACACAGTACGATGATATAGCTGTAAACAATAACAAAACCTCCGCGCACGCGCTCTCCCCGCACGGCTCCAGTACTCAGCTGCGAGCGCCTCACTTGCAACAATCTCATAGATCAACTGTTTTCACTAACTGTTTTTATCGTACACGTTCCGGCAGGGAAGTGAGACCTCCTGATCGATGGGGCTTCTCCGCACCACAGAAATTACAGCTATGAATAATGTGAGGCAAAAAACTTTATTTTATTTTATTTAATTATAGGATCGATTTTTTATTAATATATATATATATATATATATATATATATATATATATATATATATATATATATATATATATATATATATATATATATATATATATATATATATATATATATATATATATATATATGTGTGTGTGTGTGTGGTGGAGCCACGTGTCTAAGGCTGCCGAAGTCTAATTCCCCGGTCGAACCTTAAACCTATTACGCGAGATATTAACTAAAGTGGACTGTATATTCGGTTGCTTCTACGCTTACGTAAAGGCGACTACTATGGCATGCGGTACAATGCACTCGCTCTTCCCTAAACTAAAACTATTATTGTGCCAAATCGATGAAAAGGAATCCTGCCTGATAAGGAGAAAAACAAAATTGGAGCGGGTTAAACTATGTAAGGCAGGAGCTAATTAAAGGAATATTGACTCACCGAGGTTTCTTCTATTTGTGTAGAGCACTATAGCTGCAACTTCTGGAACTTCTTCTAGACAGACACTCTGGGGCCCCAGGGGTGCGTCGGGAGAGAAGCGTTGTAGTTTCAACGACGACTGCGGTGGAAAGAGGACGCGCAACGGTCGCGCGTGTCTTATATGTCCTCGGCTCCGATGATTACGTGACATTCTAGAATCATCTTCTTGCCCCTATCACCCCACCACCCCGATATGTCGATAGGAGGGTACGAATGATATCGTTTTTCGGAAAGGAACAAGCGGCTTGGCACCTCTACCGTCAAATATAATAATCCAATGGTTATTTCCGCGCAACCATCTCCCCCGCCCTTGAAGGATTTCCTTCAAAATTAACTAATACAACTAGAGCTAAGATCAACTAACAAAATAACTAACTAACGCTAAGATTACTTAAATTCAACTACAATTTAATCTAGAAAGCTAATTTAAATTATGGAAGAGGCAGGGGGCACAAACGGACAACCGGACGCAAGTAAGACCCAACCGTGGTCTTAACGCGAGCTATCCTAACTACTCCGTCGGAACCGGGAAAGACCTCTTCGACAATTCCTAACGGCCAGTGGAGAGGCGGTGTATACTCTTTGGTGAGCACAACTACAGTTCCTACAGCTAAAGGCTCAGTTGCTGTGTTCCATTTTTGTCGAGACTGCAAAGTATGCAAGTATTCCATCCTCCATCGTTTCCAAAACGATTGCACTAACCGATCTAATAATTTGTGGCGTGCGGAAATGCTAAGTCTGTTCTCATCCATATCTGCGGCTGGCAAATACTTTAAAGGCGTTAAATTCAAAAAATGTGCTGGAGTTAGAGCCAGCGGTTCCGAGGGGTCACTAGACAACGTACGACAAAGTGGGCGACTATTCATTACGCATTCAATTTGAGCGAGCACCGTACTTAGCTCTTCGAAGGACAAAATCTGATCTCCTATTACTCGGTATAAATGACTCTTTAGACTCTTGATATTAGTCTCCCAATTGCCCCCAAAATGGCTCGCGGCTGGGACGTTCAGAGACCACTCAATGCGGTTCTCGGCTAGAATGTGAGCGAACTCCGAATTATAATATTTGCTAGCTAAGAGCTCATGTAGTTCCGATAGAATACGTTTTGCACCGACGTAGTTCGTACCGTTATCCGAATACAATTTACTTACAGGGCCACGGCGGGAAAGAAATCTTTTAAATGCACCCATAAAGCCTGCTGTGCTTAGATCACCAAAGAGTTCTATATGCACCGCTCGAGTAGTTAGACATACGAAAATGCAGACGTAAGCCTTTGTGGATCTTATACCACGCCCGCGAGTGAGCGTGACCTTAAACGGACCAGCGAAATCAGACCCGGTGTGCGTGAAGGGCTTTACTGATTGTATTACTCTACAAGATCTAAGTTCCGCCATTTCCGGAAATGACGGCTTGGGGCGTGCCCGAAAGCAAGCTATACATCTGTGCACCCGATTGCGTATTAAACTACGTGCAGAAAGAATCCAATAATTCTGACGCAAAATCGACATCAACAAGTCGGGGCCAGCGTGCGAGTTCAATTTATGATGGTAGTTGACTAATAAGTTCATGATATGGTCTTTACGCGGTAAAACAATAGGGTGCCGTTGGTCGAAACTCAATTGCGAGTTGGACAAGCGTCCACCTACCCTTACAATCCCATCCTGTAAAAATGGCTTAAGGCGTTGAAAGGCGCGACTACAAGCTCTATTCGATTGTAATCTTCTAATTTCTTCAGAGAAGTGCGCACGTTGAAGTTCACGTAATACTAGCGACTCAGCATAGTTGTAATCGGATACTAAGACATACAAACGTCGCGGTAACAGCTTCGCGAATCGACAAACGTAAATTACGCTACGCAATAATTTCGACCAAGAGGACAAGTGGTTCGCCAAAGCAATGATTGGAGAAACCTCGCTCGAAACGTTCGCCACTAGAGCGTGTCTCTTCTCTTCCGGCGGTTGTGACACTGACGAAGGTTCGAAGTCGGTTATTGGCCATTGCGAGGGATCCAAGTGAACCCAAGCAGGTCCGTGGAACCAAAGCGGGTGGTCCATTATTTGCATCGGGGTGAGTCCACGGGATAGACAATCGGCGGGGTTTTCCGTACCGGACACGTGATAAAAGTTCCGCGTTTCTAACTCGTCTTGTATCTTGGCCACTCGGTTCGCAACAAACGTGTCCCAACGGTGGGGTGAAGAATTAACCCAGCATAAGGCGACGGTGGAGTCGGAAAAGGCAAATATCCTTTCTATGTGAACTCTATCCCTACATGCGCTGATAACTGCGGTAATAAGCTTGGTGAGTACTAATATTGCGCAAAGCTCTAAGCGCGCCAGAGAGACAACCTTACGGGGGGAGACTCTCGACTTAGAACTAATGAGGCTAATCGAATTTCTACCATTATTCTGGACGTGGAAATATACAACGCCCCCGTAAGCCTTCTCGCTGGCGTCTGCAAACCCAACGACTGTTATGGCGCTACTTCTATCTACGTTTATATGACGCGGTATTTTAATTTCTCTTAATAAAGGAAGTTCCTCTCTAAAGCGCTGCCACAACCGAACAATGCTGTCAGGCGGCGAGTCATCCCAGTCGCATTCCAATAACCAAAGTTGTTTAATTAAAAGCTTAGCGTATAATACCACCGGAGCTACGAAACCCATGACGTCCCATAATCTAGCAACGCATGACAGTATTGTGCGCTTTGTGCATTTCTCTACGGGCGGATTTACCTTAAGGCTAAACACGTCGGACTCTGGTGACCAACACAGACCGAGCACCTTGTGTGTATCAGAATCGTCGAATTCCTTTATCGCCGAAAGACGGTGTGATAGTGGGATTGCATCCAAAACCGGACGCGAATTACTAGTCCACTTCACAAGATCGAATTGACCCGATTTCATGAGCCTTATAACCTCGGCGGTGGTTAGGGTAGCCTCCTCCACGCTATCGACCGAGTACACAAAATCATCTATATATAATCCGCTCTCAATTGCCCTCTTAGCTTTAGGATAAGAGGGACCTTCATCGTGAGTGAGCTGTCTCACCGTGCGTAACGCATGAAATGGGCTCGACTTTAAACCAAAACAAACGCGGTTAAATTCAAACACCATTAGAGGTTCCTTTGGGTTGAAACGATATAAAATGCGTTGGAATCTACGGTCGCATTCACGGACCCCTATGCAAAGAAACATTTGGCGAATATCGGCGGATAGTTCTATACTAAACAAACGAAAATTGACTATTATATTAAATAAACTGCCCTGTATATTTTGCCCACTATAGAGGATATCGTTAAGCGACAGGTGAGTGCTAGTTTTAGCACTAGCGTCGAGCACTACACGTAACTTAGATGTAAGTTTGTCCTCTCTAATGACTCCGTGGTGTGGTATGAAATACGACGGTGTGTCTTCGTAATTATCTAATTTCGAAGCCACAAGTGATATGTAACCTTCTCTTATGTATTCGCTAATGACGCCGTCGTAAGCTTCCTTTAACTGGGGTGAAGCGAGCATCCTACGCTCCAAGCTGTAGAAACGTTTTTCCGCCATTTGACGCGAATCGCCGAGAGATAAAACATCTCCTTTAAAGGGTAGCGCTACACTATATCTACCGTCGCGATCACGAACGGTCGTGCGGACGTAAATTTCCTCGCATAACCTGTCATCTGAGCTAGCTATGGGTGGGACGTTCACCTCCTCCATCTCCCAAAATTTGCGGACTAACGACTCGAGCGGTTCGACAGCCATACCACAATAAGAGGTTGCCGAAATACTATCTATGATGGGGGCGGAGCCAAGGATCACATAGCCCAATACGGTTTCCAGTGCGTAAGGCGCGGTATGCGAGGAGTTGCCCCTGACCTTATTGTTTAACAAAAGATGAGGGAAAAGCGATGCTCCAATGAGCATGTCTATGTTTCCAGGAACGGCGTAAGTGTCGTCCGCCAGAGTCAAATTCTTAAATTCAATCATTGCCGAGGTGTCAAACGAAACGGTTGGCAACCGTTCAGTGACCCTATCTACTACTAGTGCATTTATATCAAAGTTAACATTACGATCTATCCGAGAATAAATTTTTAAATTTATATATCCCTGTGTCGATTTACTAGTGCCTCCGATGCCTTTAATTACAGGACATGAAAGTGACCTATTTATTACTAAGCCTAAGCGCTGACAACATTGTCGCGTTATAAAGCTATTTTGGGCTCCGCTGTCCAGCAGTGCACGGACGCTTTGTTCGTTTCCACGCGAATCCCTAACCAAAATACGTGCCGTACCCAGTAACGCGGTTGAAGGAGGTTGTGCTCTCATATTTGCCAATGAGCACAGAGCGACATCACCAGGTCGATCGCTAGAATCGTTGACCTTAGTAGGGGCGAATTCCTTATCCGCTTTACTTGACGCCGCTATGTTGCTATTTTCAAAATGTAATAGCGTGTGATGTTTCCTGGCGCACTTGCTACATACGGAACTCTAATTGCATTTTGCAACTAAATGCTTATCGCTTAAGCAGTTCAAACATAGGTTGTTTGTCTTTACTAATTTATAACGCTCGCTTGGTGAATATTTACGAAAAGTCGCGCAATTATATAAATTACCGTGTCTATCTTTACATACTATACAAGTATGCTGGAGTGATGTTGGCGTAGCGGTTACGTAAGTTAACGACCCTGCTATTTTAGATGGTTGAGTCTGTCTACGGTCGACGCACCTTTTAATCTCCTGTTTAACGTTCGGAGAGCGCTGCATCACCTTTATTTGATCTCGCACGAACGATGCTAATGAATGAAAGGAAGGCATCTCCGAGCTACGATGCTCCATTTCAAACGCACGCACGGTGTCGGGGTCCAACTTCTTCAATGCAATATGGAGAAACACCACGTCCATAAGATCATTAAATTTCAAATTCTTAAGTGCAGCCACCGATGCCACAAATTTATCTAGAAATTGCTCTAAGCCGTTGATGTTCGCGGATGATATAGATTTAAGATCGAATATCTAGTTCAAATATTCGGAAGCTAACATTCTCCTATCTTCATATTTAGTTTTAAGCGTTTCGAATATTAATAAGTAATTGTTTGCTGTAGGTGTAAAACCAGAGCAGATCGACTGTGCCCTGCCACTAAGTTTACTGATTAAGTAATATAATTTTTCGGCGTCCGATAACGATGGGTTATTGTGTATATTGTTTTGAAAACTACTGAAGAAGAAGGGCCACGTCTTAATATCACCGTTAAATACCGGAATATCTATTGGCGGCAACCTAATCGAGTCGCTTGGACGTACCTGTTTTTCCGGCTTTGCTTCGTTTTGAGATAGGGATCTCGCAATTCTTTTCACGCGACACAACATATCTTCGAATGCCAGCAGCGGTTGGTAGTTCACTATGTATTTCGGGTCGATTTGTAATTCCAAATGATTAATTTGGTCTAATATTTTTTCGTAATCTATTCGTAAAGAATCTATCGTTTCGATTTCAGTCAAAAAGGTTTCCCGCACTGCTTCTATATGAATGTTCTTTATATAATCACTTATATTCTGCATACGCGAAAAGAGTATGTCCCTCTTGGCATAAAGCGTTTTAATTTTGATTTCACTTCCACTAACTGCCATTTTAAACTATTATAATATAGTTATATCAATCACAATTAATCTCACAACGCACAAACAATGAAGGATGGACACTCGGTATGCCGTATTACGTAATTAAATCGAACACCTGCGCAGCGAGTCGAGGTGACGCGTCATTTGCACTCAATAATTTTTTGTGGGTAAGCGTATCAAACGGTTCCTATTACACTGTTTCAATTATTTAATAGGCTTTAAATTTAATCAAATACGAGCGCTTGAAAACGAATAATTCTGTTTGCGAGTACCTAATCATAATTTAAATTTAAACGAACACTATTTAAGTCTATTCTATAAATTAGAGTGCATTATCTAATTAATTAATTCAACAATTCGACCAAAATCCTGCCGAAGTGACCATAAAATGGTGGAGCCACGTGTCTAAGGCTGCCGAAGTCTAATTCCCCGGTCGAACCTTAAACCTATTACGCGAGATATTAACTAAAGTGGACTGTATATGCGGTTGCTTCTACGCTTACGTAAAGGCGACTACTATAGCATGCGGTATAATGCACTCGCTCTTCCCTAAAACTAAACTATTATTGTGCCAAATCGCTGAAAAGGAATCCTGCCTTATTAGGAGAACAACAAAATTGGAGCGGGTTAAACTATGTAAGGCAGGAGCTAATTAAAGGAATATTGACTCACCGGGGTTTCTTCTATTTGTGTAGAGCACTATAGCTGCAACTTCTGGAACTTCTTCTAGACAGACACTCTGGGGCCCCAGGGGTGCGTCGGGAGAGAAGCGTTGTAGTTTCAACGACGACTGCGGTGGAAAGAGGACGCGCAACGGTCGCGCGTGTCTTATATGTCCTCGGCTCCGATGATTACGTGACATTCTAGAATCATCTTCTTGCCCCTCCCACCCCACCACCCCGATGTGTCGATAGGAGGGTACGAATGATATCGTTTTTCGGAAAGGAACAAGCGGCTTGGCACCTCTACCGTCAAATATAATAATCCAATGTAATCCAATGGTTTTTTCCGCGCAACCAATATATATATATATATATATATATATATATATATATATATATATATTCCGCGCAACCAATATATATATATATATATATATATATATATATATATTATTTTTTATCAATAACAATAAGTCGAAAGCAACAAGTTAATTGGATTTTGTTTTTAATAAATATTATATAAATTACCCATTGATAAATTATATTAATATGATTAAGTTACACGTTATAATTATATGAATAAATTCATGTATTATTAAAAATCAAATTGTTAATTTTCATACTTTTATTTAAGAAATGCTTTTATTATATTAAGATTATTATTTGTGGTTTTATAAAAGATAAGTGTTAAACCTCGACCCTTTATAATTTCTTAAGAAGGGGATTGTAGGTATCTTGAAAATAAATTATAATATTTTGCATGCAGGTATATAATAAAGACAGACTTGTCTCAACTCCCGTGTTTGATTGCCGCATCCAAACAATACAAAATTAACTGGTACTACCATCTACTTGGGATCCTATAATAAATAAAATTAAATCCCAACCCAAGCATACAACTGCAAGACTTCAAGATACCATAAGTTCATACTGTATAGATCGGAACAAAAGTTAAATTTTAATCTATGGTAACCGTGGTTAACTATGACATATGGACGTTGAACATCTCAGTCCCGCCCGTGACCATGAGTGCTGTAAAGCGTTCGAAACGTCGGGTATTTAAAAAGTTAAATATACGCGATAAATTCCGTAAAAACTAGTATTATTTCAATGGATATCAGATTTCCGTCGACGCCCCTTTAGGCTCCTCAGACCATTGTCTTGTCCGGAGTGTGGTGCCACTCACGCAGAAATCGCAGTTGCCTTCTGCAAGCTGCCGCCATGTTTGGCACTAAAGGTCAGGAAATTGAGATGAGATGCGGTCCTTCTTTGCATCCTACCCTTGGGGGCGGGTTTGCTTCTCGCCGGACGATCCCAACGTTGTTGCGGATTCTGTCGCTGATGTGGTACTTCAGGGTATGGAACTTTTTATTCCATCCTCTGTTGTACACATTGAAGGCAAATCTCAGTCATGGTTTGGTCGCTCCTGTAAAACAGCATCATGCTTTAAGCAGGAGTGCTACCAAACCTGGGCTGACGCATCAACGTCCCGGGATGTAAACACCAGCGCTCTAAAAAAGAAGTATAATTCCGCCTCTAGGTCCTTCAAAAGAGTCATTGCCAAGCCAAAGTCAGAGCACATTGGCAGAATTGGCGAGAAACTAGTTCGTCTTCCTTCTGGAACCCGTACATTAAGGTCTCTCGCCAAGGCTTCCCAGGGGAATTTCTGTCAGGTATCTCTTCCATCCCTGTACAGGGAGGACGACTCACTGGCCCATACCGCAAAGGAGAAAGCCGATCTTCTAGGCTTTTTCTTTGCATCCAACTCGACTCTCGATGACGATGGGAGTACGCCGCTGACCATCCCGCGGTGTGAGTGCTCCATGCCGGAAGTGCAGTTCACACAGCGCTCGGTTCGCAAAGCACTCCTCTCCCTGGACATCTACAATTCGAGTGGGCCTGACCGAATCCCTGCAATTGAGCTGAGGACGTGTGCTCCAGAGTTGGCACCGGTTTTAACGCGTCTTTTCCAGTACTCCTACTCCCTAGGCATAATCCCAAAATCAGGGAAGACGGCTTTCATCCACCCGATCCCTAAAAAAGCGACCGCTCAGACCCGTCCAACTACCGGCCTATTGCCATAATCTCGCCTCCTTGTTCTCCAAAACAATGGAGTGTATTGTTAACTGCCAGCTCATGAGGTACCTTGAGGATCACCAGCTGATTAGTGATCGCCAATACGGTTTTCGCTGTGGTCGATCAGCTAGTGATCTTCTAGTCTACCTATCTCACAGATGGGCGGAGGCAGTAGAGTCTAAGGAGGCATTGGCCGTTAGTTTGGACATTGCGAAGGCCTTTGATCGGGTCTGGCAAAAAGCACTTCTTTCGAAGCTCCCTTCCTACGGGCTTCCCGGGAAATTGTGCGATTGGATCACCAGCTTCCTTGCAGATCGGAGCATCAAGGTCGTTGTTGACGGTGCAAGCTCCGATTACAAGCCTATTAATGCTGGTGTTCCACAAGGCTGCGTGCTATCCCCAATGCTGTTTCTTCTGCATATCAATGATATGTCGCAAACCCGTAACATTCATTGCTATGTAGATGACAACAGTCGTGATGCTATGTACACCGGCAGTGCCAATATTTCGCGGGAAAACGTCTCCGAGTACCGGGACAAACTTGTGTCTGAAGTCGAGTCTTTGCTGAACGGAGTTTCGAATTGGGGGCGACTAAATCTAGTCCAGTTTAACCCCCAGAAGTTACAAGTTTGCGCGTTAATCGCTAAGCCCCTTAGACGTATCTCCTTAGTTTCAAGGCACTCCCCTTGTTGCCTCAGCCAGTATCGGAATCCTCGGCGTCGACATGTCGAGTGACGTACAGTTTCGTGTTCACTTGGAAGAGAAGGCCGAATTGGCCTGTAAAAAGCTTGGCGTGCTCAGCAGAGCGGGACAGTATTTCATGGCGGCACATCGCCTGCAACTTTACAAGGTGCAGGTTCGGTCGCACATGAAATACTGTTCCCATCTCTGGGCTGGAGCTCCACAGTACCAGCTCCTTCCACTTAACCGCATCCAGCGAAGAGCGGCTCAAATTGCCGACGACCGTGTGCTTTCCTATCAGCTTGATTCACTGGTGCTGCGAAGAGATATTGCATCTCTTTGCATTTTCTTTCGCATATACCATGGAGAGTGCTTTTAGGAGTTGTTCTGATTAATCCCAGCCGCCAAATATCGTAAACGCACTACGCGGCAAACGTCCCGATACCATCCACACCATCTGGATGCTTGGCAGTCCACCACTGTACGTTTCAAAAGGAGTTTTCTTCCGCGTACAACCTCTCTGTGGAATAGTTTACCACCGGTGATTTTTCCAGACCGATACGACCTGGGGACCTTCAAGAAAAGAGCTTACTCCTTTCTAAAGAGCCGGCAACGCACCTGAAATTCCCCTGGTGTTGCGGTTGATCATGGGCGGCGATAGTCACTTAACATTAGGTGAGCCGCATGCTCGTTTGCCCCCCCCCCCCCTTCTATAAAAAAGAACTCTTACGATTCTTCAAGTAATATGAAAATAAATAAATATGTTTATTAACAACGAATTTTGCAAGCTGAACGGTGGAATCACTTGGTTTTTATTAAAATAAATCGAAAACATCGCCATCCTTCTATAGCAATACACTGCTCTCACATATGCCTCTCACTGCGACACCTATTTCAATTTAATGATTCATATATCTACGTAATTACCACTTGCGCATGGCGCAAGTCATCGCTCCATGTAGTATAAAAGCGTTCTAAAATACGTTTGTCCAAGCGTAATTTATTCCTTTTCGTTACAAGTTAATTCAAACGTTTTTTTCATCTGTAACAGATGTGGGCAACCCATTGCTACCTTAAAAAATAATATTAGAAAAAAAAAGTTATGCATATTGTAGGATGTAACAATCTTTTGTACAAAAAGGAAAAAATGCCGTAACACAATATAAAAATAAAGAGAGAAAACAAAAGGCGACCTTATTGCTACATGGCAATTTTTCTAGACAAGCCACTCTAAGGATTTAATAAAAAGGGTGAAATATTTCTGCTCATGCGATATGTTACGTTTGCACATGGAAAACTCAGGCTCAAACTCAGTAATACTAAGACTGTGGATTAAAGTGGTTGAAGCTCTATTTGCTATCAGACCTACTGGGGAGGGCGACGATCCACCTATGCTAAGATGTATTCATTGAATATTTATTTCGTCATATTATTAACATACAGTCAGTGTAGCTAACACTCCAGTTTTAGCTGCACATCTATAGTTGTTTTCAGATATTATATACCTAGTTACATATTTTTGTAGTTTATACTATAATATTGAAGTAGATTTCAGTTTTCTTTTGTCAATTGATCACAGCATTTTCACGTGATTATACAGTTCTGTTCACAGACAGATGGGCAATATAGCATACAATGTTCTTGTTACAGTTATTAACCTCTGAAATTATTACTAAATTGTTATACGTGGTAGAACCACGATACAGCTATATTACGGTGCAGCACGAATGAGTCAGCTCGACCGGGGAAGGACCACGCTCTCACAGAATACCAGCGTTAAATAGCAGCTTAATACGGTTGTGTTTCGGATGGGGAGTGTAGATATCCGGAGATATTTTTTCATTTACAATTACATACAAAAACTTAGTCAAATTCGGTCCAGTCGTTTAGGAGTAGTTCAATGACAAAAACGTGTAGAAAAGAATTATGTACAACATCATATAAAGATTTTCGTTGATATTAAGTTTTTATTTGTATTATAATCTATTGTACACAAAAAGATCATACAACTTCGAATATATTATTGGAAGTTAATATATAAGACAGGAACGAGAGGAATCCTCTTATGCCTAGAAGTGCGTCCCGTCCCATTTTTTATCTATTTCCAACGCCAAACAACAATGCCTGTACTATTGTGTTCCAGTCTAAAGGGTAAATTATATAGAGAGCCAGTATAATAACAGGATGTAAGATATTCATTTCATTTTTGCGCCCTCCTTTCTGCCAAGGAGGGTCGAGTCCGTATACGGCTTAGAGATCTCTCTTCAGATCGGTAAGCCAATCCATAAGGGCGGTGTTTAGTGGTTAAAAGTCTCCACATAACCACGCAACCGGCTGCGTGGTATGCTATGAGCATTCACCGTCTCCCTCCCCCGCTCCGGAGGGTTGTCCATATTTGCTTCGGGCGCAAAAAAATATTTTATTTTGGTCCTAGAATAGGATAACGTATAGTATTTAGTTGACCGGTTTGAAGTTGCTTGCAGGTGTCCATGATACTCAATAGTCACTTATGTGGTTGAGTGTAAATGCGCTTGTCATTTTAATTGTACATATTGTAAACAAAGCTGACGTGTAGTGGCGGTGTAGGGAAATTCACGTCCTCATTGCATCCCATGAGTTCTGTAAGAGGCTTCAGAGGAAAACGAGACAAAAGACGGGCAGCTGCATTTTTCTGATAGGAACTCAAAATAATATAAGTTTATTTTAATAGAAGAGGGGGCTAACGAGCACACAATTCACCTAATGTTAAGTGACTACCGCAGCCCATGAACAACCGCAACACCAGGGGAATTTCAGGTGCGTTGCCGGCCCTTTAGAAAGGAGTAAGCTCTTTTCTTGAAGGTCCCCAGGTCGTATCGGTCCTGAAAAATCGCCGGTGTTAAATTATTCCACAGAGAAGTCGTACGTGGAAGAAAACTCCTAGTGAAACGTACTGTGGTGGACCGCCAAGCATCCAGATAGTGTAGATGGTATCGGAAAGTTTGCCGCGTAGTGCGTGAGTGAAATTTGGCGGCTGGGATTAATCCGAACAATTCCTCAGAGCACTCCCCGTGATAGATGCGATAAAATACGCAAAGAGATGCAACATCTCTTCGCAGTGCCAGTGAATCAAGCAGATAGGAAAGCACTCAATCGTCGACGATTCGAGCGGCTCTGCGCTGGATGCAGTCAAGTGAAAGGAGCTGGTACTGGGGAGCCCCAGCCTAGAGATGGGAACAGTATTCCATGTCCGGCAGAACCTGCCTTGTAAAGTTGCAGAGGGGTCGACCGGCATGAAATACTGTCCTGCTCTGTTGAGCACGCCAAGCTTTTTAGAGGTCACTTTGGCCTTCTCTTCCAAGTGACTACGAAACTGCACGACACTTAATATCTCGATGCCTAGGATTCCGATACTGGATGAGGCAACAAGAGAAATGCCTTGAAACTGAGGAGATACGACAAAGGGGTTATTTTTAGCGTTTAACGCGCAAACTTGTGTCTTCTGAGGGTTAAACAGGACTAGATTTAGTCGCCCCCAATCCGAGACTTTGTTCAGCAAGGAGTCGACGTCAGACACAAGTTTGTCTCGGTACTCGGAGACGTTTTCTCGAGAAATTTGGCATGGCGGGTGTACAAAATATCACCAGTACTGTTGTCCGCATAGCAATGAATGTTGCAGGCCTGCATTTGACTTGACATGCAGAAGAAACAGCGTTAGTGATAGCACGCAGCCTTGTGGAACACCAGTATTAATAAGCTTGTAATCGGAGCTTTCACCGTCTACAGTGACCTTGATGCTCCGATCTGCAAGAAAGCTGGTGATCTAATTGCACAATTTCTCAGAAAGCTCATAGGAAGGGAGATTCAAAAGAATCGCTTTGTGCCAAACCCGATGCCTCCCCTTTGACTCTACTGCCTCCGCCCATATATGAGTGAGATAGACCAGAAGATCACCACCACATATTGGCGATCACTAATCAGCTGATGATTCTCTTGGGATCGAGTGGATGAAAGCCGTTTTCCATGATTTTGGGACTACGCCTAGAGAGTAGAAGTACTAGAAAAGACGCGTTAAGACCGATGTTAACTCTGGAGCACACGTTCTCAGCATAATTGGGGGGATACCGTCAGGCCTACTCGACTTTTGGATGTCCAAGGAGAGGAGTGTTTTGCAAACCGGGTGCTTTGTAAACCGTACCTCCGGCATTGAGCACTTACACCGCGAGATGGTCGGCGGCGTACTGCTTCCGTCATCGAGAGTCAAGTTGGATGCAAATAAAGAGCCTAGCAGATCGGCTTTCTCTTTTGCGGCATCGGCCAGTGAGTTGTCCTCCCTGTGCAGAGATGGAAGAGATGGCTGACAGAAATACTCCTGTACAGCCCTGGCGAGAGAAGCCAGCCTTGGCGAAGTAACGATTGCCAGTCCGCCTGTCAGGCGTGACAACCATTTCAAATATATTGTCACGACCAGTCTCAAAAGAAACTAACCATGCATACAGGACAGAATTAAAGTGCACGAGCATGTGGGCATCATATTTAGTGTGAGAAATAAGCCTGACAGTATGATTTACTAAAGTAAAGTTTATTTATTACCATCGCTTAAGATTAGACTAGATATCTCATAACAAACAATCAGGCAATTTTTTACACCTGCAATACAAAACACAGGAGCCCTATTACGTTTCCATTATGTGCATGCTATAAATTTAGTCTTTCCTGGGATACGATGCTCCAGTCACATACTGCGTGCACAGCACAGTATTGTCAAAATTAAGCTCTATTATATAATACAAAGGTTAAATGGTAGTCGAGTGGCAGTATCGTACTGGCAAACCCAGCATGGAGCCCTACTATGAAGTGATCGTCTGATGTAACACCGAACGGTATTTTGTCGGAATCTATGCGGGAGGCCTATTTTTAGAAATGGATGAGCTGTAGCGATTGTTCGATAGTGATAGCATATGCATATTTTATATGTATTTGCTATCACTATATGTTATCAGCTATATTTGACTGCCTCGTAGGTCTAATGGTCTTAACCGTGTGATTCGAACTCTAAGGTCGTGGTAAGGCTGGGAGTTAGAACATTGGTGGTATTTAACCCCTGTAGTACGTCAAGCACGTAAAGCCGTATATTAATATGAGTATATATTTTATATATATATTTATTTTATATATATATATATATATATATATATATATATATATATATATATATATATATTTTCTGTATGTGTGCGCTGAGGTAACTGTGTGTGTGTGTGTGTGTGTATGACGTGCCAATGGCGATGAGTAGTCCTCACCATATTATATTACGACACCCCTGATTTTCTTCCAAGTCCAAGTACAGTATTTGAATCTATTATACGCCAAATTTTCACGATTGTCTTATTTGCATTTGATTGCAAATGACTTTTTAACGAGAATCGGAAGGCGTTGACAAAATGCATATCCTTGAAAAGGCTTTTGTCTATAGAACTTAAGCTCTGAGCTTTTAAGAGCAGTATGCAGCTTATCGCAGCGCATTATCGCCCTAAATCACTTAAGTGCACTTCGTATTGATCTTTAGCATACTCCAGGGAAACGTAACGTTTCGAACGCTTTCATATCAAGGGAACTCTTGTAACCTGGCCTGCTGAGATAACCGGTTACTTCGCCTACGCAGATTCCAGATGTGGAGGATCATGTACTTTCCCTATTGGACTTTCTGCTGACCTCTCATCTGGACGGATATCTGGTCTCCGTTGAAGCCCCTCTTGGCTCATCGGACCATTCTCTGATCCGGAGTACGGTGTCACTCACGATCTTGTCGTGGTTGCGTTCTGCAGGTTGCCGCCATATTTAGCAGGCACTATAGGTTAGCCTATTGGCACATGATGCAATACTTTTGCGTCATACCCTTGGGGGCGAGTTTTCTTCTCACCGGATGATTCCAGGATTAAGATCAGGGAACGAAATTATTTATTTCATTATCTGTGGTGCCTATTGGAGGCAGAATTCAGCCATATTTTGATCAATCCTGTAAAATTGCATCACGCCATAAGAGTACTGCCGAGCCTAGGCTGTGCCGGGATGCAAACACCAGCGCTCTTAAAAGAGTTATGATTTCGCCTTCAGGTTCTTCAAAACTGTTATTGCTAAGACAAAGTCAGAGCACATAAGCAGAATTGGCAAAAAACTTGTTCGACTTCCTTCGAAGCCTAGAATACGTGCGATCTGGTCTCTAGCCAAGGCTGCCCAAGGGAACTTCTGTCAGCCATCTCTGCCATCTCTGCACAGGTAAGATGACTCACTGGCCCATGCCGCACAGGAGCGAGCCGATCTGATAGGCTCTCTCCAACTCAACATTCGTTGACGCGACGAACACACCTCCGATCATCCAATAGGTTGAGTTCTCCATGCAGGATGTGCTGTTTACACAGCGCTTAGAGCGCAAAGCACTCGTCTCCTTGAACGTCAACAAGTCGAATGGTTCTAATGGAGTCCAACTTATTGTACTGGAGACGTGTACTCCGGTGTTGGCACTGGTTTTAATGCATCTTTTCCGGTACTTCTACTTCCGAGGCGTAGTCCCGAATTCATGAAATACAGCTTGAATGGACCTTTTTAAGAGATCGGGTGCACAATCTTTTAAAAAGGTCCGATCATAAAGAGCTCGGTCGCCAATGCTCTGTGCTGGATGCGATCAAATGGAAGGAGCTAGCACTGGTTAGTCCCAGTTCAGAGATGGGAACAGTATTTCATGTGAGGTCAAACCAGCGCCTTGTATAGTTGCAAACCGTGTGCCGGCATGAAATACTGTCTCGCTCTGCTGAGTAGGCCAAGCTTTTTAGAGGCCGATTTGACGTCCTCTTTCACGTGACCACAAACTTGCACGTCAGTCGATGTGTAAAAAAATATATATATTCGGTCCAACTTCGACCGAGATGTCAATCGACGGATTGAACTCGGCTGAAAAGCGTTCGGTAAATTACGATACATCTTCTCGACAGGTATACCTCAAACTCTGAAAACTAGATTATATAACCAGTGCGTGTTGCCAGTGATGACCTATGGAACTGAGACTCGGTCCTTCACCGATGAGGAGGAGAAATGAGGACGCTCAAGTTCGTTTAGCGAGCTATGGAGAGGGATATGCTCGGATTTTCTCTCCGTGATAAACTCAGAAATGAGGATATCCGCAGAGTGATCGACATAACCCAACGGAGTAGTAAGCATTCCTTCCTCTGTGGTGCCCATTGGAGGCAAATCTCAGCCATGGTTTGGTCGCTCCTGTAAAATAGCATCATGCTTTAAGCAGGAGTGCTACCAAGCCTGGGTTGATGCATCAGCGTCCCGGGATGTAAACACCAGCGCTCTAAAAAAGAAGTATAATTCCGCCTCTGGGTCCTTCAAAAGAGTCATTGCCAACGCAAAGTCAGAGCACATAGGCAGAATTGGCGAGAAACTAGTTCGCCTTCCTTCTGGAACCCGTGCATTCTGGTCTCTCGCCAAGGCTGTCCAGGGGAATTTCTGTCAGCCATCTCTTCCATCTCTGCACAGGGAGGACGACTCACTGGCCCATACTGCAAAGGAGAAAGCCGATCTTCTAGGCTCCTTCTTTGCGTCTAACTCGACTCTCGATGACGGGGGGAGTACGCCGCCGACCATCCCGCGGTGTGAGTGCTCCATGCCGGAAGTGCAGTTCACACAGCGCTCGGTTCGCAAAGCACTCCTCTCCCTGGACATCCACAAGTCGAGTGGGCCTGACGGAATCCCCCCAATTGTGCTGAGGACGTGTGCCCCAGAGTTGCCACCGGTTTTAACGCGTCTTTTCCGGTACTCCTACTCCCTAGGCGTAGTCCCAAAATAATGGAAGACGGCTTTCGTCCACCCGATCCCTAAAAAAGGCGACCGCTCAGACCCGTCCAACTATCGGCCAATCGCCATCACCTCCTTGTTCTCCAAAGCAATGGAGTCCATTGTAAACTGCCAGCTCATGAGGTACCTTGAGAATTAGTGACCGCCAATACGGTTTTCGCCGTGGTCGGTCAGCTGGTGATCTTCTGGTCTACCTCACTCACAGATGGGCGGAGGCAGTAGAGTTCAAGGGGGAGGCATTGGCCGTTAGTTTGGACATTGCGAAGGCCTTCGATCGGGTTTGGCACAAAGCGCTTCTTTCGAAGCTCCTTTCCTATGGGCTTCCCGAGAAATTGTGCGATTGGATCACCAGCTTTCTTGCAGATCGGAGCATCAAGGTCGTTGTAGACGGTGCAAGCTCCGATTGCAAGCCTATTAATGCTGGTGTTCCACAGGGCTGCGTGCTATCGCCAACGCTGTTTCTTCTGCATATCAATGATATGTTGCATACCCGTAGCATTCATTGCTATGCAGATGACAGCACTGGTGATGCTCTTTACACCGGCCGAGCCAATATTTCTCGGGAAAACGTCTCCGAGTGCCGGGACAAACTTGTGTCTGAAGTCGAGTCTTTGCTGAACAGAGTCTCGGATTGGGGACGACTAAATCTAGTCCAGTTTAACCCCCAGAAGACACAAGTTTGCGCGTTAACCGCTAAAAAGAACCCCTTTGTCGTATCCCCTCAGTTTCAAGGCACTCCCCTTGTTGCCTCAGCCAGTATCGGAATCCTCGGCGTCGACATATCGAGTGACGTGCAGTTTCGTGGTCACTTGGAAGGGAAGGCCAAATTGGCCTCTAAAAAGCTTTGCGTGCTCAGCAGAGCGGGACAGTATTTCATGCCGGCACACCGCCTGCAACTTTACAAGGCGCAGGTTCGACCGCACATGGAATACTGTTCCCATCTCTGGGCTGGGGCTCCCCAGTACCAGCTCCTTCCACTTGACCGCATCCAGCGCAGAGCGGCTCGAATCGTCGACGACCGAGTGCTTTCCGATCGGCTCGATTCACTGGCGTTGCGAAGAGATGTTGCATCTCTTTGCGTATTTTATCGCATCTATCACGGGGAGTGCTCTGAGGAATTGTTCGGACTAATCCCAGCCGCCAAATTTCGTGAACGCACGACACGGCAAATGTCCCGATACCATCCACACCATCTGGATGCTTGGCGGTCCACCACTGTACGTTTCACAAGGAGTTTTCTTCCACGTACAACCTCTCTGTGGAATAGTTTACCACCGGCGATTTTTCCGGACCGATACGACCTGGGGACCTTCAAGAAAAGAGCTTACTCCTTTCTAAAGGGCCGGCAACGCACCCGCAATTCTCCTGGTGTTGCAGTTGATCATGGGCGGCGGTAGTCACTTAACATCAGGTGAGCCGCATGCTCGTTTGCCCCCTCTTCTATAAAAAAAAAAAAAAAAAAAGCATTGAAGTGGCAAAGGGCCAGCCGTGTAACTCGAAGAACCGATAGCGGACGGGGAAAAAAGGTTCACGAGTGGCAGCCTCGTACCGGTGGCATTACTTGGGGGAGGCCTATGTTCAGCAGTGGACTTGTGAATGGCTATAATTATATATATATATATATATATATATATATATATATATATATATATATATATATATATATATATATATATATATATATATTCCATACCGACATACCGACAAATACAGAATGGTCGCTGAAAAAATTGCATTGTCTCGTATGTTGTTTAAAGTCGAAAATATAAACATTTTTGTTCAATTCAGGCTTGCTTGAATCTCTGATAAAATAAAGGAGTATAGTGACCATATATCACTAATTTCAGAATATACACCGCTATCATGTTGCAATGTCAATAGGCGATCAACACTTACCGTCAGATGAGCCGTAAGCTCGTTTGCCCCTTTTCTGAGTATTTGTTCATATTCACTCACACTTACGTTCTATTTCAATCTCATTAACAATCATGGTCCACCATTAGATTCTCAACATTATATTACTGAAATAAAACATTTTAATTATATTAATAGAACTTTGAACTAGGTAAGACACATCAATGTATTAGATTAGGCGGATCTTAGCTTAGTAATTTTTTACATTTTTATATATGCCTAAAACGTAGTGATATATTCTTCTATATTCTTTTATATTCTTTGGATATACTTCATACATAACGGTAAGTATGAATAATCTAATCACAAAACTAAACAGTAATTATACAATTTCTTTGTAGAGGCTGTGTAGCCTGTGTAGTCACGGTGTTAGAATATCTATTGTCACATATCGTCTCATAGGTGTAGGAAGAGGCGACACAGGCAAATAAAGAGTTATGGCAAATATGAGGCTCTATGAGGCAAATAAACGGTAATTTAAGTGACAAATTAGATAGCTGTCAACTTATCTTAATATCGTACCGTGGGTGTCGTAAGAGGCAAACAGAACACTAACAACTGCCAAGAGTGAACTTTTATAATGAATGATCAACTGCGGCAAACATCCCAGTTATGAATCAATCTATGGGGGGATTGATCTATGGGCAATGTCCAGCAGTGGGCTTTGAATAGTCTGTAATGGATTTTTCAGATTTACCGGATTTAATTTATTTTATTTTTACTTATTTTGATTCCCGACGAATTTGGTGTCATACAACACCCGTAGTCACGGGGATACTTGGATGGGGTTAAAAATGAAAATGAAACGCGAGAACCGTTTACAGTGTAGTCACGGCGTTAGAATACCCAACACCCCATTCCGTCCCGTGGATGTCATTAGAAGCGACAGAAGGAAACAAAGCAGGAAATAGGCAGTAGCTTCTTTCTAATAATAACTAAAATAAAAATTGGTAGCCAAACCACTTGCCAAACGTGGCAACTATGGCAAATATCTCCACTATACGTCAATCTATAGCCCTATATTTAGCAGCGGGCTTCTATAATGTATGATTAAATGAATATCTTTACCTTTTATGTAGATTGAGAAAGAATGTGTTGCGACTTTAACTACTTTATACATTTTTTTAAGAATATGGGGTAAATAATTAGCGTAACTTTTGTGTAGTTTTTATAATATGATTAAATCCTACAACATTATTCTGTTATACAAAATTCTTTTTTAGCGACAGCTCTCGGAAATTTGTTCTCGTTCAACTTGAAAAATGTATCGTACAGCCCTTTGTTGTAACTAATTGCTATTTTCCCGGAGAGTGTGCGATCGACTTTGTGCGACGCAATTAATTTATTTGAGTGCCAATTTATTTTCAATGCCGAGTAAAATCAAATGAGAAATAAAACATATTGAATTGTTTAAAACCACGCGTGTGTCTTTAAAAACAAGTCTACTGCAGATCATAGGAATGCCACAAGCTACGGCTCTGGCCCACCTGTACCCATCGACTTCCTGCATCTCTTACTAGTTCGTCAATCCATCTAACAACCACCGCTATCACTAAAATAGCCCAATCCATGATTAGTACTAATATTTCTATAAATAAGTAGATATTATTTGATCAATTAAAAAAAGGTAAATTGTTATTTTTTTAATTATTCACTTAATACCTTATGGCATCCTCTACCAGTCAACCCTATTATTTCCACACTGGTCAGTTTAACACGACGGTGTTAATTTTGTTTTAATTTTAAATTCATGAATGTAACTTATGCATTTAAAACTTCAGACTCAGAACAGATATACGTTGGATGTGTAGCCCACATTTATTAGTGAATGGTAATACTTTAAATTTTATTCTTTACGGGGTAAACAGTTTAGTTTCTTGAAATTTATTTTTAGATTTTTGTTAAAGTTTAATTATTTAATGCTTTTGAGTGGATTAAAGAATACTTTCCTTCAGACCGGTCACGGCAAACATTCTCAACGTTGAATAGACATCTGCGTATGCTATTTGCAAATGTTATATTTAGTCCTCTCTTTTTCCATCCTTAGGGGAGGATTTTTTTATATTTAAATGGTGCAATGTTTGTGAACCAATCAAGATCAATCGATAAAAATAATTATTAAACTCAGTGCACAAACGTCGAATATGTTGACGACATACTATGTACAAATAATTACCATTAGCCAGATCGAGAACTTCCTTCTTTTTCGAAATTATTAATACAAACTTCCTCTTATAACTATTGCTATTATTTTCATTTATGCAGTGCACTGTGAAGTTGCAGCGCACGATAAAACTCCATAAAAATGTAATTTTCTGAACATTAAAACTTAGTACTTATTTTTATTTCGGATGCTTTACAGCACCCATAGGGGGTCCCCCCGTGATCATGGGTGATAGTAAAAATAAATTTAATATAAAAAATATAAAAAATAAAAAAAAATAAAAAAATATAATAAAAATATAATAAAAATAAATTAAAGTAATTAAACGCGATAAAATCCGTAAATAATAGTTTTATTCAATGTGTTCGCGTAAATTTATAGGCTGGCGCCTTTCACAACTCTACTGCTGATAATTTTTTTTGATGATAACATAGAATGATGATAACAGCCTATCGAAAGCTAAACATAGATCTTCACCACAGATTACGTCATTTATTATGGATGTTATGAGAATATATATGTGACCTCCAATTCTCTTCCGGAAACCGGTTCTCTTCAACCGGAGACCGGAGAAGGGAGCCTTTCGCTATGCAGCCTCAAAAATATGGAATAACATACCACTACATCTTAGACAGCTAAGCTCTATTACTAGTTTTAAAAGTCACCTAAAACAGTACTTGTTAAATGCACGAAAATACCTAGGCATGTTTAACACTAACACTAATATATCCTATATTTGATGGTTATTCGAGAGGTTTCACAGTTTCATGCGCTGTATCTTATTAATAAATAATTATTTTATTAATTGAAGATAAATGTAGATATCTATGGGTTACAGCATGCATTTAGCATCAGGTGGACTGTGTAATCGTTAGTCACCCTAATTCTATAAGAAAAAAATATAACCTTCAAACCGAATTTCAGTCACGATGGCCATTATGTAGTATATATACAAGCAAAGGTGCAATCTCTATTTCCTCACTCTCATAGTCCGAATTGACAGTAATTCGACCCAACCTGACAGAAATCAGACGCGGGACAAACGTGCTTTCCGAGGCACGGGGGTGAAAACCGCCTAGTTTTTGACTCCGGACTGCTACTGAAAATTTTTTGATGGAAAAACTGAATAACTGATTTTTGACCTGACCCAGGATTTGAACCCGGACCTCATGATTAGCGATCGCGCTTGCGACTATTAAACCAACGAGGCAGTCGATTTCGCAAATGCTGATCTAACACTCTACGAACTCTCTCAGCAATGATAGGATTCGAATCGTATCGAAAGATCGTGCCCAGTGGGGGTATTAACGCTGTTTCTTTACTTGTTAAAAAAATAGAACAAATTTTATTTAATACAGATTATTACGTAATTACTTATTGAAATTCATTTTATTACAACTGTTTCGGAAAACACATCTGTCCTAAGAACCAGAAAGGAACCCATCGGGATTTTTGGAAATCTATAATTTTACAATATTTTCATACAAACTTTCATATGAACTTTGATAGAACCTGCACAGTTGCTAGCACCACATTCCCAGAGATTATTTTCATTCAAGTAAACTTCACTGGAAAATTTAATGCCATCAAAAACGTAACTTGTAAAAAAAAACAAGTCTCGCAACTCAGTTCTTCTACCTTAAAAAGTTGTGAGATCCACGTAATACCAAGTCGGTTAACTTATGTCCTTCTGTTTTAAGTTATTACATAATTAGCTAACCTAACAACATTTTATAGTGACCATATCAAATCTTATATGTTTTAAATATATAGATTGACTTGGCAATCGCACTAAGCAATCTAATTTTATACAATATGTATTACTTGTGAGAACATTGTGTTTTCTTGCGATTGTTGATTGATGAATTTTTAATCGAAATTCACTTACCATCAGGACTGTGTGCTCGTTTGTCACATTTATTCCATAAATAAATCCAGTTTATCCAGTAGCAAAAATTTAGACCTTGGGTTAAATGGTCTAAGAGCAAAAATGATTCATAAGGCCTTTGAAAATAAAAACATCGTAATTCCAATACAAAAGACATTATCCCTTTTGATCCAGATGTTAAAGTGACGGACAAAAAAATAATGATATATTCTGTTAGAACTTATCCCTCTAATTATTTGTTAATATGGCACCAAAGCTGTAGGGTCATTGATTTTGGTTTTACAAAAGTGCGAAAAATCTTTTACATGCCTTAAGCGCAAAGCGCGTAGATATATTCTACCGGCGCCTAAAAATTTTGAATCCAACGTTTTGTCGCTTGAAATCGTGTCGTATCTAATACTCGTTTTGAACATATAAATAATACAGAAACACAATGTCAGAAAGACAGATTATTGTTGAACTTATTTTTTAATCGATTCATTGCAATTTTTACATTAAAAGAGTGATTAAAAGGGTGTACCGGTTACGGCTAGATGAAAAACTTTTTAAAAACAGAATAAAATTGATGAGAAAAAATTATTAACATGTTCGGTAAATAAGACTAGTTTTTACGATAATGCCTGATTACTACTAAAAATTAAAGTAATATTATAGTTAACTATTATGAGCGTTTTAAGATAATTCTGTTAAAAGATTCAATTAACAATATATAAAAAAATTTAATCTCAATAATAATAAATCTTTTGTGGATTGAGAATTTCTTTTTATTTATTTTTTTCACGACCATATGAGCTTCAAGAGTAGTTGACTTTTGGATTTTCAAAAACTTTTTTTTATTGACGTTGGACATAAAAATTATCAGAAAATTAGAAGTTATAGTAACAGATTATTTGTGAAAAAATGTGTTTATTTAAAATACTTTAAAAATTGACGTAAAACATGAGCGGTTAAGGCATGCACACTTGAATTTATTAAAAGTTTTTTTTCCAGAAAAAGATTGACCATAGGCAGGCATTGTTACAATATGGCTTTTCTCTTCTTACGTACTAATTACAGTCCGTACGAAGTCAATTATTTATGATAGGCATTATCAATGAATATAAATTTAAAATCTGCTAGTAAAAACTACTTGCAACCGAAATTAAATGATAATGGGAGCAATAGTTAGTTAAAACTAAGAACAGAAATGTAAAATATTATAATAAAATGAGTAATTTACAACAATATTTTAATGTTAGTGGAAATTAATGGTTCAAGAAAGATGGCAACAAAACACGTGAACTCAAGGTATAATAATTGTAAATATAATGCGTATAGATCTTATCATATATTACAGAATAGTGTTTATTATAAAAGATATTCTTTCCATAGAGGAAAATTATCATTAATTTACGAAAGCCATTAACGTCACGATTTATTTTTATAACAGAATTTAAGAAGAGTAATTAGGATGTAAAATGTAACATAACTAAAATGTTAAGTCCTCCATCCGCCCCGTGAAACGATACTTTTCACGTTAAGCTTTCCGTCGTTTTCAGTGAGACGCTTCAATCGAGTTTAAATCCTAAGAGCGAATTCGGAAAGCACCGAGCAGTTAGGAATAAGAAAAAAGGTCAGGCTCCGATCGCCCGCCCGTAAAATGTCTATTGTCAAACTTTGTGAGAATATTTTATTTAGACTGGAAGTAAAAAGATTTTTTCTTGTCTGCTTGGAATCTTATACTTAATAAAATTAAATCCAAACCCAAGCATAGAACTGCAAAACTTTAAGATACCGTAAGCTCGTTCTGCGTGTATCGGGCGTAATCTGGTTAAATATGACATCGGGACGTCGAACATCTCAGTCCTGTATAATCGGAATTAAAAAGGTTAAAATTAAACGTAATAAAATCCATCAAATTATTTTTATTCCTTAAACTACTCCTTTTTGAAGTTTGATAAAACATTATTCATCCTCGTTTGCCAAAAGCGAATGATAATCAAATAAATTAAAAAGCGCTTCTCCCTTGAGCGAGCACAGCCCTCGTTCAACAATGACGCTATGTTATTTAAGAACCAAACAAACTGAGTCGTGCGAATGAAATCAATTAGCTTTTCGTACAATTGTACCCCTACCTGTTAGTATAATCTTTGTGTACAAATTACAGGCCCGTATCAAAAAATAAACGTACTGTTTTCTGCTTCAACAAATTACTAACTCCTTCCTTTCCCCTACGTGTAATTTATCATAAGGTTAGACGTTTAATAACTCCGAGTGGGACGGTGAATAAACCTACTCGTGCGTTACAATTACTTTTCTTTTATAATGGTTTCTTATATTTGCACGAACACTACACATTTATTAACGCATGTATGAACTTATTTTGTACTCTCATCGTTTCGACCACTTTACAGCAGCAATGGTTCCAATGTTGTAACACGAAAATTTTCATGTACTTTATTTTAGCATATTTATGTTATTACATTCGATGAACGGAAATCAGTGCGCCATCTAACGTCATTAGTTCAAAGTAACTAGAAACGTATATTGACGAATCGAGCTAGCTAATTGCATGCAATTGACCTTTCGTGTTAGTTCGAAATCCTACCACGGATCGACGGTGGCGCGTAGCCCAAGGGAGGCCTAGTCTCTTTTGGAGCGAGCCGTTGTAATGATCGGACACGCACATATATAATTTTTGAATCGAATCGCCGGAACATGAATTTAAAGTGACGATTACTTGGGCGTACGGCCCCTTAAACACAGTGTCTACACGCAGTTTAATGTGTTCAAACACATCATCCCGTAAATTGCAAGTACTTAATGCGTTTGTCTTCTTAAAAGCACATGTGCTCTAATTAACGGTACATGGTATTTCATAGATTATTTTGTCTTGTCATAGGGGTCCTTAATCCTTACTTTGAATATGGTTCATTATCAAGTTTAACTATATGAACGAGGCGAGACAGGTTCAACTGGTAGCTATATTGGGACTGGGCGGCATGGAGACCGCGACCGGAATACACCTGGAGGACATCTATTATCTCACAGCTTCGCGGGATTGACCATAAACAGTGTTATATTGTGTAATCCACCAGGTTAGTCAAAACCTCAGTTCCCAGTGTACTTTAAAGTGACAACTTGATATTTAGATCTATCCGTATGAACTTTAGAAGGAAATAAACTACTTTTTGTCTGTATCTTTGAATTTTCATTTACTAATCATCTAACCACAGGCGCCCTGGGATACTTTTATTTTGATACTCGAGTCTCTTAACTCTCCGATGACCGTAGCCGGTGAGTAACGCAATAAAAAGTATTATAAAGTGGCTACCCAACGTTGAACCTTAAGTTGTTGGATGTTAGTAGATGAATTAAACTTAATTGTTACTATTTAAGCTGTTAAAACCCATTTAATATGAAAACTTAGTGAAATTTAATGTTAACATTTTTTTGATGTAGGTAGATTTAAGTAAGCTTGAGAACAAAGAAAGTTTAACTTGAAGGTGATTTATACGTACTTAAATGAATTAAAACTTAACATAATAAAAATATTTGTGCTATTTTAAGTAGATATTTTTAATATCAACCGATTTAAGACTTTTTTTGTAACCGTCAGTACATTTTAACAAAATGTCGATCCACAAGTATAATATACTATATTATATATATAATAAGTCTATATATATTTATATATAGACTCATTACATAAAGATGAAATCAGATATGAACTCGCCATTATTTGAGTTTCCACAGATGAAAATCTAACCACCGATGCATTGAGGAAGCAGATCCGCCAGGTGTACAAACTCGCACGCCGTGGAAGCATGAAGTGTGAACCACTCCAGTCACCCAGTATAGCCTCTGAACTAGAGATCTGCACCCCAAAGGTCGAACTTCTGGAATCCCAGCTGCAGGCGGGTAAAGTAGATGATCGCAATTTGACTCTTAAACTGTCTCATCGTGCAAATTATTTGATGGATAGGCTGGCTCGTATCTCTAAAAGTAGTTCGCATTTGTCAGAACATGAATTTAAAGTGACGATTACTTGGGCGTACGGCCCCTTAAACACAGTGTCTACAGGCAGTTTAATGTGTTCAAACACATCATCCCATAAATTGTAAGTACTTAATGTTTTTGTCTTCTTAAAAGCACATGTGCTCTAATTAACGGTACATGGTATTTCATAGATTATTTTGTCTTGTCATAGGGGTCCTTAATCCTTACTTTGAATATGGTCCATTATCAAGTTTAACTATGTGAACGAGGCGAGACAGCTTCAACTGGTGGCTATATTGGGACTGGGCGGCATGGAGACCGCGACCGGAATATACCTGGAGGACATCTGTTACCTCACTGCTTCACGGGATTGACCATAAACAGTGTAATATTGTGTAATCCACCAGGTTAGTCAAAACCTCAGTTCCCAGTGTATTTTAAAGTGACAACTTGATATTTAGAGCTATCCGTATGAACTTTAGAAGGAAATAAACTACCTTTTGTCTGTATATGTATCTTTGAATTTTCATTTACTAATCATCCAACCCTGGGATACTTTTATTTTGATACTCGAGTCTCTTAACTCTCCGATGACCGTAGCCGGTGAGTAACGCCATAAAAAGTGTTATAATGTCATAGTTAACTACGGCTACTTACAGTTTAAAATTATTAATTTTGTTCGGATCTACTCAGTATGAACTTATAGCATCCTAAAGTCTAGCAGTTGTATGCTTGGGTTGAGATTTAAATTTATTAATTATAAGATCCCAAGCAAAGAGTTGCACCCAGTCATCTTCTCTACTGAAATAAGGATGTATTTTGATTTGAATAGCCTAGCGAATCATCCTTGGAAGTGAAGTCGCGAAGCATGCTTGAATCAGTGTTATTTAGCGAGGGTTTTTGGTCTATCAAATCTGATATAGGGACGGAGTCAATCTCGTACGTGATTGCAGAGTGCATACTTCCTGGGGCGTCGATTATTCACATCAGCTATGTGTTCTTAAACGGGTGTTTATACTGATCTTTTAATTCGTCCTATATAAGAGAGACCACATTCACAATAAAAGTTGTACACTCCTACATCTTGTAGAGGGACATTACACTTGACTGATGGTAAAATCTGACTAATCTTCTTCGGTGGTTTAAAGTATGTTTTAATGAAAGCACGCTTTAAAATGTAGCCAATCTCGTCAGTGACACTACGGACATATGGCAGTACAACAAGCTCACGCTCGACTGTGGCTGGCTTCAATCATTCACTGTAGGCGCGGAACAAGAAGCCTGTTATCATGCAAAACTTACTTGACGTGTTGGAGCCCGGTGGCCAGGTATTTATTTTCACAGATTCCTTGTGCTCTCAGAAACAAAAATTTACCCACGGGAGCTAACTGTGAGGGATAGATAGGGTGATATTGAATTACCGTTTAAATATCTGTCTGTATAGGTAGTTTTTCTACACACACATATGCTCTCTTTCATAAATTATGGGTGACAAACAAGCACACAGTCCACCTGTAGGTAAGTAAATGTGAAGGCCCATAGACATCTATATTTATCGAATAAGAATAAAAATTCACATGCGTTGTCATCTCTGAGGACTAAGATGGAATGTCTCCTATGCAGTAAAAAGGGTGTGGGTTTCTCTACACTCGCCACACTAAACACAACAGCACTAAGCTGCCATTTCAAGCTAGTTTTTAGTGAGCTTTGTCCGGCTGAACCATTCTAAGTAATCTTAAAATGCTTGTGTTATTAGTGCTTTACGACAGCAGTCGAATCGCGGATTCGAATTTGCTGTCCGATGCGATTCGTGTATTATACTTGAAGTATGCATAGCGATGGGTTGATGTATTGGTAGATATTATTGAACTACAATATAAGAAGCAGTAGATAAAACAAAACAAATGTTTGATGCCAGTCTTATCACTGAAAAGTAATTTAAATTTTAAACGTTGAGTTTTCAGCCAGAACTTTCCCATAGGCTACTATCGCATAAATAGGAAGATATAAAATTATTTATTGCACTCAAAATAGTTGGAACAATATACTTATATTGTGAAATATGTAAAGTAATATTATTTGCGGATTCAGAAAACTGTCACCCCGTGGGTATTGTAAGTAGTATCCGACCAAAGAACAGTTTTTGAAAGTCAAAGTATTATTCGACTTTTAATATCACTTTCAGCTGAAGCCAAAGCCGCAATGAAAGCTCACTAGCAACAAGCAGAGATAAAATTTCGTCAATAGTTATCTCTACTCCTTGCAAGTGCTAAATGTTCTTTTAAAAAATTACATCCAAACAATATACCAAAAAAAAACATACATACGAATTAAAATTCAATTCCTTTTTTCGAAGTTGATGGAAAATAAAAAGTAATGAAGTGAATGTAGAGAACTTGAAACTCGCACTCGTTCAAACAGTAAAGCAGTTTTAAAAGTCATTCTGCGATTCTTTATTGATAATGTGATTCAGTATATTGGGGTGAAAACTTGAATACAAGTAAAGATGTTTGAATTTGAGTTGCTGTAGGGTGATTCCGCTATAGACGACTTTTGACAGTAATTTTTAAATCACACTATTTGTTACTTTGTTTTGCATCAGTGTAAAGAAGAAGGTCAAAATGTAATAATTAAACATATTTTTTGTATTTTAATTCATATTAAAATTTTTGGCGCGCTTAAGAAAATTATCGTTCGAAGAATCGGTATAAACATCAGAGTCACACCGGGCAACACTGGCGCGAAACAGCTGTCACCAATAGCTTAAGGTTATATTTTACCGGTTAAACGTGTAGTGAATATATTACTATATCCTTATTTACCAAAAAATGTAAGTATTTGTTGTTATTTTTTCAATTACCATTGACTACAAAAAGTCACTGTTAGCTTGTTGCACCCGCGACACAAAAGATATAAAACTTTGTGTTTTTCACAGAAATAAAATGCTAATCCTTTCAAACTTTGTAAAATTAAGAAGAAGTCGAAGGCAAATTAATTTCAATATTTTAAAAGAGTGTAGTGATAGTTAAATCGAAATTTACTTTTACTCAATTGGTTGCACCCGTGATCGTGATGTTAGGATCACGGGTGCAACACTTTGACAACCAACCTTATTGCCTGATTTATAATTTGTTTTACTGCTTTTATGTCTTAAATAATAATTATATGCTGTACAAGATTGGTGATTTATATTTAATATGTGTTGGTATTATATATTTTTTTCATAGATAATCGGCAAAAATGACAGAAGAGCAAAGGAATGAGACTGCTTCGCAGAAATATAGACGAATGTTAAAAGAAAACCCTGAACTTTATGCAGATCAACGGCGAGAAAGAGCTCGTGATTCTAAACGGAGAGAAGTAACGAAAAGAAAAATGGAGGTAGATGAAGATTTGAAAATACTGGCTAGGATTAGATCAAAAGAAAGAATGCAGGCAACTAGAAAGCGTCGTAGAGAAGATCAAATAAAACAAGCAGGTACTAGATACAGCAGTCCTCGCACACTGGGAAAGGCTGTGGCAAAAGTGAAACGTATTCTACCAGCTAGTCCTACTAAAGCATTTGAGGTTGTAAAAAAATAGCTGCAGAATTCCAAGTTGCTGCATCTCAAAAAAAAATGATTCCCCTAAAGCAGTGCCTCGAAAATTGACGGATGACGTAAAACAACAGATTTGTGAGTTCTTTAATAGGGATGATATTAGTAGACAAATGCCTGGGATGAAAGATGTGAAAACAATCAAGTCCAATACGGGAACGAAGTCACGAATCCAGAAGAGAACAATGATTATGAGCATTCGTGAAGCCTTCAAACTTTTTAAAGAAACTTATCCCGAAACATCTCTTGGCAAGACTGTTTTTTATAAAGAAAGACCTGGTCATATTCTGCCTATCAACGATACTCCTCATAATGTTTGCGTGTGTATAGCTCACTCAAATTACATTAATCTTCATCTTGCTATTTCGAAACACGCGGCAGACTTTCCAAAAACACACCAAGATCTTCTTAAAAAGGTATCATGTAGTGTACTGAACGAAGATTGCATGTCCCGTGGTTGCGATGTATGCAAAGAATCCAACATTTGGAATATCACTCTTGATTCTAATCCCACTATTAATTGGAAGACCTGGATCTTTCAGAATCAAAGACCAAAACAGGTTGTAATTAGCAAGCCCTTTAATGAAGCGTTAGAAGAACTACTCGACAGTACTGCTAAATTCAAGTTACATTCTTTTGTTAAAAATGTTCAGTCCGATTATTTTCAAAACACAAAACAAGACCTGACCAATGCGAAGGCTATTGTACAAATAGACTTTGCCGAGAATTATGCTCTGATCAGTCAAGACGAAATACAATCAGCACATTGGTCTCATGGACAAGTCACGCTTTTCACGTGTTGTATTTGGACTACTGAGAAAATCCATTCAGTGGTCATAATAAGTGATGAATTAAGCCACAGTAAATATACTGTGCATCTCTTTCTTCAGAAAATATTTGAGTACATCAAGTCGATCTCTGATAGCATTACATCTGTGTGTATCTTCAGTGATAATTGCGCCGCTCAATTCAAGAACCGGTATGTGATGGCAAGCATGAATACTCTCAAAGCAGAATATGGATTTACTCACCTCGAATGGAACTTTTTCGCTGCCTCACATGGTAAAGGTGCCGTTGATGGAATCGGTGGAAGTGTCAAAAGATTGGTGTGGATTTCTGTCAAGTCCCGGAGAGCCATCGTAAACAGTGCCCGAGAATTCTATGATTTGGCACGCAGTCTCTCCAAAAGCATCTTCCTTTTATTCGTAGCAAAAGAAGAAGTTACAGAAAGGATGGCCATATTAGATGATAAATGGAAAGGATTGAAAAATATACCAGGCATTCAATCAAAACATTTCTTTCAACCTGAAAATAGCGATGATGGTTTTTCCGTGGCGCGAACTTCACTGTCTCATCTCAAATGTACATTGTTTTTGAAAAAATAAATTCATAGAAAGGAGACAATCAATTTTTCTATGGAGAATGGGCCCACTACAAATTTTAAAGATTATCAATGAAATGCATGTCGATTTATTCCTTATAATCCATAGATTACAATAAAATTATTAGTTTTACTGCAGCTAAACGGAGTCCTGAGAAATTAACAAATAAAATATGAATCTAACAATAACCTAAAAACAAACTGAAAGCGATTTTCTAGTAGTATTCTTCGGTATTATAAGTTCAAAAATAGTGCACAATTGAATAATAGTACATATAAAACTAAGCTGTAGGTATATTCAGCATTTATAAATATTTTAAAATCGATGTAAAACCTTTCACTAGTTCGGGCAAAACATAGTGCCTGTTTATGCACAAATGTCGTATGGATTCTAACTTTGACATGTATTGATTGGTTGTGAGTGTAATTCTAAATACCAAGATGGCTAAGGGATAATGTCTTCAATAATAGTACATATAAAACTAAGCTGTAGGTATATTCAGCATTTATAAATATTTTAAAATCGATGTAAAACCTTTCACTAGTTCGGGCAAAACATTGTGCCTGTCTATGCACAAATGTCGTATGGATTCTAACTTTGACATGTATTGATTGGTTGTGAGTGTAATTCTAAATACCAAGATGGCTAAGGGATAATGTCTATTTATATTTATGATATTACCAACACACAGTAAGATACATTTTAAACTGATTGTATTACAAAAAGCAAAATATAATGTAGGTAATTCTATTTATCATTGTAAATCATAATTTATTTAAGTATTCTATTAACAGTAGTAGGTGCAGAAACAGAAACCTTTTATTCAATTTAGATTATAAATAATACTTATTGAAAGTCACTTTTTTAATTTACCACTGGTTCGGAAAAAAACCTCTGACTTGAAGAGAACCAGCAAAATACCCAGTAGGTCTTTTAAAAAAAAGCCAGCTTACAATCATGTATGTCATAATTAACAACACAGAACAAATTAGAAATAGCTTGGTAGCGATCACCTTACCCACGGGTTATTGTCAGCCATAAATTCCTTTATACTATAATAACCCCTTTTATACAAACTTAATTTAATACATTTTTTGAACTTTGATGATTGACTGACATATATAGACAGGAGCGGGGTCAAGACATTATTTTAAAATGTTTTGGTTGATTAGTAAGTAGTAACATCATAATAAAATGACTAGGAATTAACATGCCTTATCTATGTTATTACACAATGATAAGTAGTGAGGAAGTAAGATGTTTTAAACTGTTTGTGTAAGGATTAAAAAAACACAGGCTTAATTTAAATGTATTTATTACTAGCGATGCGCCTCAGCTGTGCCCTGGTGATTTATGGATCTCGACAACAGTGCCATCTACCGAGTCCAAATGTAAATATAAACCATCTAGAGATCCATCCAAACACACACAAACATTTTCTGGAAGGTTTCTGATGTTTTGTCTATAACGGACATAGGTAGAAACATTTTAGTGTTAGATATATTTCTGAAGGTTTTTTGAAAATAACTTGATGGTAACATGTACATTTATGATATTGTAAGCAATCAGAAGGAATTTTCAATTATAATACAAGACTGTTGTCTTCAATATCCATACACTTTTTGTCTCTGCAAGTTTTCAGCCTGCACGGCATACAGATTTGTTCTAAGCGATCCACCTGAAAAGAAGTTAATGACAATTGTAAAGGTATCTTAACTAAATAATAATACTTATCAATATATTATTTTTTTCTATATTATATAGGAATTAAAAGGACATTTTTAATAATAAGAGATATGAGATAAGACTATGCCTTCAATGTCAATAAACTGTATTTACATATTTCTGTGAGCATTTTCTTATATCTGCCTTTTCATATGTTAAATAATAAAGAAATAATTATAAATTATACAGCATTAATCAGCTCCAGCTGATCAAATACAGAAGCAGTAATTATTGATTAACATCAGTAATATTCAACCATGTAAAAGTTGTCTCACATTTTATTTTTACCGGTTTCATGTACTTACATAGTAGACAAAGATATTATTGTTATATTAAGTATATCTGATTCTAGATGACAAAATAATATTCCTTTCTGCACAGTGAACAACACAGCTGTCGAAACATAATAGAAACAACCATTACACTTTTTTATGGAAACCATTATTATTAAACTTTATATTTGCTTTTAGTACAAATAATTACTACATTTTTTACACATAAATATATGTAACATTTATATTGCCTATCTACTATGGCTGGTATAAATCCAGGATCTGTGTCTGGCTTAACAAAAAAGCCATTTAGTATTAAGCAACTTGCTGAATACATAAGGTTACCTATTTGTACACAAATGCAGTTATATGAATTGCTCTTCAAAACACTCTTTTAAGTCCCTCGACCCAAAGATTCTAATTTTCTTTTAACATTATAATAACTTCTTTTGTGCATTCTATTTATTATTTAATTTAGATTTTACTAATAAAATAAACTTAATACTTTGTCACTTTTAACAAACTAATAAGGTTCTAAGACCTGTTTATTATTTGTATTTGTTTGAGGTAAAATATACAAACTTAATAATAGATTTTCACAACCTAGAATAGGTGTAAATTAATAAACTCTTATATTCTATTAGCGAATTTTACCACAAAAACTAAAAAGAGAAAAACATACGTACTTGTGTCAATTAATATTTGGCTAACCTTTCTGATAATTGATAATATCCATATTTTCTTAAACATTAGTTTAATAATGCTTGTAAATAAAAAACTCCATTTTGTTCTTACCATAATGATGCGACTTCAACTATGTTTTATTTCACTCGAGTGAATCGAGTGAATTTGTCCAACTCGATAATCGATAGAAAATAAATTTTACCGAGTTACCGAGTTAACTCGGTAACTCGGTTTTCGTATAGATTCAGAGGGTGCTATATAGATATTAATTTACTTGTATATATAATAAGTCGCTGCGGGTGACATCACAAGTTGCATCCAAATTCAAACTTGCATCTGGCATGTTGTAAACAAACCTGAGCTTAGTTTTATTTATGATATTGATTTATAGTTTTAATTTCATGTTGCCACATATTACTTATTTATAAAGGTACATATTTAAAAATGGTTTAACTAAAGTAATCGCTGATCTCAACTCTAGTGATAAACTTTTCTGTAAATAGTTGGTTTACTCAAAAACTAGTGTACAACTAGAATGACATACATACATACTCGTAAATTAACCCGAGTGGCTCGAGTCACAAAACTCTACTCGAATCGCATCTTTATCTTACGGCCAATGCAGTGTTTGTCTACAATTTAGTGATGAAATCGACTTACTAATTCGAGCAATTTATTGATATATTATGTAATAAATAAATTGATATTAGGTAATATGTATATATTCTTGTATCAATTTATGTTATATATGATATAAATTGATTATATATACTTTGGATAGTCAAATTATTAATAACATTAAGACTTACGTCATAACGTTAGAGTGATATTATTTTATGAAGATGTCGATACGCATACCAAAAATAATATATCACTACCTACTAAGCGTAGTAATAATAATTGTGTTGTATGGAAGAACAATTATAAAAATAATTTGTGAAATATTGACACAGCTTCGTTCATCTAATTTGAATTGTTTAAATCGAGTTACCTGAATTTCAACTCGAGTCGATTTTTTGCGAGTTATCACGGCACATCTCTAAGACAATAATTTTTTAAATGTTACATTACCTTAGCCAATGATCAGAACATGAATGTCAAAACAACTAATTTTTTTTCAGATTTCTTGTTTCCGTTTACATTTTCGAAAAATCTATAGACCATTTACTATTATAATTTGGTGTCTTTTTTTTGGTGTAAATACCATTAAGTGACGTTAATATTTCTAGTGGGCCCAAAAATGATTGTCTCCTTTCAGCACATATTGACGTATTTTAATAGAAATAATTAAAATAAGTTACAAATAAATGTAAAACTTGTATTAAAAAATATGTATTATTTGCTCTCATATTTCATTCCTCGATAAGATTTTATTGTTGTTTGGATTCACTTAAATTAAACGGGTTGCACCCGCGATAATTTGACGTTGCACCCGCGATTGCTTTAAAAGTCAATAATACATTGTTTATTTTTGTTTTATGTATATATTTATTATTTGTTTAGTTCATTAGTTTAAGTCATTGCGAAATATCACAGCAAAACATAAAAAATGTTTCACAATTAACAGATTTTTGTGTTTTGTTTTATAATCTGGAAAGGTTCGGTCAACTTTGTTGCACCCGCGATAGGGCTTTGAACCTCCTTCTTAAATACTTAAATATTTTAATAAAATTCATGTAATAAAATACAAATAAACTTGTTGAAAAGTAGCTCTTACAGGAATAATTTTATTTAAAATGTTTTTTATTTTATTATTATGAAACTTTACATGCTTCAAAACGTTGCACCCGCGATAGCTGAATCGTCCTGTACTATGTTACATCGTGATATACAGTGCTGATGTTTGTTTACATACTTCACCTTTTGCTATTATCTTGTACTTCTAATACCTGATTCCTATATCCACGAAACGTTTGGTTATAAATGAAAAGTTATAACAGTTTATATTAGAGAAAAAAATGTTAAAACAATAATTACATTGGACATAAAATGAAAAAAAAAACAGTTCATAACTATTTGAACTAAAATAGTTAAATTCTCGTAAAAGAAAAAGTAGCATTTTTAAATATAGAATACCAGATATTAGCATTAGACATTAGTGCTTACTGTGTTTCGTAAAATTTTTACAATTACAGTTTTTACCAAGAAATATGCCATTTATTTAAACAATTTTTGAGTAATGTCTAACAATCGTATATTTGGGGCACGCATAATTATTAGCTTGGTGAATAGAATCATTTTTTCTTTAGGATTTTTGGCGAATGACATGCCTATCCCATCATACCTCATACTCTAAATAAAAAATAAGAAAGTATAATTATGAGTACTAATTAAATTATTAAACCAAAAAGAAACTTATACTAAAGATGTGAAGATAATTATTCCGTCCCAGTAGCAAGCCGGAATGACCCTCTTGATATCTTTGATTTGAGGTTTGATAAAGCCTTTTGCACTAGATCGGTATCCAAAACTTTTAAATTGTTTCAACACAGCCTGTATATATTTTTCGTCCTTGTCGCACTTCATCAACAAATGATACACATCTTCATTTTGTTCCATACATAAAAATTGTGTAAAGATATTTTCTTATCAGGAAAACGAACTTCGCTGATGGAATATGACCAGAACGAAGGCTTAGGGCTAACTTAATAAAATTTCTGCTGATTTTATAACCATTAAACTAATGTACACAATAAGGCTCGCTTTGTATAGTTCTGTACCAGATACCTTTCGTTTTAGATTTTTGTTCAAATATTAGTTTTTACAGAACAGAATAGAATATTTTATTCAATATAGATTATAAATAATTGATATTGAAACACAATGTGTTAATGCATCACATAGAGAGATTATGAATTCAACTTAACCCCAACAAACATTTTATGATGGAGTTATATCGATAACTTAGAACTTGTTTCATTGTTTTCAGTAATCGTTTACATGTGTAGACATTATTTCTCCACTAATACTATCTTATATTTTCTGTTCAAAAATGTATTATATGCATTGGTTGACGACAACTACAACATAGGGTCATACAGTGTCTTAGATGGAAACTTATAACATGCTTAGATTTATTGTCAAGTCCAAATTAAGTTTTTGCTAGCGTCTATAATTTGGTTGTTTGTTCTTCAAAAATGTATGTTTTTGAAACTCCTCCAAGATATAGGAGAAAATCTCTGTGTTATATCTGTGGATAGCGTTTATTTTTAAATAAAGTAATAAATAAAGAAATAATGATTTTGAGGTTTGAGATATTTTTATTTCTCATAAGAATTTACAATAATTCACTTACATGAGAAAGTTTAAAACACATACAAACAAATAATAATCTTATCCTAGGCGTACACTAATATAACGAATCAATTTCAAACACATTCAGTTGTAATTATAAATCTTTTTAGCAATTTTTTATTTCTAGAACAAACAAAATACTAATAAACAGGGTACTTTTAAAGACTTACGTAGTCAAGGCGCAAACAATGCTTGGACGCGCACCTTACACAGACCGAGCGTAGCTAGAAGCGACGCGTAAAATAGTGAAATCAAGGTGCGCTCAGGTTAGAAGTTAAATAATATTTTAAGTGCTTTCTAAATTTTGGCATTGATTTTGCTTCTTTGATATTTTTCGGTAATTTGTTATACAATTTCGCACCTTCGTACTTAAGTTTTTTACCATAATTAGTTCTTGGGGTTAAGAGGCAAAGGTCGTTTGCACGTCTTAGTCCAATTTTTGGTATTTGCTGTTTCTTTGTAAATGTTATTTGAGTATATATATCTTTATTTTGGTGTCTCAATAAAACTATGATATAGTATTCAACATTAGTTTTATTCAATATAAGTTTCCGAAATTAGCTTTGTAACGAATGTCTTCCAAATCGTTGAATAGCAAACAAAACTAGGTTCTCACTCCTCAAAAATCAAAACAAAGTTGAAAAAAAAAACAGTATTTTTCTTAATTTATTCTCGTTGTACCTATTTGATATTAGTTAAAGTCAGTTTTATGATCACTTGATATCTAAGTTATTATTACGAGAAAGAAATTATTAATATTATCTATTACATAATTTTTTATTAATAAAACGGCTTCAAATTCACATTCATCACAAAAAATTAGTTTCTTACAAATTAATGATAAAATATGAAATAAAAGTGGGTGATTATTAACTGCTAACCGATGAGGAAGAAAGGTTCTCTAGTGGCAGCCTCTTACCAGTAGGCGTAGTGTAAGGCAACCCCCCATTCGATGGAGTGACGATCTGGTAATAAATGCAGGAAGTCGATGGATGCAGGTGGCTCAGGACCGTGCTTTGTGGCATTACTTGGGGGCTTATAATCAGCAGTGGACTTGTGAAGGGCTGTAATGATGATAATGACGATGATGATGATTATTAATCGTAACGATCTTCCTCACTGTCGTTATTGCTACCAGAACAGTTACTGTCATAAGTAAAGAACTCGTAAAAACCACGATAGTAACTTGGAATATCTCCTGTCTTACGGAAGCTCATAAGATCATCATAATAAAGCATAGCTTATTGAAATAGGCTTAGTGTATAACGTTTGGAGTTCAGGATCATAGCCAGGACTTAGGCTGGCCTTACCAATGCGATTTGAATATGAGGCATTTACTTACATGATTTGAGTCCATGATATTTTTTGGCTCTCCTCATTTTCTAACCAGTTTATTATTTTCTATTAATTCCTTTATACATTCGAGTTCATAATGATAAAACTCTGTGTTTTGATTGACCTTCAATTGTGACATGAATCGAAAACTCTGGCCGTGACCGGATTCAAAGAAGCCATGTGTGATATTCAGTTGAAGCTTCCGTGTAGCATAAAGATATAAAGCGTATACAAATCTGTTTTTGTTTTGTCCGCAACAACCGTTGGAGCAAAATCATATGTTATGGATGCCTCTTTGTTTCTCACTAAGTAGAAAGTGTCATAAGCAACTACCAATTTAATTTGAACCCCTTATAGCAATCTGACCATGCCAAACAACAACTTTACTCTGAGTAACATCATATACCTTGAAATTATAAATGTGATACTTCCTTTTGTAGTGGAAAGATCCAACCCCAGATTGTGGGATGCTCAAAACCTTTTCCAAATCGAAGATCGCTACAGTTGTTTTTGAAGGATCAACAGATTCTTTTTCTTCTTTTTTAATTTGCCGTACGTTGTTTTTTTTTTTTTTTTTTTGATGGTCATCATATTTTTCTTGCAATATTTCTTGAGTTTCTGAATCGGCCTGTCAATAATAAGCACATTGAGAGCACTTGTTATCGCTCTTTTTTCGTTGAAAAAAAAAACTTGGTGTTGAATATTGTCTCGTATTGACATGTAGTTGTTAAATGGCAGTCAGATCTTTGCTGTCCAAACTAGGCTCCGTAGAGGCGATACATTTTGGATATATTAAGTAGTTCTGAGAGGTATTTCCTTGTAGAATCTTTTCTTACGTAACGGGACTCAACTGTAAGGAACAACTCAATGTACTTTATGATGCTCTCTTCTGTCGCAACGGGCATTTTACGTGGAATATTTTCATGTCGCTCTCGTTTGTCTATAAAATTTTCGTCAGGTTTAGAATTTTTTAGTGACGTGTAAACAGTTATATGTAAAATTCTTAAAGTATTTATGAAGAATTTTTTGCACGCCTGTTCTTTTTTTGGGTCTATTATAAGGAAGTAATTGATCGATGGAGTTTGGTTGCGTTTTCGCTTTACGGTGATTTACTTAACATCTTTGACGAATGTATGATTTACGATAGTTGTCAGTGTCTCTTGTGATCTCTTATTTCATAATATATTGCTGCATTATGTACTCTCTCTGCTCATAAGTTATCTTTTCACCACATTTCTTCGGGCACTTACAACTAACTTTTAATACTTTTTTGTCGTATATTTTCTTAGATCTACATCCTTTATACGCTTCACCTGAATTTTTTAATTATTATTCTTAACATCTTGGTTTTCATTTAAATTTGGTTTAAGTTTTCTTGTATTCTTTCCCTTTGTTGGTTCTTGAACTATACCAAATGATAACTATACATTTTGATTTGATCTTCTCTATCATAGTTTTCAATATAATCTGGGCTCTGATAGTCGGCTACGTTACTGTTTTCTCCGGTTTGTGTCAGATTTTGATGACTAGTATTACGTTTTCATTGGTAATAATCGTTTTGTCCGACAATATAAAACCAAAAACATTTTCAATTTATAATGTTGCATCCAAATCAAAAAGAGACGGTGATGGTTCTGCTTCTTTTGCATTTTCATGATTATCAATAGTATTACGAGTGTAAGAGGTTGACGTTTAATTTTAAAATATTTTATTTAGGCATCTTTTTGATGACAGTTTTGATGTACCTCTACGGTCCATTACTTTCAAGTGGTGAAGTTTGTATCAAATCAAAAATACATTCTGTGTGTGCTATAGGAGTGTCTTGCAACCTATTAACTAAAAGAGATGGTACAAGATATATTGTGTTCAAAACTAAAGATATGTTGGAAATAGTTGATGGTATTCTTATTATATTCTAAGTGGCTGTGTCTATGTAATCTAAGTTTCCTCCAATGCTTGATGGACTTTCCCATTGTTATTATATTTTCATTCTTTCTGGGCTCGGCAAATACTCAGATTCATCTGGTGAGAAATCTTCATTTCTTTCATTTTCGTTTTCTTTCTTCGATTAATTTGTCACTACGTAAATGAACATTACCAACACGCTGGAATCATCGGCGAGTTTGTATCTACCATGGCAATTGCGTTTTCGTGTAATCTAAGTGAGTGAAGAGAATGGCAATAAGTCTTACTCTTCAAACCATAAAAATAGTTTTACTAACACATCGTTATACGAAGCGAGTGATTGGTTTTGAACGAGAATAAAATGATAACTGCTTTTATCATTATCGACTCAAATATTTTTCACGAGAACATAATTCTATGGCTTTTTGTAGTAATACTAACAAATAGGAATGCATTTCGATAATATTATATTAAAACTTTATTCTCGTATTTTAAGGCCTGTGTTAAATCTATGAATACTATTCTAAAATTTTGTAACTTCGTAAAATAACTGTTTAAAAATTACGAAAAAATTGAGCAGATGTATTTCTACCCACAGATCCCAAAAATGACATAACACTAACACTAAGATAATGGCAGTTATCATTTTATTCTCCGGGGACGGCGATATATATATATATATATATATACATATATATATACTTCGTAAAATAACTGTTTAAAATTACGAAAAAATTGAACAGATGTATTTCTACCCACAGATCCCAAAAATGACATAACACTAACACTAAGATAATGGCAGTTATCATTTTATTCTCCGGGGACGGCGATATATATATATATATTAATAAATACATACATAAACACTCACGCCTGTCACCCAGAGGGGTAGGCAGAGACTACAGACTTCCATTTAGCACGATCCTGACATACCTTTCTCGCCTCTTCCACATTCATATACCTACGCATACATGCTCGTCGGTTATTTTATGTATATATATATATGTTTGAGTAATATTTAATAATTTTGTTTGTTTATACAGTAGATTTGTTGGTGTGAGGAAATCAAATTTAAATAATATTTTAATTAGTTTATTTTGTGACCTTTGTAGTGGTTCTAGATTTGTTTTCGCAGCGGTGCCCCAAACTTCAGTCAAGTATTCTAAATGCGGTTTTATGAGAGAGTTTTATATCGAACTCGGTGCGGTAAACATACAACCATACCCCGTATGGCACCAGAAAGTGAAGTTAATTTTGTTTTAATTTTAGAAATATGTGGTTTCCATGTTAACACTAGAGTGCGCGCATGGGCTACATATGTAACCCAGCGTGTAATATTGTTGTATATCATTTTAACTTGCCGCACTATAGCGCAATCATCTAGGTGTATTCCTCAAGTATTACCACCCGCTACCGCCAGCAGCGTGCCGACTCCCGTGGCTCAAGGATGTCCGCAAAAATCGTCCTTGAAGTTGGTGGGCTACGCCTGTAGCCCGCGCGAGCGTTGGAGGAAAATAAGTGTTTAGTGTGCAAGTGGTGAAATTGAGGTAAATATGACACATTTCTTGCAGTATTACTACAAAATGTACAGTTAATTAATTTTTAAGTGTTTGTTGTTGGTATTTGTAGATTTTTCATGTAGCTTTATACTGTTTTGTTCACTTTTTAGGTGACGAGTAACTCGATCAGATTGTGCGACTAAATACAAAGATGGCTGCTGGAGGATAATGAATACGACGACATTTAGAGCGGGTACTGTTATTGTCTACCCTCTACAATGATGACAAAATTGATTCTGCGACTGGCGATGCTAGAAAACCTGAAATCATCACATTTTATAATCACGTAAATACGGCGTTGATATTTTTGATAAAGTGTGTAGACAATATGACGTTTTTCGCAACAGTAACCGATGGCCTCTCACGATATTATACAATTTTTTAAACATGGCGGGCATAAATAATTTGGTGATATATCAGATGAACAACCATCAAATGGAATTGATCCGTCGTCAATACCTCCTAGATGTTGAATTTGATCTTGCACGACCTTCTATTGAGCGTCGTATATCCCAACAAAATATACCCAGAGGTATTAAACTGAAAGGCAGACAACTTCTAAGATTGGCAGAACAACCCCTACAACAAAATATGCCTTTGGATCGATGTGTTATTTTTTAACAGTGGTTCGCGCAAACTTGTGTCTTCTGGGGGTTAAACTGGACTAGATATAGTCGTCCCCAATCCGAGACTCTGTTCAGCAAAGACTCGACTTCAGACACAAGTTTGTCCCGGCACTCGGAGACGTTTTCCCGAGAAATATTGGCTCGGCCGGTGTAAAGAGCATCACCAGTGCTGTCATCCGCATAGCAATGAATGTTACGGGTATGCAACATATCATTGATATGCAGAAGAAACAGCGTTGGCGATAGCACGCAGCCCTGTGGAACACCAGCATTAATAGGCTTGCAATCGGAGCTTGCACCGTCTACAATGACCTTGATGCTCCGATCTGCAAGAAAGCTGGTGATCCAATCGCACAATTTCTCGGGAAGCCCATAGGAAAGGAGCTTCGAAAGAAGCGCTTTGTGCCAAACCCGATCGAAGGCCTTCGCAATGTCCAAACTAACGGCCAATGCCTCCCCCTTGAACTCTACTGCCTCCGCCCATCTGTGAGGTAGACCAGAAGATCACCAGCTGACCGACCACGGCGAAAACCGTATTGGCGGTCACTAATCAGCTGGTGATCCTCAAGGTACCTCATGAGCTGGCAGTTTACAATGGACTCCATTGTTTTGGAGAACAGGGAGGTGATGGCGATTGGCCGGTAGTTGGACGGGTCTGAGCGGTCGCCTTTTTTAGGGATCGGGTGGACGAAAGCCGTCTTCCATGATTTTGGGACTACGCCTAGAGACTAGGAGAACTGGAAAAGACGCGTTAAAACCGGTGCCAACTCTGGAGCACACGTCCTCAGCACAATTGGGGGGATTCCGTCAGGCCCACTCGACTTGTGGATGTCCAGGGAGAGGAGTGCTTTGTGAACCGAGCGCTGTGTGAACTGCACTTCCGGCATGGAGCACTCACACCGCGGGATGGTCGGCGGCGTACTCCCCCCGTCATCGAGAGTCGAGTTGGACGCAAAGAAGAAGCCTAGAAGATCGGCTTTCTCCTTTGCAGTATGGGCCAGTGAGTCGTCCTCCCTGTGCAGAGATGGAAGAGATGGCTGACAGAAATTCCCCTGGACAGCCTTGGCGAGAGACCAGAATGCACAGGTTCCATAAGGAAGGCGTACTAGTTTCTCGCCGATTCTGCCTATGTGCTCTGACTTTGCCTTGGCAATGACTCTTTTAAAGGACCTAGAGGCGGAATTATACTTCTTTTTTAGAGCGCTGGTGTTTACATCCCGGGACGCTGATGCATCAACCCAGGCTTGGTAGCACTCCTGCTTATAGCATGATGCTATTTTACAGGAGCGACCAAACCATGGCTGAGATTTGCCTCCAATGGGCACCACAGAGGAAGGAATAAAAAGTTCCATACCCTGAAGTACCACATCAGTAACAGAATCCGCAACAACGTTGGGATCATCCGGCGAGAAGCAAACCCGCCCCCAAGGGTAGGATGCAAAGAAAGACCGCATCCCATCCCAATCGGCTGACCTATAGTGCCAAACACGGCGGCAGCCTGCAGAATGCAACCGCGATTTCAGCGTGAGTGGCACAACACTCTGGACCAAACAATGGTCCGAGGAGCCTAAAGGGGCGTCGACGGAAATCTGATATCCGTCCGGGTGAGAGGTCAGCAGAAGGTCCAACAGGGAAGGTGCATGATCCTCCACATCTGGAATCCGCGTAGGCGAAGTAACCAGTTGTGTCAGACCATATGCCAAGGCAAAATCATGAACAGATCTCCCCGCATGATCGGTTAAACGTGAACCGAGCCATTCGGCGTGATGGGCGTTAAAGTCGCCGAGGATCACGATCTCTGCGGAGGGGATCTGCTGTAGCAACGAATCTGCAGCCATTTGGACGTGGTCGAAGAGTCGGTCTGTTTCGGCATTACCGCTATGGGACCTATAGAGGCACCCGTAGACGCGCGGATGGTCGTCGCTGTCTACGCGTAGCCAAAGGATGGACAGGTCCGAACCTTCAAGTCTGCCGAGGCGTCGAGAACAGATGTCCTCTCTGACGTAAACGCAAACTCCAGCCCGAGGCACAAAGGAGTGTTCCAGTTTGTACCCCGGGTAGGAGAGATACGAGACATCAGCCAGAGAGGACACCTGCGTCTCGGTCAGAAAGAGCAGAGCCGGCCTCGCCGTCTCGAGATGGTAGTGGACGGCGTTTAGGTTAGAGTGAAGTCCCCTGATATTGCAGAAATTCACGGACAGCGTGGCAGGGGTCGCCTTGGTTTTGTTGCTCCGTTTGCCCCGAGCAGTTTTAGTCTTGAGCGGAATTTTGCCCCCCCCCCCCAGAATACGCCGGGCAGCCTGAGCACCAACGCTCAGAAGTGGAGAAACATGGTCGTGGATGCTCAGCGAGGGATTCTCCAGGGGTGCTGGTACCCTCCTGGGGTAGTCTATTATTATTTAATTCCGCTACCATGTTGATGGGGGGGGGGGATTTGGGCCTCCGGCCACCTGCACTCACCAGACGAACGACTCACATACGTGCAACAGCAAAGCTGCTGCGTGGCTCTACCACTGTTAAAATTCATTCATTTGGTTGGCAGGTCATTGTTTTGTCTTATTCCGAGAAATAATTGATCCGCAACTGGTCTACACATGTAGCCTGCGCGTGCGCTCAAGGAGTACTTAAGGGCGCGTGCACTCTAGTGTTAAGTGCGAGTCTAATATCAGTCCAAGATATTTCTCTTCATTAACTTTATTATTATTTTGGTTATTTATTTTCAATGGCGTGTAGTGCGATATTTTTTTTGTTTTTTGCTGTAAATATTATAAAGTTTGTTTTTGATATATTTATAGTAAGCCGATTGCGTTGAAACCAAGTATTTGGAACATCTAAGTCATTTTGTGCGTCTTTAATAACAGAGTCTATAGAATGGCCAAAGTAGAATAGAGCGGTATCACCGGCGTATAACGTTATGTCTCCATTAAGCACGAGTTCTTTTATATTATTTATATATATATGAAACAAAAAAAGCCCCAGAATCGATCCCTGGGGTATACCACAGGTCAAAACTCTGGGCCCACTCTGTGTTTCACCGATCTTAACCACTTGCCGACTATTTGTGAAGTTAGATCTGAGTATCTCATGAGCGGTTCCTGTAATATCAATCTGCCAATATCAAATAGTTTTTTTTTTTTAATAATAGGTCGTGACTAATTGTATCAAAAGCCTTCTTTAAGTCTATGAAGACTCCTAGTGCTATTTGTTTTTTATCGTATTGATAAAAATAAGTAGTTAGTAAGTAGGTAATAAGTTTCAATTTAGTTATGAGGTCTACTGTAGCTGACAGCGTGTTAGATTTCGGTCTGAAACCATACTGCTGCTTGTAAAAGAAGTTTTGTGCAGAGATAAGTTTCAAGACGTTTATTACAGTTTTTCATAGATTTTTGATATTACAGGAAGAACTGATATTATTGGGCGGTAATTGCCAGGTTCCAATTTAGTACCAGATTTGAATATAGGTGTAACTTTAGCGATCTTTAAACTATCAGGGAAAGTACCATTTTCTAGATTATTATTTATGCAATTAGTAAGTTCAGGAAGGATGATGTGTTTCAAGCATTTTATGGATTTGCAATTAACCCCATCTAATCCAGATCTAGTATTTGTGCTTAAGCTATCTATAAAATTAGCAATTTCTTCCATTGTACATGGCTATAACTGTGTTAGCGCGATTGAATTGCCATTGTTTGCTTTATTTGTATACGTTAAGTGGGTCTCTTACTTTGTTGTTAGAAAGGTCTTTTATTTGTTTCCACATCTTCTTAGGGTTGCTTTTGCAGTCGTTGAATGCTTTTGAATAATATTTAGTTTTAGTTTTATAAATGGTTCTTGATACTTCGTTTCTTTCTTTGATGAATGCTTCTTCTAATAATTTGTCTTCTGGATTCTTCTTAAATTTGTTCCATATTATATTTCGACTATTTATTCTATCTAATATTCTCCTATTGATCCAGTCTTGGCGGGGTGGGTTAAGAATCTTTATTTTTGGGAATCTATTATTGCTGAGGCAAGAATCCAGCTTCTCTTTAAATAGTTCATATGATTTATTACCAATATCTGTGCAGTTTACCATGGTTTTACATAGTTGCTCGTAGTTAATAGCTTCATATCTAACTTAATAAATAATAAAATAATGATTTTTACTATCGCACCACATTGGCGAAAGGTAAACCACTGTAAAAAGCACATAGCGAGAGCATTTAAATTACTCCGGTATGGAATTTTTCAATTAAAGAACATTATTTCGTGAGCGGATGAACCAGAAGGATTAGACCCTTGTCAAAGTGTAATTAGTTGTATTTGTTGTGGTGTTTGCGTTTGTGTTATGTGATTTAAATCCTTTTATTTCTCCTTCCCCGGAGTTCACGTAATACGTTTCGATTATATAGCGTAACAAGCAAATGTAATTAATAAGAATTTGTCAAACTAATACTATAAAGAAAAAGAAAAACTGAAATGAGTGCCTTAGAGTAACTTAGGGCAAGTTTATATCACGGTATTTGGTGTCTCTATAACGTTTAAGTACAAATCCAGTGGTTTTGCTGAGTTGTAAGGAAATTATAAATTACAATATCATATGTAATACGTTTCGATTATATAGCGTAACAAGCAAATGTAATTAATAAGAATTTGTCAAACTAATACTACAAAGAAAAAGAAAAACTGAAATGAGTGCCTTAGAGTAACTTAGGGCAAGTTTATACCACGGTATTTGGTGTCTCTATAACGTTTAAGTACAAATCCAGTGGTTTTGCTGAGTTGTAAGGAAATTATAAATTACAATATCATATGTAATACGTTTCGATTATAAAGCGTAACAAGCAAATGTAATTAATAAGAATTTGTCAAACTAATACTATAAAGAAAAAGAAAAACTGAAATGAGTGCCTTAGAGTAACTTAGGGCAAGTTTATACTACGGTATTTGGTGTCTCTATAATGTTTAAGTACAAATCCGGTGGTTTTGCTGAAATGTAAGGAAATTATGGGGGAATGTAGGGGGTGCTAAGAATCTCCGGTGGAGGTTCGGTTGCCACCTACGGCGGCTCGACCTGGCAACATTTAACGCACGCACCCTGAGGACTGACGAGAAGATCCTGGGGCTGGAAGAAGAGATAGACAAGTTGCGCTGGAATATTATAGGATTATCCGAGGTCCGAAGAGAGGGGGAGGACACGGTGATTCTCGAATTCGGCAACTTGTTCTATCACCGGGAGGGCGACCATCTGTCCCAAGGAGGTGTCGGATTTATCGTCCACAAGTCTCTCGTCAACAACGTTGTAAAGATTGGGAGCGTGTCGACGAGGGTCGCGTACCTGATACTCAGAATCACCAAACGGTATTCGCTGAAGGTCATACAGGTTTACGCACCAACCTCGGCACATCCCGATGAGGTGGTGGAGGAAATGTATGAGGATACTTCCAAAGCCATGCATTCCTCCAAAACCCACTACTAGGTGTTGATGGAGGACTTCAACGCAAAACTAGGCACAAGAGAAAGCGGTGAGCTGAAGTAAGGGAAATTTGGAGTAGGGCAACGGAACCGAAGGGGCCAGCAGCTGGCCGACTTTATGGAGAAAAAGGGACTCTTTATGATGAACTCTTTCTTCCAGAAGCGGCCCCACAGGAAGTGGACCTGGTCGAGCTCCGACGGTTCGACAAAAAATGAGATTGACTTCATTATGACGACCAGACGCCAACTGCTTAGTGATGTCTCAGTGATCGCAAGGGTGAAAACTGGCAGCGATCACCGAATGGTTAGAGGCACACTGAACCTAAACGTTAAGTTGGAGAGTTCTCGTCTAATGAAGTCAACGCTCCGTCCCCCTCGTGCTCTAATCCAGAATCCCGAAAACTTTCAGCTCGAGTTACGTAACCGCTTTCAGTGCCTACAAGAGACACTAGAGACAGAATGACAAGCTCGTGGAAACTGTCCATGCGGTTGGAGCTAAGTTCTGCAAGACCCGCCGCAGAAGAACACAAAAACTCTCCGACCACACTCTTAATCTCATGGCTGTTAGACGGGAGATGAGGCTGCAATCGTCAACAGATTTGACAGCATGCAGGCAACTGAACAGACAGATCTCCAAATGCATGCGGCGAGATCTACGCAACTTTAATACTGCTCGTATTAAAGAAGCGATCGAGCGGAACCAGGGCTCCAAAGTCTTTGCCAAGGATCTGTCTGCCAGTATGAGCCAATTGTCAAAGCTGAAGACAGAGTGTGGCAGCATCGTTTCCGGGACACCTGAGATTTTGAGTGAGATTGAGAGGTTCTATGGGCAGCTGTACACATCATCGTTGGAGTGAGTGTGAGTAACGATCCAAGAGCAAGTCTTATCCGACACTATTCCGATGATATCCCGGACGTCAGTCTAAGCGGGATTAGAATGGCTCTCCAGCACCTTAAAAACGGCAGGGCCCCAGGCGAGGATGGAATTACAGCGGAGCTTCTGAAAGTGGGTGGAACACCGGTACTTGAAGTCCTTCAGAAGCTCTTCAACTCCGTCCTCCATGGTGGCATTACTCCAAAGGCGTGGAGCAGAAGTGCGGCGGTCTTGTTCTTTAAGAAAGGCGACAACGCTCTCTTAAAGAACTACAGACCGATTTCCCTTCTGAGCCGCGTCTACGTGTGTTTTCGAGAGTCATTACGAATCGTCTCGCAAGCAGACTTGACGACTTCCAGCCTCCCGAACAAGCCGGTTTCCGAAAAGGTTTCGGTACCATAGACCACATACATACCCTGCGGCAGATTGTACAGAAGACTGAAGTGTACAATCTGCCACTTTGCCTGGCGTATGTGGACTATGAGAAAGCCTTTGATTCCGTCGAAATTTGGGCGGTGCTACAGTCCCTTCAGCGGTGCCAAGTTGACTGTCGATATATCGAAGTGCTGAACTGTTTGTACAGTAGGGCTACGATGGCTATCCGAGTACAGAACCAGAGCTCGAAACCTATCCAACTGCAGAGAGGTGTAAGACAGGGTAACGTTATATCCCCGAAAATCTTCACCGCTGCATTGGAAGACGTTTTCAAGCTACTGGACCGGAAAGGATACGGTATTAACATCAATGGCGAATACATCACTCACCTTTGATTTGCCGACGATATAGTCCTTATGTCAGAATCACTGGAGGACTTAAGCACTATGCTCAATGACCTCAATAGTGCCTCCCAACGGATAGGTCTTAAGATGAACATGGACAAAACAAAGATCATGTTTAATGTCCATGTCACACCTATGCCGGTAGTTGTTGGGAGCACTATGCTCGAAGTTGTTGACGAGTACGTTTACCTGGGACAAATAGTCCGACTAGGTAAGTCCAACTTCGACCGAGAGGTCAATCGGCGGATTCAACTCGGCTGGGCAGCGTTCGGGAAATTACGACATATCTTCTCGTCAGGTATACCTCAATCTCTAAAAACTAGATTGTACAACCAGTGCGTGTTGCCAGTGATGACTTACGAATCTGAGACCTGGTCCTTCACTGCTGGCCGTATGAGGACGCTCAAGCTCGCTCAGCGAGCTATGGAGAGGGCTATGCTCGGAGTTTCTCTGCGTGATAGACTCAGAAATGAGGATATCCGCAGTAAAACCAGAGTGACCGACATAGCCCAACGGATTAGTAAGCTGAAGTGGCAATGTGCCGGCTATATAGCTCGAAGAACCGATAACCGATGGGGAAGAAAGGTTCTTGAGTGGCAGCCTCGTACCGGTAGGCGCAGTGTAGGGTGACCCCCCACTAGACGGAGTGACGACCTGGTGAGATATGCAGGAAGTCGATGGATGCAGGTGGCTCAGGACCGTGCTTTGTGGCATTACTTGGGGGAGGCCTATGTTCAGCAGTGGACTTGTGAAGGGCTCTAATGATGATGAAATGAATGATGAAGGAAATTATAAATTACAATATCATACGCTATTTATACACCTAACGGTTTGAGAGAAACGTATGGTATCTTTAGTACTAATTCTCAATCCCCTGATGTTCGTGAACGAAGCTAAACCCAATACTGATTTTGGTTCGATTCGGGAATCGTACTCAGGACCGTATGATTAGAAGTTACTAGATGTCAGTCGGTAGAAGAAGATTTACTGAAATAGCCCAACGGATAGGTAGGCTGAAGTGCGAATTAGTCGCTATATATTTAGAAAAACCGATATATAATTAGTTATAATTAGTTGGTAAAATACCAAAGACTGTGTAGTGGCGGTGTAGGAATATCCACTACCGCAAGTCGTCCCGTGGGTGTTGTAAGAGAACCAAATCAGGAGATGGGCAGCAGCGTCTTCCTAATAATGACTAAAAACAATAAACTGAGGTTGCCAACCCGCTTGCCAAGCATGGCAACTGTGGCAAATATTCTCCTTTGAAGCAATATATGGAGGAGACCTATGTTCAGCAGTGGACTTCAATAGGCTGTAATGGGTATAGATCGATTAATCGGAGGCAAGAACATTTTTCGGTATTTCTTTTTGTCACCTGTTACGACACCTAGTGAATGGATCGTTTGTTCGGTTTATTTAAAATAAATTCTAGGTTTTCGGTGTTAAGATTGAATTTCCTAGCATTTCAAATTTCTGAGGCTGTAACGATGCTATTTTCTTTGCATTTCATTTTGTACGAAACATTTTGCTGAATATCAAAATAACTTCATAAAATTTGTTCGCGTGCCTCAATCCTAAATTTAATTTGTACATCTCAGGCATAACTTTGTTAACAAGAGATTTAAATTTCTTTAATCATCATTTTGTCTAAATTTTAAACTAACAAATATTTTGTCATTATAACACCTTGATTTTGATACACTTCCCTTGTTCAAGGATAATTGAGTAAAAAATATCACTTAAAACGCTATTTGTAGACAAAGTTAATGAATAATAGCATAATATTATATTCATATACTTGCACTACATTTAAATGAAAATGATTTGTTAAGGTCTGAAGGGTGATACGTCATTTTATTCATTTTCTTCAGGAAATACCACTGACCTCTATATATACAAATACGCTGGACTGGCTACACACCGTGACATGATAAGGCAATTTGATTTGCGCCATTTTGGCGCTGACAGTAGAAGTGCAGGTCCACGGAACTAATGATAGGGATAAGACAATGTGACAAAATATATCGATAAAATTTTTATAGAATACCTATACCTAAATAAATATTATGGACCCTATGGATTGATGGGGGCGGGGGTTAGTCTCATCCCAACTTTTTGACATTATAAATAGGACTAGATTAACACCTATTCTGCTCTCCTGTCCGGCAAGCAGTTTGGCATATGGCTCTGGGTGAGAGCGCAGGTCGTGTTGATCCCCAGAGAAAGTCTGAGGAGTTCTCATTCACGTGGTTGCCACCCGTTATTGGGTCTGGTTCAATAGGAAACAGACAGAACAGAAACACTCAGACGATCCTCTTTTTCTTTTCTTTTATCCCTCCCCCTTTTCCTATCCTAACCCAATCTAAGGTGTCAAGAGTACCGTGCCGATGGATGCGTGGCTGGAAGGAGTCCAGTCGCAAACGGTGCCTACCTGAGACTGGGGCGATTCGGGTAGTATTTTAGCCCTTCCCTCGGCATGCGGGGCTCAGCCGGGGGTGACCAAGTATTTCCCTAGCTAATCGTGGGAACAAAATTGTGTAAAAGACAATGAGAAGTCTCCTTTAATGGAACTTGCTGTAGGTTTGAAAGAGGCTCTTTTAGCCTCACCAACACCCTGCAACATTGCGCCCCAACCTGGGACGAGCCGTGAAGTGGAGGGCACATTTGCAGCCTAACCACAATCGGATACGAACCAGGGAGGGGAAAAGAAAAAGTTCGTTAGGCCTTATAAGCTTAGTGGGGCAGCGAGGAAAAGGTACCGAAGGCTGATAGCAGCTGAGATTGGAGCCGAAGAGGCCCTCTACGAAATTCCTCTGCCCAAGCCTCCCCTAGTTCAGAAGGCGAAAAAACGCAGTCGGTCAGAGGAAGAGTCCCCCAAAGACCAGCCCAGGAAGACTGTGAAGCTGGCAACGGAGGAGAAGAAGCTCAGCTACAGTGCCGTAGGTGGCACCACGCGTATGGGAATTCACAATTCGAATCCTATGAGTGTGGACAGATGTGGCTGGTCCACCGAGCACTAACACAGGCCATCGCTAAACGGTCTGTGGGGCGTAACCGGGAATGGGTCCAACATTTTTAGGTTTCACCCACAAGCCAGGTTGGATTCCGGTAACGTGCCTGAATAAGGCAAGCCAGGACCGGATTGTGGGTGAAATCGGAAAACTGAAGCTCTGGCTGGAGGCAGAGATCTCGGTAGTACCCGAGGGCGAACTGCCTAAGCCTCAGCTGGGCATTACCTACTTGCCCCGCAGCGAAGCCGACTCTCCAGAGGAGAGGGCTGTGCTGTTTAGGGTACAAAATGAAGGGCTCCATACTGAGCTCTGGAGAATCCTCCACCGTAGGGACGGGGAGAATGGGTTCTTAGTAACCTTTTCTCTGGACGACCCATCGGCGGAGGCTCTTCGGAAGGCAGGCGGCAGAGTCATACTTGGCTTTAAGATGATAACTTTTAAAGTCAGGGGAGGCTCTGACGCGGCTATGGAGCCCGAACCGCCCCAACCTCAATCCCCCCAGCCCTCCACCTCTCGGAGTGAGGCTGGAACGCCACCGGTGAGAGTGAAGAAGACCCAAGGCACAGATTTCGCCTCGGTCCGACGGCCTCCGCTGGTGTCGTCCAGGCCGGGGGTGAGGGGAAGTGGGAGCGGTTCGACAAAAGGTAAGGCAGGTAAGGGGGTCAAGTGCACAGGCAAAGTAAGTCCTCGTCCTCATCAGGTGGAAAAGACCTCTGCCCCCCCCCCATGCCCAAAAAAGCCTATTTTCATTTCTTCTTAAGACATTGGAAAGGGTTATAGATAGATATAAGGGATGTAGCTCTAGCTGCGAGGAGATACCCATACATTACAACAAGCATGCTTACCGAAGAGGCAAATTTACGGAAACAGCCCTGATCAGTTTTAATGACAGGGTCGAAAAAGCATCGGAAGATAAAGAAATAGCTCTTTGTGCCTTTTTAGATATTGAGGGCATTTTCGACTGTAGTCTCACCTCACTGCTGATTGGGGGCCTGACACCTAAAAACGTTGACCCCGAAACCATCAGATGGGTGAAGTCAATGCTCTCAAACAAAAAAGGCAAAAATTCCGCTGTTTCAAACTTCGATTGAAGTTACAACTACAAGAGGCTACCCACAAGGAGGTGTTTTGTCACCCCTTCTTTGGACTCTTGCGGTTGACCAACTATTGTACAAAATGGCAGACCTACGCATTGACTCATGTTGATGACCTTGTGATCATTGCGAGGGGCTTTTGCCAAAGTAATTTATCGTCAATAATACAAAGGGCCCTAAACACCATAAATAACTGGTGTAGGTATAACAGTTTATCAGTTAATGCTGATAAAACTGTTATAATACCCTTTACCAAAAAGAGATGGTTGGACAAATTAGTCACACCAAAAGTCAATGGTAAAGAAGTACCATTTTACACTGAAGTTAAGTACTTGGGCGTAACAATCGACCAAAACCTAACGTAGAACTCTTACCTTAACAACGTATATCATAAGGCTAAAATTTCTTTAGGTACGAGTACATGCAGTCGTTTGATCGGGAACAACAGAGGCTTGCGTCCCAGTAGGTTCTATGGCTATACAGCAGCATAGTGAGGCCTACTTTCACCTGCGCCTCTATTGTCTGGTTTAACAAGGCCAACCAAAAGACGACTGCGGACAGACTAAATAATCTACAAAGGACTGCCTGCTTATAAATCATAAATCATAAATTTTTATTTGCAATAATCACGGTATAAAAAGATCTTACAATTTGTCTAGTGCAATCGTGTTTCGCTAACAATGGTAAATAGCATACAAATACAGAATCAACAATATTAATTAATTGCAATCTAAAAAATCTTTTACGTCATAATAACATTCGGTTTTTAACCAATTAAACAAATGTTTCTTAAATAATCTTTCACTTAATCATTTAAATTCATTAGGTAGTTTATTAAATATTTTATACACATATTTAGGCAAATTTTGTTGTATTTAACGATTCTAGGAATAATATCTAGAACTAGTTGTTCTAGGTCACGTCGGTTTCGGGGATATATATCATGCGCTTTAATAAACAATGACTTATTTTAAAGACAAACATACTAACTTCATAAATGTATAGTGACGGGAGAGGTAATATACCAAGTCTCTTAAATACTGGTTTACAAGAAATATCTGGCGACATCCCGCACATTGCACGAATACATTTTTTTTCGTTTTATTTATTTATTTCCTATTTCGGTCAGTACTATTACCCTATATTATAATTCCATAGCGAAGAATAGACTCTACGTATGCGTGGTACGTTGCAATTGCCGTCTTAATATTTGTAATGTTTTTAACGATTTTAAGGGCATATACACATCTATTGATTATACGCCATACCTTATCTATTTGTTCTTTCCAGTTTATATTATTTGACGTATCTCTATTCTATCTTAATGGAAACTGGAGCTATGCGATCATTGCCTAGAGTGACTTTTAATGCACTTCCATGCCTAGCGCTCCTTAATTTTTATCTAGATAAAAAGGTGAAGGCTAGTTTGTATAGGCGATCTGAGCTTGCTCTCCTACACATTGAGGTCCATACTTGACTCAATTAAGGAAACACCAGTCTTATGCATGTTCTCAGATATCATGCGTCAACTATACACTTTTGACAAAAAGTATATAGTGGTACTACCCTCCAGAGAAAACTGGCCGAATGGTCAGGTTACCTGTGAAGGTCGATAGCCTCAAATGGTATACCGATGGGTCTAAAATGGGCATCGACGTAGGCTTTGGAATCTGCGGGGAACGCCCCTACTACTAGCACTGAATACAGTATAAACCGATAAAAAGCCAAAATGTGCCTTGAGCACTAAATAAATAACCAACATAAACTAATAGTAAAACGCAATAATCAACAACAACATTGGACATCAGATATCGAAAAAATGGACGTCAAATGAAACTTAGTGTGAATATTTTTGGATATTCTTACGTCCGTATATGGGTTAATAATCTGTTCAATGTCTATGTCAAGTAAATTAATCGACGTAAACAAGTTTATTTACCTAAGTTACTAAATATAACTAAAGAAACTTAAATGCAAGCAAACGTAAGCGTGGAAAGTTCTCAATGTGCGTAGGCCAGTTACGGACACCAATTAGAGCACAATATGTATGTTTTTAGTAATATAGCGTCCAATATTTAAAACAAAAATAATTACTGTTTTTCAACTAACTGCAAAACCAAACATAATATCATAATTTAACAAAAATAGCCCTTCACAAAAATGAATCTAGCTAAGTAGAGGGTAATTTCGTTCAGATTTGGTACAATAGTCGCACTCATCCTTAAGATAGTGATCATAAATAGTAAACTCGCAGTGAGAGTATCAACACTCCACACGATCAAGTAAGTAAATAATATTTTCAGAGTTATTCATGTCTGCAACAATATGCCACGGTCTATTACAGAAATTAACAACCCATTGGCAGTTAATGCCGTAAAACCTTATATTAAAATTGAGTTTCTTCCCAAGGCCATATTAGGTTATTTGTCAGAAGTTATTAGTCACAATAAAACGAACTTCTATTAAACCTGTCAATATCTGCAATTAGTACTTATTTACAATAGTAAAATAAATAATAATATAATCAATCTATAATGCATCACAGCTGGGCAATCCTCGAGAGTTTTTTCATAAAAAAAAAAGAAGAACTAGTTGGTAAATTATAGTCAACCAAATCTAAGAAATACATTTTGACAGCTGTCAAACTTATTGCACCAAGCATGCCAACCAAAATATGGGAATGCACAATATTTTGGTTTTTTTATTAATTCTTAAAAAAATCGATATCGATTATTTAGAGTTGATAAATATTTACAGTTTGGTTTGAATAATACCAGAATAAATTAGAAACGGATAGTTTATAACACAAGATTTATAAGTTTCATCGTATTTTTTGTTACTGCTTATTTCTAGAGTTATAAAAAGAGGCAAAGTTATAAAAATTTAAGATTGAAACTAGATTAAAAATAAATTTATTCAATCACTTTCAGTACAACTACTTGAGCTGCCGTTGTTTAGGTTAATTATTATTTCATTTTCAGTAATGCAATCTCTTTAAAAGTCATCCATAATCATTTTTTTGTATTTTCTACCACTTTTGCCCAATCATTCTCTGTGTCAAGGGCACATGTTTCAATGAATATAGAAGAAACAGTCCAAAAAGTTAAAATCAGGTCACAATATAAGAGAGATAAGAGAGCTCTCAAAATGGCGGGAGATTTAAATTACGTATTGGTTTTTTTCAGCGCAGCCTTATATATGAGTTAGGCAAAACTTACACAAATTTACTTCGACAAAGTAAAAAAAATAAACTTGTTTTATTCACGATTCATGTAATTTAAGGAATTTTAAAAATAAAAATTTAATTTTTTTTTTTTTTTTTTTTTTTTATAGAAGAGGGGGCAAACGAGCATGCGGCTCACCTGATGTTAAGTGACTACCGCCGCCCGTGATCAACCGCAACACCAGGAGAATTGCGGGTGCGTTGCCGGCCCTTTAGAAAGGAGTAAGCTCTTTTCTTGAAGGTCCCCAGGTCGTATCGGTCCGGAAAAATCGCCGATGATAAACTATTCCACAGAGAGGTTGTACGTGGAAGAAAACTCCTTGTGAAACGTACAGTGGTGGACCGCCAAGCATCCAGATGGTGTGGATGGTATCGGGACGTTTGCCGTGTCGTGCGTTCACGAAATTTGGCAGCTGGGATTAATCCGAACAATTCCTCAGAGCACTCCCCGTGATAGATGCGATAAAATACGCAAAGAGATGCAACATCTCTTCGCAACGCCAGTGAATCGAGCCGATCGGAAAGCACTCGGTCGTCGACGATTCGAGCCGCTCTGCGCTGGAAGCGGTCAAGTGGAAGGAGCTGGTACTGGGGAGCCCCAGCCCAGAGATGGGAACAGTATTCCATGTGCGGCCGAACCTGCGCCTTGTAAAGTTGCAGGCGGTGTGCCGGCATGAAATACTGTCCCGCTCTGCTGAGCACGCCAAGCTTTTTAGAGGCCAATTTGGCCTTCCCTTCCAAGTGACCACGAAACTGCACGTCACTCGATATGTCGACGCCGAGGATTCCGATACTGGCTGAGGCAACAAGGGGAGTGCCTTGAAACTGAGGGGATACGACAAAGGGGTTCTTTTTAGCGGTTAACGCGCAAACTTGTGTCTTCTGGGGGTTAAACTGGACTAGATTTAGTCGTCCCCAATCCGAGACTCTGTTCAGCAAAGACTCGACTTCAGACACAAGTTTGTCCCGGCACTCGGAGACGTTTTCCCGAGAAATATTGGCTCGGCCGGTGTAAAGAGCATCACCAGTGCTGTCATCTGCATAGCAATGAATGTTACGGGTATGCAACATATCATTGATATGCAGAAGAAACAGCGTTGGCGATAGCACGCAGCCCTGTGGAACACCAGCATTAATAGGCTTGCAATCGGAGCTTGCACCGTCTACAACGACCTTGATGCTCCGATCTGCAAGAAAGCTGGTGATCCAATCGCACAATTTCTCGGGAAGCCCATAGGAAGGGAGCTTCGAAAGAAGCGCTTTGTGCCAAACCCGATCGAAGGCCTTCGCAATGTCCAAACTAACGGCCAATGCCTCCCCCTTGAACTCTACTGCCTCCGCCCATCTGTGAGTGAGGTAGACCAGAAGATCACCAGCTGACCGACCACGGCGAAAACCGTATTGGCGGTCACTAATCAGCTGGTGATCCTCAAGGTACCTCATGAGCTGGCAGTTTACAATGGACTCCATTGTTTTGGAGAACAAGGAGGTGATGGCGATTGGCCGGTAGTTGGACGGGTCTGAGCGGTCGCCTTTTTTAGGGATCGGGTGGACGAAAGCCGTCTTCCACGATTTTGGGACTACGCCTAGGGAGTAGGAGTACCGGAAAAGACGCGTTAAAACCGGTGCCAACTCTGGAGCACACGTCCTCAGCACAATTGGGGGGATTCCGTCAGGCCCACTCGACTTGTGGATGTCCAGGGAGAGGAGTGCTTTGCGAACCGAGCGCTGTGTGAACTGCACTTCCGGCATGGAGCACTCACACCGCGGGATGGTCGGCGGCGTACTCCCCCCGTCATCGAGAGTCGAGTTAGACGCAAAGAAGGAGCCTAGAAGATCGGCTTTCTCCCTTGCAGTATGGGCCAGTGAGTCGTCCTCCCTGTGCAGAGATGGAAGAGATGGCTGACAGAAATTCCCCTGGACAGCCTTGGCGAGAGACCAGAATGCACGGGTTCCAGAAGGAAGGCGAACTAGTTTCTCGCAAATTCTGCCTATGTGCTCTGACTTTGCCTTGGCAATGACTCTTTTGAAGGACCTAGAGGCGGAATTATACTTCTTTTTTAGAACGCTGGTGTTTACATCCCGGGACGCTGATGCATCAACCCAGGCTTGGTAGCACTCCTGCTTATAGCATGATGCTATTTTACAGGAGCGACCAAACCATGGCTGAGATTTGCCTCCAATGGGCACCACAGAGGAAGGAATAAAAAGTTCCATACCCTGAAGTACCACATCAGTAACAGAATCCGCAACAACGTTGGGATCATCCGGCGAGAAGCAAACCCGCCCCCAAGGGTAGGATGCAAAGAAAGACCGCATCCCATCCCAATCGGCTGACCTATAGTGCCAAACACGGCGGCAGCCTGCAGAATGCAACCGCGATTTCAGCGTGAGTGGCACAACACTCCGGATCAGACAATGGTCCGAGGAGCCTAAAGGGGCGTCGACGGAAATCTGATATCCGTCCGGGTGAGAGGTCAGCAGAAGGTCCAACAGGGAAGGTGCATGATCCTCCACATCTGGAATCCGCGTAGGCGAAGTAACCAGTTGTGTCAGACCATATGCCAAGGCAAAATCATGAACAGATCTCCCCGCATGATCGGTTAAACGTGAACCGAGCCATTCGGCGTGATGGGCGTTAAAGTCGCCGAGGATCACGATCTCTGCGGAGGGGATCTGCTGTAGCAACGAATCTGCAGCCATTTGGACGTGGTCGAAGAGTCGGTCTGTTTCGGCATTACCGCTGTGGGACCTATAGAGGCACCCGTAGACGCGCGGATGGTCGTCGCTGTCTACGCGTAGCCAAAGGATGGACAGGTCCGAACCTTCAAGTCTGCCGAGGCGTCGAGAACAGATGTCCTCTCTGACGTAAACGCAAACTCCAGCCCGAGGCACAAAGGAGTGTTCCAGTTTGTACCCCGGGTAGGAGAGATACGAAACATCAGCCGGAGAGGACACCTGCGTCTCGGTCAGAAAGAGCAGAGCCGGCCTCGCCGTCTCGAGATGGTAGTGGACGGCGTTAAGGTTGGAGTGAAGTCCCCTGATATTGCAGAAATTCACGGACAGCGTGGCAGGGGTCGCCTTGGTCTTGTTGCTCCGTTTGCAACTCCTTTGTAATTGAACAAATAATACATTAAAAAATTAATGATTCGATTACTTGAACATTTTTACCAATTATTTGAATATATTTGCCGATTATTCGCATAACTATGAATTTTCATCATCCAAACGCTACGGTAAGGTACATAGCGATATATCATTAAAACGACGTCAAGTAAAAAAAGTTGATACTGGTTATTTTATTAATATTTTGCTTTGTTTGAAAGATTTAAATTTAAATTGGTGATAAAAAAACTATAAACTTTATAATGAAATATAGGTAACTTCATAATTCTTCGGATTCACGTAAAAGGTAATTTTAAATCGTGTGAGTACGTTTGTGCAAAGTTATTGCGGTTTTAGTTTACATTTAGATATAGACTTAAGAATGTACACGAGTTTTAAGTCTGTATCTCTAAATTTAAAACAGGAAGTGCAAAAGCAAACGATTTATCTTGAAGTGCGCTTAGCGCTTAATGCTGGATAATACTTTACTACGGTTACATTTCACCCAGTGAAGGAGATTTTAGCTTCAAGTATAAAATAAAATGTTAACATTTGTCACACTTATGAAAAAATCTGAACAAGTATCGCATGAATTATGAGTAGTTTCACATCCACTTTAATTTTTTTTATTTATAAAACAAATGAGTTAAGCAACGTTAACATTAACTTGAATAATAAAATAAAAATAAAAGTAAAAATGTTATATTTTTCAGGCATCGTAGGCCCATAGAATGTTATTAATACAAATAAAACTTAAGAACTAATGTTAATACATAAATTTACGCGAACACTACACATTGAATAAAACTAAATTTACGGATTTTATCGCGTTTATTTCACTACTTTTACTTATTTTTAATTCCCGACGTTTCGGGTGCTTTACAGCAACCATGGTCACGGGGGGGACTGAGATGTTTGACGTCCCAATGTCATAGTTAGTCCGGCTACCTTCAGTTTTTGAATATTAACTTTTGGTCCGATTTACGCAAAACGAGCTTATAGTATCATGAAGTCTTGCAGTGTTATGCTTAGGTTTGGGTTTAATTTTGTTAATTATAGGATCCCAAGCAGGTGGCAGCACCCATCCATCTTCTCTATTGAAATTTGGATGTTTTTTAATTTCAATAGCCTCGCGTATCATCCTTGGCAGGAATCGGTGTTCTTTTGCGAGAATTTGTGGTTTATCAAATCGAATGTAATGGTGGGGACGATCTTGAACATGTTCGCAGACTGCAGACTTCCCGGAGCGTCCGTGCTTCACGTCAGCTATATGTTCTTTCACGCGGGTTTTTATGGATCGTTTTGTTTGACCTATGTAAGAGAGACCACATTCACAATCTAACTTGTACACTCCTGCATCTTGTAGAGGGATATTACACTTGATGGATGGTAAAAATTGACTAATCTTCTTCAGCGGCTTGTAGTATGTTTTAATGGAAGCTCGCTTCAAGATGTAGCCAACCTTGTCTGTGACTCCTCTGACATATGGTAGTACAGCAGGTACACGCTCGACTGTGGCCGGCTTCACTCGGTCACTGTGAAGTAGGCGCGGGACCCGAAGCTTGTTGTCTTGCAATACTTGCTTGACGTGCTGAAGTTCGGCGGCCAGATGCTTTCTGTCACAGATCCCTCGTGCTCTCTGAAACAAAGATTTACCCACGGTAGCTAACTGTGAAGGATGATGGTGAGATTCACCATTTAAATATCGGTTGGTATGGGTCTTTTTTCTATACACAGTGTGACCAATTGTGTTATTAGGTTACCAAAGATACGCGATAAAATCCGTAAATTTAGTTTTATTCAACGAAATAAAAAAATCACAAAATGCATACAAATTGGATAGATTTATCAAGCTCACTTTAGTACAAGTAGCTTGACAAACCTACCTAGTGTCGGGCCATTAAGCCTCTCCGTAAGGACCCTCAAGATACTATTCGAGCTCCCCCTCACTCTGCGCATCAATGACTCCACTTTTTTAATAATGATCGCGAAGTAGTCATCAGTATGCGCATCAGGCGGAAATGATTCGTGTATTTTATAATTTTGTTCAAGTTTGTCCTTCCTGTATTCTCACATCCCTTCCATATGCACTGAAGGGGGAGGGGGGTCTAAAGGGTGACGCGATTCTTTTGACCAATAAAACGCGTGCCTCACCGAGATGAGGTGGTGGGAAAGCCGACCCAATAAAAGCTCGTGCGCTGCCCTCGAGCGCCCTCTTGCTTCGCACCGCTAGTTTGGATAGCATCTCCAACTTCGACCGAGAGGTCAATCGACGGATTCAACTCAGCTGGGCAGCGTTCGGGAAATTACGACATATCTTCTCGTCAGGTATACCTCAATCTCTAAAAACTAGTTAGTACAACCAGTGCGTGTTGCCAGTGATGACTTACGGATCTGAGACGTGGTCCTTCACTTCTGCCCATATGAGGACGCTCAAGGTCGCTCAGCGAGCTATGGAGAGGGCTATGCTCGGAGTTTTTCTGTGTGATAGACTCAGAAATGAGGATATCCGCAGTAAAACCAGAGTGACCGACATAGCCCAACGGATTAGTAAGCTGAAGTGGCAATGGGCCGGCCATATAGCTCGAAGAACCAATAACCGATGGGGAAGAAAGGTTCTCGAGTGGCAGCCTCGTACCGGTAGGCGTAGTGTAGGGCGACCTCCCACTAGATGGAGTGACGACCTGGTAAGATATGCAGGAAGTCGATGGATGCAGGTGGCTCAGGACCGTGCTTTGTGGCATTACTTGGGGGAGGCCTATGTTCAGCAGTGGACTTGTGAAGGGCTGTAATGATGATGATGATGAGCACTCAGCACTACGAAATAAAATCGTAAAATATTACTGCAAAAATTTAATTTTGTTAATAGTAGAGTAGGTTTTTTCTGATTCTTGTTTAATAGTAGTGTTTTATAGTTTTATTAATTACACAGTTTTATTAATGTTTAAGTTTAGTTTGTAAAACATGGGGAATAAGCAGAAACGATTGAAGAGAGGTCTAAAAAAATATTACAAACAAAAGGGTATACATTTATCAAGGTAAGTTTTAAGTTTTATCTACATATTTCATATTAGACAGGTGCTGTTTATAAAATACCTATATTACTGTAATTTCGCCACTCTGTGACGAGACAAAGCGCGGCAAACGCAAGTGTCGGCAAGGCGCGGGCCGCGTCGTCGCATGCTGGTAGCGCATGTCTGAGAAATTAAAAAATATATATTTCGAAGAAATGTGAAGTTTGTCAACACGCATTGAGGCAGCGTGGCGGACATTTCCTTGCCTTAAAACCTTCTCAGAAATTAGAGGAGGCCTGTGCCCAGCAGTGGGACGTATATAGGCTGTAATTTTACTTTTTTTACTTTTATAAATATGTTATTTTACCGACGAAAATTTTAAAGAAAAATAAAAAATAAGCAACCGACAACCTCCTAGGTCCCTAGGTGACTTGCGAGATGTCAGTGTAACAAAACAAAACGGCCCAGAAAAACAGACTTTCCAACTGATAGTTAAATCAGCACGCAACAATTTCATTGGTGCCAGTGGGGATCGAACCCGGGTTGCTCCCGTACTGTGATACCTATAACGAGCGCTAACCATGTGAGCTACCACGGCTCTCAACGACATCGTCTTAACGCAATTCCTTTGTATAGTGCGACGTTGCCACTCTTATTAGTTATTCCGCTTCGTAATATTTTATTTATAGGTGATATTTTGTTTATGTAGGTATTCGATAGATTCCTATAGTCTGTTTTTTTCGCAGGAGACAAAAATAACAGATCTTTATTAGATTCGTTTAGCCCGAATAATACAGTTTTTATGACTCTGGTTCAGATTAGATTTAATTTTAGTCACTTAAGTTTCGTATATTATTCAAAATAATGAAATAAATCCACAGAATCTGCAGTTACGAAAAAAAGCAATATCATTTTAGTCTCCGGCGAAAAAAAAAGATATATATCATGATTAATTTATCAACTAGTTATTCGTTTACTAAATACGAAAAAATATCTAGGATTCCCCAGCCGTGATACATTACAGATTGACTATATTATCATTTATTTTACTATTGTAAATAAGTACTAATTGTGGATATTGACAGGTTTAATAGAAGTTCATTTTCTTATATTGTGACTAATAACCTAATATGACCTTGGGAAGAAACTCATTTTAATATAAGGTTTTACTGCAATGACTGTCAATGGGTTGTTAATTTCTGCAATAGACCGTGGCGTACTGTTGCTGACATGAATAACTCCGAAAATATAATTTATTTACTTGATCGTGTTGAGTTTTTGTGCTCTCACTGCGAGTTTACTTTTTATGATCACTATCTTAAGGAAGAGTGCGAACTATTTACCTAATCTGTACAAAATTACTCTATACTTAACTAGATTCATTTTTGTGAAAGGCTATTTTGTTAAATTAAGATATTATGTTTGGTTTTGCAGTTATTTGAATTACGTCGTATGACGTCAGATTATCGGTAAACTCCGACGGGCACGGAGGTGTGGCGTTGAAAGCCGTGCATCGTCTAACGTCGTTTCAGTTCGGCAGACTTCGGCACTCGGCAGACTTCGGCACGGTGTTTGTGTGCGTGCGACTAGTCGTATGCGTGTACACTAGCTGCTAACTGAATGATAAAAATTCCTGAATAACCTACATGTATTGTAAGATATTAAAAATATTTTAAACAATATTAACTTCTCATTTATACAATAAGAGAAAAAAAATTAATTTCTTATCGGTCACCACGCTCAAAAAGTGTAACTTGATTTAATATCAAAGACTTAACTGCATAAATAAAATAAATAATTAATTATAATTGCATAAGTTGATAAAAAATGCTATGCAATAGCTTTACCGCGGCAGTCCCCGAGTGCCACACGTCTTTTTTTATTTCTTTATAGTAGTACATATAGTTGATTTTTGGATTTTTCTAGTGTTTGATTAGTTTTTTATTATAAAATTGTTATAAAAGTTTTTTGTGAATATACTTTATCTTTTTAAGTAATTAATATCGAGTAACATATAGAAATATAATAGCGATTTTCACGCTGCCAACATCCGCTTGGTATTTACCCATTTTTTTGTTATCAAAATACAATTGTCTTTTTGTAATGAAGTAAAACCTAACTTTTAAGACCACGGGATAGAGAATTTTGTATAAATTTTTTAATGCCAAACTTCTTCATAGAAAAATAATCTTTAAATATAAGTTTTAATGGTTTTAAGTGCTGTGGGTGGGTGCGGTCGCATGCAACCGCTCGGGATTTGACGGACGCATGCAACTGCGTGGGATTTTTATGGGGATTGAACGGCTAAAGGGTATAGAGAGCCATTACAATCACAGACTGTGAAGCATTCCATCTTGATCCTAGGAAGTGAGGAAGTGAAAATGCGCATATAGCATTTTGTACTTGAAGTTGTTTTCAGGTGTAAAGCGAGGTGAACCGTCAGTTCGTTTATTGCTTCATTTTAAGAAAAAAAATATTAAAATTTCATTACCAATTCAACTGGCCGCATTTTAATTTTAACCGTTTGTCACCCTTATTTTTTCATAAAAAATAAGGCTGACAAACGAGCACACAGTCCACCTGATGGTAAGTGAGTACTGTGGTCCACAGACGTTTTCATTTATCTTCAGTTAAAAATCAAAATGCAGATGCGTTGTCACCCGTTAGGACCAAGATGGAATACCTCGTTTCCAGTAAAAAAGGTTCTCCAAAGTGTCTTCCAGTAAAGAAAGGGTAAAACAAGAGTTCTCTACACTCACCATACGAAACACAGCAGCCGAGCTGACCCATTCGAGCTACAACCACAATATAACTGCAGCATGGCTCTACCACAAAATACACTAAGCGTCTGAAATTAAAAAAAAAATATGTTAGTCTACACTATTCCGTACACAATTTAACGTACTCTTATATTTTTCCTTAAAATTGATTTAATTGCAATAGAAAATGCAAAGAAAAAATTTAATTATTTGCTATTCAGCCTAATAATTTAATGAGAAACTAAAATGAACTCAAATCAATTTATCTTATTAGAGTCTTTAAAAGATGAACGTGAAACTGAAGACAGTTATTTGCCTCATAGCCTCATGTTGCCGTAGTTGCCATGTTTGACAGGTGCTTTGGCGATCGTAGTTTTTTGTTATTTTGCGTGGTTTTCTTCGTTGTTTGATGTTTCTGTATCATGAAGATTTAATTTACGCAAAGTAACATCTGATTCCATTTATTATCTTATGATTAACCAGGTAGCACAGCTACTATTTTTTTTCGTAATAATTCATAGTTTCGAGTATATTCTGGATAAAATGGCATGTGGAGTCAGCATGTTTGCAGGCAGTAGGGCATTCTATCTAAGTCCTCAGGGGTGACGATGCTATTTACCACCAGGTGAAATATTTTTAATAGGAATTTTCCCTACAAAAGCGTAGTTTCACTCCCTCAAACAAGGAATAAAATACGCGGGCAAAATAAATGCGGAAGAAGCCTAATTTTGTTATCTTTATTAATTAAAATTGTTCGTCGTTGGGATAAAAATGATTAGATTGTGTTTACGTTTAAGGCTAAGCTAATCTTTCTCATTAAGTAAAACTTCCTTATCTCCATCTATATATATATATATATATATATATATATATATATATATATATATATATATATATATATATATATATATATATATATATATATATATAGCCGATCGTAAACTTATATATTTTGTACAAATATTTAAGTTTACTATCGGCTATTCCTTCGATAAACGTATAATATTAAATGTATTGAACAAAATATTAATTCATAAAATTGTTAAAAGTGAAATAAAAAACTAACTGTCTATGAGAGAAAGAGAGATAAAAAGTGCGTGCGCACTGCTCTCTTTTGCTTATATCCCCCACTCCACTCTCGTTTGCCTCGCCCGCTCACATTTTTCTTAACGCTTTTGTCACGCGTTCGCCAGCTTATCCCCCATGTCAAGTGTGCGTAAAGAAGATTTACTGCAAAAAAATTTGGTTGCCTGTAAAGTCGGTATACGGGCGAAAGTTTTACGTGACAACGACTTTGAGTGGTAAAATAATTTTAATGTGAATATTCATTCGTATAGTAGGAAGAAGGATGAAATAACACTTTTTATGTCTGTCTCTCTCGCTCTTAGGCGGGCTAACCATGCCCGAGTGGAAGGGACGCGTGCCTCTCACTCGCTCTCATTGTGAGCGCATAACGTGAGCGGAGCGTAACGCAGTTTCTTGAAGTGTCACCCGGCAAACCAATTTATAAGACGTTGTCACGTCAAAAGTAGTTATGATAAAAAGTTACAATTAGGATTTGGGTTCTGGGAGGTGTACTGCCAATGTGAAATCCACAATTCTTGGCCGTAGTTCAGCATAACGCTGCGGCGGACAGCGCCGTACCTTCTAATTGTATATATTATTACTAATAAAATTAAAGGACCTTGACCCTCTTATAATAGAATATAATTTTTATTGAAAGTTATTTTTAATCACCGGTTTCGAAAAGCTTTTTTCCTAGAGAATCTGCAAGAAACCCAACGGAACATTTTTTCAAAGTATAATTGGCTGTAATACAACACAGTTTGTACTTTAAAAACTTATATAAGGAGCATCTCGGAAGCGATCAAGTCATTTACATTTTAATAACGTAATTAACGTTACACTATAATTTTCTGTTGGATCGTGGATGCTTTTACACATGTAAATTACACGAGGACAAACGTCCAGACTAGAAACAGTTAATTGTAGGCCATTCAAATACTTGTTACGTGCGGGATTCGTATCCGCGGCCGTCAGCGCTGCAACACATTGCCATCGCGCCACGGAGCCGTCAACTCAACTTAATATGTAATTTAGCTGATTAAAGTTAAAAATAATTCAATATTGTAGTAAAAATTAAATTAAAATTTGCTATTACCGACATCCTAAGAATTTTGTTTGTCTTTTATGTTATTAACTTCGGAAATTCAATTTGTCATTATGTTGTGAAGTCAAAACCAGCCCTCTTAATCTTTTTAGCGAGAACATTTTTCTTCGTTTTCGTTTATATTGTAAAATATGTCTACAATAAAAATTTCTCCTTAATTATTTTTTATTTGAACAGATTAATTGAACAGAAATGTTAATGAAAAATAGATGAGTAACGTAAACTTATATAAATAAAAAATATTTAAAAATTTTTAATTTCCAACGTTTCGTGTGCAATTTAGCACTCATGTTCACGGTGGAGTTACTAACATTAAATTTATGTATTAAATGTTTTGTTTGATTTACGCAGAACGAGCTTTCAGTATGTTTAAGTCTTGCTGTGGTACGCTTGGGCTTAGGTTCAATTTTATTAATTTGGAATCCCAAGCAGATGATAACACTCATCCATTTTCTTAACAGAACATCGACTCGCTTTCGCTTGGTATGTTTTTTTTTTGTTATCAAAATACAATAAAATCTTTTTGTAATGAAGTAAATCCTGACTTTTGTTTAGACCACAAGATAGATAATTTTGTATAGATTATATAATACTAAACCTCTTCATAGAAAAGTAGTCCCTAAATATAAGTTTTAATGGTTTTAAGTTAAGTGGGTGGGTGCGGTCGCATGCGACCGCTCGGGATTTGCCGCGCGCATGCGATTGCATGGGATTTTTATGGCGCTTAAAAGATTAAAAGCTACAGTTTACACGCTAAGTATAATGTCTTAAATCACCCTCCTAAAGATAATGTTAGCTGGTAGTAGTGTCGCGGTAATAGTTTGCCCGTAGTGGCGGTGCAAGAGGATCCACCAACCAGCTCGTGTCCCGCGCGAGTCGTGGGAGACGATAGAGGGAAACGAACCAAGAGATGGGCTGCAGCGTTAGGTTTTAAAATAAGAAAGAAAAAAGAGAAAAATATCCGCGAACCTTACCTCTTGTTTCGTAAGGGACTACAGAGGAAAACATACCGGCGCCTTACGATTCTTTTATAGATTAAAGGTGACAAATGAGCACGCAGTCCACCTGATGCCAAGTGGATGCCGTGGCCCATAGTCATTTACATTTATCCTCAATTGAGAATCAAAACACAGATGGTTATCAACCCTGAGGACTAAGATGGAATGCCTCGTTTCCAGTAAATAGGGTCTCCGTATTTCTACACAGCAGTATTAAGCTGCTATTTTATGTTGGTATTCTGTGAGAGCACGATCCTTACCCGGTCGTGCTACAATCATAATATAGCTGCAGCGTGAATTTTCCTAACAACAAGAAGAAAATTAACCGTAATCGCTAACCCGTCTGCCAAGTGTGGCAACTATGGCAAATATCCTCCCTGTACCGCATAGCGTAACGTACCGCTAACAGAAAGTAACTAACTTTTTGAAGATTTTGAATAATTGTTGAAATGTGGTGTATGTGCGTGACATTATTTGTATAATTCCGTCATTTACATACAGTTTAGAAATGCTTACAGTTATGTCGCCGTAGCCGACCAATAAGCTGAAGCTACAGAGTTGAGCATGAGTGCCTGTAAGGGGTGCACTTCCCACAGCGGCGAAGTCGTTGCAGAAGTAAATGTGCCAATATTCCTATGTAAAAGAGTGAGGTAAGAAAGTGAGGTTGTAAAATCATATTCTCCAAAAAAAATATTACTCTTAAACGGATAGGGGTGCTACCCCAGGACCTATTTTTTGACCAATAATACTCTGCAGGAGTCCTTCGAGACCCAGATTCCATGGATTACTTTGAGCCCTAGCATTTGTGATCTGCGGGATTACTTCAAAAATTAAATACTTCAATTTGGCGCGGCATTTTATGTATGCGGCGTTTGAATTGTTAATAAAATGCTGTGGCATACTATAAAGTAACACGGCAATATACATTTGCCTTCGGCATAATACATAACAGCGAGCGTTTTTAAGCCAACGCCGCCGTATGTAAACGGCAGAATCAGACAAATTGCCGGCAACGTATGCACGATTGATATGTAACGCTATTTGTAAGAGTGTAATATAATTTTAATTATAGCTATTTTTATTCATAAAATTGAACTGACCACTGCCCATGGACACCTGCAACCAACTCGGTGCTAAGACATAGTGTAACCAAGAATTAAAGCCCTCAAATTGGGTTGATTTTATGCGAATTATTATACCCTTTTACGTCCTTTCTAATCAGATTTACCTATACTAAAAGAATAACTTTTATTTTAATTGTACTAGGAAATATCACTAGCTTAAGGCAAAACTTCTCCTATTTTTCATCCTTTGGCGTAGAATTATTTCTTCTTTAAATTTAACCTTTTTACTCTCCCGTGAGTTAAACACGAATATTACGATAGCTTCATTATTGTGTCTTTTTCATGGATAGGGAAATTGTAAATGAAAAATATAACGAAGATATCGCGCGGTATACAAAACATAAGCAATATACGGACGAATTGTGAAACTTCTCCTTTTTTAGTCGGCCTTTTCCTTTTTTAGTTTTTTAATCGTTGCATTTATTATATATATATATATATATATATATATATATATATGGTGGAGCCACGTGTCTAAGGCTGCCGAAGTCTAATTCCCCGGTCGAACCTTAAACCTATTACGCGAGATATTAACTAAAGTGGACTGTATATGCGATTGCTTCTACGCTTACGTAAAAGCGACTACTATGGCATGCGGTACAATGCACTCGTTCTTCCCTAAACTAAAACTATTTTTGTGCCAAATCGATGAAAAGGAATCCTGCCTGATTAGGAGAAAAACAAAATTGGAGCGGGTTAAACAATTATATCAGGTAGGAACTAATTAAAGGAATATTGACTCACCGGGGTTTCTTCTATTTGTGTAGAGCACTATAGCTGCAACTTCTGGAACTTCTTCTAGACAGACACTCTGGGGCCCCAGGGGTGCGTCGGGAGAGAAGCGTTGTAGTTTCAACGACGACTGCGGCGGAAAGAGAGCTGTTGTTCCAATGACTGGCGCGGCGGGAAGAGAGCTGTTGTTCCAATGACTGGCGCGGCGGGAAGAGCTCGCGCAACGGTCGCGCGTGTCTTATATATCCTCGGCTCCGATGATTACGTGACATTCTAGAATCATCTTCTTGCCCCTCCCACCCCACCACCCCGATGTGTCGATAGGAGGGTATGAATGATATCGTTTTTTTGGAAAGGAACAAGCGACTTATGGCACCTACCGTCCGATATAAAATAAATACGAATGGGTTGGTATATATATATATATATATATATATATATATATATATATATATATATATATATATATATATATATATATATATATATATATATGACCAGGATAATTAAAATATGCTTCGATCTTTCTAAATGGTATTTCTAAAGGATCTTTCTAAAGGTTTAATAATAGACCGTTTGTAATAGTTTTGGCGTGATCGTCTTAGTTAGGTCCCTATTTACGTTGTGTTTGTTTAGTTCTTTTAAGTGTCTTTTGGAAGAATGAATATTCATTAGAGTAAATGAAAGCTGTTGGTAGTGCCTTATAAGCTAAGTGAACCCCGTTCACGAAGACAGGGCTCGAGAAAGGTTAAGAGCATAAAACGTCCCTGTTCCACTTGTATCAGTTTTACATTATAAACTTATTATTATTTATCCCTTTCCGCTTGGAAAAAGTTCACAATATATTTATACGAAATACCCGACACAATTCGCTCTCTTACATTTATTTCAAAAAATGTAGGGGAGGCACACGGCTCCACACACGCCGTGCACGGTGAGCGCCAACCATTTTAATGCCCTCCCCCCGCAGGGAACGTTTATTAGAGAACTTGACTGTAGTCCACAGCAAAATAACTAGCAAACCAGTAAAAGAGGCTTGGTCCCTTGTTAGTGCGTAAGTACAAACATTGACCGAAGTCGCGAATGTCAATGCGTGTAACTGCCATAAAGAATACGAATGAATCCAGCCACAGTAAATGTACGTCACACGGTTTAGGCAAATTGCCAGAAAACCTGCCAGACCGCCGCTCCTGCAGACGTGATGTAAGTGTATGGCATCATCACCAATTTCATGATCAGCACGGCTACTAGCCGCAGAGCGTGTCATGAGCCTACCGCTCACCTCTAGGGAATGGGGTCCCACGTTGTGCAGCTTTGAGAGTCTCCTCAGATCCTTCCTCCAGCTACCACACGCATGAGGTCGACACATATGCTCCACGAACCAATACAACGGCAAGATATAGCCAGAAGGCAGTTATAAGATAAGAGTAATAATTCGCCATCAGAAAGGGTTTGTGTCACTGACGTTGAGTAAATGCATTTTTGATCATGTTTGTCTTACACACCAACAAGTTGCCTTCAATCATTCAAAGGTGGGAAAGTTACAAAGATGTATTATTATGTTGTTATATAAAACATCGTGAAGGGCAGACAGTCTGCAGCCCCGTAGTAAAGTGACCTAGTCAAGGCTGCTAAGCCACCCTCCTCCCCGTCATGATAAAGCGGGAACCCGCTCGGTGGGGATCTGTTGGAAGGCCTATGTTTCGAAATTGACTATCAAAAGTCCACTGCTAAACCCAGGCCTCCCCCAAAATTTGCTTATTGGAGTGGGGTGAGGAGAGATTTTCCTATGTTCAGCAGTGAACTTTGTAGGCTGTAAAAGAAGGATTGATGTACGACTTTTTATTGAAGTAAGGTTATTTATTGTGCTATATCTACGCCGATCCTAAACGTTATAATGAAAAAACTGATTTTACCGTGTCTCTGAAATGAATTGATTAAATAAATAAACAACAACAGTGGTAGAGCTACGCGACAGCTTTTGCTGTTGCACGTATGGGCCGGCTCAAACCGGGGTAGTACCACGACCTCACAGAATACCGGCGTGAAGTGGAAGCTGCTTCCGCGTTTCGTCTGGTGAGTGCAGGTAGCTGGAGGCCCAAACCCCATCAACCTGGTAGCAGAATAAAATGATGATAGACTACCCCAGGAGGGTATCAGAACCCCTGGAGAATCCCTCGCTGACCATTTACGACCATGTTTCTCCACTTCTGTGCTCAGGCTGCCCCACGTATTCCGAAGGGGAAGGGGCTAAATTCCGCTCAAGACTACAACTGCTCGGGGTAAACGGAGCAACAAGATCAAAGCGACCCCTGCCACGCTGTCCATGAATTTATGCAATATCAGGGGACTTCACTCTAATGAACGGATCAATGGAGACGCAGGTGTCCTCTCCGGCTGATGTCTCGTATCTCTCCTACCCGGGGTACAAACTGGAACATCCTTTGTGCCTCAGGCTGGATTTTGCGTTTACGTCAGAGAGGACATCTGTTCTCGACACCTCGGCAGACTTGAAGGTTCGGACCTGTCCATCCTTTAGCTACGCGTAGACAGCGATGACCATCCGCGCGTCTACAGGTCCCGTAGCGGTAATGCCAAAACAGACCGACTCTTCGACCACGTCCAAATGGCTACAGATTCGTTGCTACAGCAGATTCCCTCCGCAGAGATCGTGATCCTCGACGACATTAACGCCCATCACGCTGAATGGCTTGGTTCACGTTTAACCGATCATGCGGGGAGATCTGATTTTGCCTTGGCATATGGTCTGACACAACTGGTTACTTCGCCTACGCGGATTCCAGATGTGGAGGATCATGCACCTTCCCTATTGGATCTACTGCTGACCTCTCACCCGGACGGATATCAGATTTCCGTCGACGCCCCTTTAGGCTCCTCGGACCATTGTCTTTTCGGAGTGTGGTGTCACTCACGCTAAAATCGCAGTTGCATTCTGCAGGCTGCCGCCGTGTTTGGCACTATAGGTTAGCCAATTGGGATGGGATGCAGTCTTTCTTTGCATCCTACCCTTGGGTTTGCTTCTCGCCGGACAATCCCAACGTTGTTGCGGGTTCTGTCGCTGATGTGGTACTTCAGGGTATGGAACTTTTTATTCCTTCCTCTATGGTGCCCATTGGAGGCAAATCTCAGCCATGGTTTGGTCGCTCCTGCAAAATGTCATCATGCTATAAGCACGAGTGCTACCAAGCCTGGGCTGACGCATCAAAGTCCGGGATGTAAACACCAGCGCTCTAAAAAAGAATATAATTCCGCCTCTACGTCCTTCGAAAGAGTCATTGCCAAGGCAAAGTCAGAGCACACAGGCAGAATTGGCGAGAAACTAGTTCGCCTTCCTTCTGGAACCCTTGCATTCTGGTCTCTTGCTAAGGCTGTCCAGGGGAATTTCTGTCAGCCATCTCTTCCATCTCTGCGCAGGGAGGACGAATCACTGGCCCATACCGCAAAGGAGAAAGCCGATCTTCTAGGCTCTTTATTTGCGTCCAACTCGACTCTCGATGACGGGGGGAGTACGCCGCCGACCATCCCGCGGTGTGAGTGCTCCATGCCGGAAGTGCAGTTCACACAGCGCTCGGTTCGCAAAGCACTCCTCTCCCTGGACATCCACAAGTCGAGTGGGCCTGACGGAATCCCCCCAATTGTGCTTAAGATGTGTGCTCCAGAGTTGGTATCGGTTTTAACGCGTCTTTTCCGGTACTCCTACTCCTTAGGCGTAGTCCCAAAATCATGAAAGACGGCTTTCGTCCACCCGATCCCTAAAAAAGGCGACCGCTCAGACCCGTCCAACTACCGGCCTATCGCCATCACCTCCTTGTTCTCCGAAACAATGGAGTCCATTGTAAACTGCCAGCTCATGAGGTACCTTGAGGATCACCAGCTGATTAGTGACCGCTAATACGGTTTTCATCGTGGTCGATCAGCTGGTGATCTTCTGGTCTACCTAACTCACAGATGGGCGGAGGTAATAGAAACCAAGGGGAGGCATTGGCCGTTAGTTTGAACATTGCGAAGGCCTTCGATCGGGTTTGGCACAAAGCGCTTCTTTCGAAGCTCCCTTCCTATGGGCTTCCCAAGAAATTGTGCGATTGGATCACCAGCTTCCTGGCAGATCGGAGCATCAAGGTCGTTGTAGACGGTGCAAGGTCCGATTGCAAGCCTTTTAATGCTGGTGTTCCACAAGGCTGCGTGCTATCGCCAACGCTGTTTCTTATGCATATTAATTATATGTTGCAAACCCGTAACATTCATTGCTATGCAGATGACAGCACTGGTGATGCTCTTTACACCGGCCGAGCCAATATTTCTCGGGAAAACGTCTCCGAGTGCCGGGACAAATTTGTGTCTGAAGTCGAGTCTTTGCTGAACAGAGCCTCGGATTGGGGGCGTCTAAATCTAGTCCAGTTTAACAGAAGACACAAGTTTGCGCGTTAACCGCTAAACCCTTTGTCGTATCTCCTCAGTTTCAAGGTACTCCCCTTGTTGCCTCAGCCAGTATTGGAATCCTCGGCGCCGACATATCAAGTGACATGCAGTTTCGTGGTCACTTGGAAGAGAAGGCCAAATTGGCCTCTAAAAAGCCTGCGTGCTCAGCAGAGCGGGACTGTATTTTTTGCCGGCATACCGCCTGCAACTCTACAAGGCGCAGGTTCGGCCGCATATGGAATACTGTTCCCATCCCTGGGCTGGGGCTCCTCAGTACCAGCTTCTTACACTTGATCGCATCCAGCGCAGAGCGGCTCGAATCGTCGACGACCGAGTGCTTTCCGATCGGCTCGATTCACTGGCACTGCAAAGAGATGTTGCATATCTTTGCATTTTCTTATTTTGCTTCGCATATACCATGGAGAGTGCTCTGAGGAATTGTTCGAATTAATCATAGCCGCAAAATTTCTTGAACGAACTAAGCAAAAAACATCCTGATACCATCCGCACCATCAGGATGCTTGGCGGTCCACCACTGTACGTTTTTAAAGGATTTTTCTTCCTCGTACAACCTCTCTGTGGAATAGTTTACCACCGTCGATTTTTCTAGACCGATACGACCTGAGGACCTTCAAGAAAAGAGCTTACTCTTTTCTAAAGGGCCGGCAACGCACCTGCAATTCCCCTGGTGTCGCGGTTGATCATGGGCGGCGGTAATCACTTAGCATCAGGTGAGTCGCATGCTCGTTTGCCCCCTCTTCTTTAAAAAAAAAACGGCACACCTAAAGAGAAGTGTATGCTGTGACCTGTGCCTGTCAAAAAATAGTTTATTTTGAAGACAATGTAGGCTTACACACGTAATTTTTCTTCACAGCTAGGCAAGTTGTGAATTACTACATAAAGTTTGATTAATAGTTTCATCTGTATCAAGATTAAAGTTCACCTGCTTATTTCGAAAATCAAGTGATTGAGAACTTATAAGCTAAGTAGTTAAGTTGTTCTTTAGCCCGTTTTAACAATCATGATATCAGGCAATAAATGAAGAGCTAAAATATTCGACAAAGAATTTTTGATTCCTTTTACCTTAACATATTGATTTATAATTTTTTTTCCTTCACTTTTGTTATATAATAAGGGTGACAAACGAGCACACATCCCACCTAGTGGTAATTCGATGCTATGGTCCATATACATTTACATTTATTCTCAATTGATCAAATAAAAATGAAGATGTGTTGTTACCTCAAAATGCTTAGATGAAATGCCTTGTTTCCAGTAAAAAAGGTCTCCCGTTCACTAAACTCACTATACGAAAAGCAGCAGCATTAAGCTGCTATGTCCCTACAAAAAAGAGCGATCTATCACCATCATCATCTAAAGTCACTGTTAATACTTTCTAGGTAATTTTATACTATCGCGGTCATCTCGTATTTCGGCTATTGGAAATCGAAAAATCATCCGATTTCGATGATTTTCTTTTAAAATTTTCATTACTACAAGAAAAAAAACTTAAAACTTATATTGGTTTCAATGTTAATGAAAATGCACTCATTCACGTATAATTCCTGATAACTTTTTTTAAATAGTCAAATGAAGTTGTTATATTTTTTTCATAATCTACACAAAAAAACGAACATTGAAAAAATGTTTGTTTATAAATTTTTTATTTTGGTTTTTATTGAGTGTAAGATCGAGCGATGCGAGCTCGGGACTTAGGGCATACCGACTCGGAAAAAAAATAAAAAAATGTTGTAAAAAATTTTGTGGAGATTCACAATTTAAATGTATGTTTTAATTGGTACGTATGTAACGCGATATCTTTGTCAATTACAAACGGATTTTGATTTTTTTTTTGGTAATTAAGTCCAGGAATGGCTCCATATAAATTTGGAAAAAAGGTTTCGCCTATACGGGTGACAAAATAAGGGATGAAATTGTAACTTTGTTATTTAGACGTCATTGAGAATCTTACCTAAGGGTACAGTCTAGTCCACTCAAAAGGGTAAAAAAATCAATTTTCAACAAAAATTAACAACAGACTTCAAGAGACTAAATGTAATAAAATAATTTCACATTCCGAATTCGGTGCTAAGACATTAAAAATAATTAAGCCCCGATTTTTACTAAAAGCTTGTTTTCCTTTCTACCAATTATTTGGTATGTGTCAATGCTTCAGTGATAGCGGAAGACGCATGAAGAGGAAGGTGCGGGAGGCAATATTCTACTATAGAAGAACAATACCCTAGGCAGTTTTCGGCAGAAACAATAAAGTTGAAGTTACAGTCTATATACGTCCCACAGTTGGGCACAGACCTCCTCTCATTTCTGAGAGGGTTTTTTAGTGCAAGGAAGTGTCCGCCGAGCTGCCCCAGTGCGTGTTGGCGAACTTCACATGTCTTCGAATTTATTTTATTTATCACACATTTAGGTTTCCTCACGATATTTACCTTCACCGCCGAGCGCGTGTAAATCAGCACTTGAAATTGCAATTAAGAATTTCATTGGTGCCGTCAGGGATCGAACTCGGGTTGCTCGCGTACTGTGAAATTTACAATATGTTTACCTCTACTTCTCATCGGTCAATTCATTATCAATGTCATCATCTAAAATCCCGAGCTTACTACGTTTATTACGTTTAAATTAATAGATATTGTTATTTTTCAAACTAAGGAAATTTCTTTCCTCGGCCTTGCAGAGAAATTGTAAGAACATCCACTACCCTCGTCGCGTGGTTGCCATAAGTTCGCAGACGAGAAACTGAAGCAGGTGATGGGCAAAACTGTCTTTTTGATAACTCAAAATTGTTGAATACCGCGGTTGTTAAACCGCTTGCCTGGCTTGGCAACTATGGTAAAATCATTCCTATGAGGAAATCAATGGCGGCTTATGTTCAGCAGTGGGCGTCATATGCTGTAATGGTACTATAAGGATTCTGAACTAAATTAATTACATCAAAAAAAGAACATACTTCTGCTCACAACTCTCAACCATTGCCAGTAACTCATATTTTATCACTAATAAAATATTTCTTCGTTTACTTGTGCCTTCATGCTAAACCGTTATGAGAGGTATAAATACAAAAACAAATTATCTGTAAAATTTAATGGGACGCGATCGCATGTGGTACATTTCCAAGAAAATTGTATGAGAAAAGTGATTCAATAAATTGCCATTAATGTATCTTTAGGCACAATAAGTTGTTTTCGTTGTTTTGGCAAAAATATAACTAACGACAAATGTAGTCCTTGCTTAAAAAATATTTATACAAAAGATATGACTACGGTATTATTTTATGTTCAAATTCTTGCTCATCGGTTCGTAAGAGTCTGTGGATGGACTTGAGCCTCCTCAATCGTACGGAGGATGGAGGAGGATTTGCCTCACCTGTTTCTTGACACGTAGATTGACAATCGCAGTTATATATAGTACTAGTAATAGACCTCAAACTAATAATAAGTACCAGTACCAGATGTCTTGCAACCTTTAATCTGCTGCCCGTCGCGTGCTGCTTATTTTTACTTTTGGCGGATGATTATAACGCCATATATCAGAAGTCATAAGACCTTTTTGGTATTAAATCATAGTCTCCTCTTTCGTATCAACGGAATGTCTATTCCATAGTGAAAATCACTTTAAATTTAGTTTTTTGATATCATACATTTAACTATTAACATGAAAGGATTGTATTTATTTATGGATGTGATGGAATTATAATTTAATCTGCAACCTCGTTCAGATGTCTGCATAATATGAAAAATTTCGCAAATGTATTAAGAACCGATGACAATAGAACAATTTGCAAATCCATAATTATGACTTAGTATTCTAACATATCTCATGATCAATGCTTGTTTAGTTATTTAACCGACTTCAAAAAAATAAGGAGGTTATATATGTTCGACTCTATGTATGTATTTTTATATATGTTCACCGATTACTCCGTCAATTACGAACCGATTATCAAAATTATTTTTGTTCTAAAGCCTATGCTCCTGAGGTTGTCCCATTGTCATTAATTCGGAATCTGATAATGGGGTGACAAGGAAATCGACGAATATCCTCAAATTTCCCGTCCGTTCCATCTCCGTCCGAATCCGTTTAGATACGTGGGTTTTAACACTCCATTAGTCGCGCGTTCTACTATTGTAGTACAGGCATGCATTTCGTGGGAATTTAACATTAATTGTGGGTGTCTAACGCACACACTCGTAATATTCCTCTATTACTAGCTGGTGATCACAATTAGTACCCTTTCGGCAAACTGCGCGATCGCACTTGTTAGAAATTTCGCACTAAAACTAAAATTCTACAATAGTAGAGCGCGCGAGCACTCGCGTGTCATTTTTGTCGGAAGTTTACTTATTGTTTTTATTTAATGTAAGTGTTTATACTATGTATAAATATTGTTATTATGAATTTTTTTGTTTGATAATATTTTTTTTAACCGAAGTAACTATATTTCGCATAATGATGGCACATATTTTGAGATGGTTGGAAGAAGTTATTACTGATGAAGCGACCAGCAAAGTATGGGATAAACATATTTTTACTAACGGATACAAAGGCACCTTATGCCTACCATATGGAAATATACGCTGGTGCTCAGCCAGATGGTCCTTATGCACAATCAAATAAAGTTGTGGACATTGTGCTACGAATGCTTACCCCATTGGATGGTTTAGGTTATAACGTCACAATGCACAATTGGTTCACGAATATACCTCAATGCTTAGAACTCTTAGGTAGCAAAATTACTGTCGTAAGCACTGTGAAGAAAGATAAGCCACAAATTCCCAAAGAATTCAAAATCACAAGAAACAGAAGCAAAACGAGTAAAATTTTTGGCTTTCAAAAACAAGGTAGGTACTTAGTATCTTACATGCCAAAATCAAAGAAAGTGGTGCTTATATACTCAACTACGCACTATGATGATCATATCGATTTACAAACAGCAAACGTAAGCCGGAAGTAATAACTTTTTACAAAAATACCAAATATGGCGTGGACATTGTAGACAAACTTTGTAGTATTTATGACGTCTCCAAAAACTCTAGGCGATGGCCATTTACCATTTTTTTTAGTTTAATGAGTATAAGTGCTATAAACGGTTATATTGTAGATACAATAAACAAGGACTACAGAAATAAGGCCGGGAAGGATTTTTTGTATGAATTTGGTTTTCACCTAGTCGCGCCATGCATACAACGCAGAATAAGTATTAAAAGTATTCCAAAACCATTGAAAATTAAAGGGAAAATGCTTTTGGGCACGAAAAAGCCATCGGAATTACAACCATGCCCAGCACATCTCCCCAACACTGGTCGAGTCGGGAAATGTTCCCTTTGTGGCAGAGCGCGCAATAAGTCCACTAGAAAACAATGTGACACCTGTAAAAATTGGATTCGTCCTCAACATCAAGTTCTTCAATGCCTTGACTGTTGTAAAAATGATAAAGACTGTGTGGAAGATATGAGCGAGTAAAAAAAGGAGACTGAGAAGGTTTGATGCCAAAAAATCATTGATTTTTCTCAAAATTAACAAGAAGTCTGATGTTAAGTGCCTAATAAATGGTAACAGTTATATTTCGTCTATTTTAGTTTCTTATTAAAGTTTGTTTTCATATTATATTGAAGTATTTTTATATTTGTTTACTGTTCCTGTAAAATCTTTACACAAAATAGTTCTACATATGTAGAGCGCGCGAGCACTCGCGTCCCAAACAGGGGCGCGCGTAATGGAGTGTTAAATACACACGGCATTCATGCATACATACATACTGTTCAATTTAATAATAAAATTTGTGTGCGTGTGTGCGCATGTGTGTGAATAAATAAAAATGTCCAGAGAAGAAAAAACTCAACACTTAGTTTTCATAATACTCAACACTTAGTTTTCATAAAACTCAACACTACTTGGGCCGCCAGAGATTACGAAGAACAGTACTCAGACCTAAGTTTGTAGCCAATACAGCTATTCGAAAAAGAAATCAAAAAAATTTCCGTTTCGGAATTTATCAGGTGATTTGCTTTGATAAACAGATCTATTATGATTTATGTATATCTGCACGATGCTCAAGTCTACGAGTATATCTAAATTTAAAAGAGGAATACTTACACCACATACTTCGGTGGATACCGCCACCGAAGTATGTGGTGTAAGTAAGAGAACAAATGAAAGGAAAAGTAATACGTTATGGTGGGATGATGAGGTACGGGTGGAAGTTGAATCAAAGAAGAAAGCATGGTTAGATTTACTAGCAACCAAAGCTGGTAATTCTTCTAGTATGAATGATGAGATTGAAAGAAAAAAGGCAGAATTTAGACGTCTAAATAAGAGAGTAAAAGAAGTTGTTGAAAGGAAAAAGAAAGAAAGAACGGATAAGAATGATAGAAGGATATCTAATAATTTCCAGGCTAACATAAAAATGTTCTGGAAACTCGTAAGAACTGCCAGGGGAAATACAAAACAGCCTATAATAAATGCTATAACAGACGAGAATGGATGTATTCTGAATGATGAAGTTTCGAATTTAAACAGATGGAAGGGATACTTTGAAAGCGTGTTTATGAGTGAAGAGTCGTATAAATTAAATGAACTAGAAATTCCGAAAGAAGTGGAAAGGGGTATGGAGATAAGTGTAGATGAAATAATGAAAGCAATGAAAAGCATGAAAGCAGGTAAGGCAGCTGGATATGATAGAGTATCACTCGAGATGCTAAGGGCTGGAGAGGGAGTGGTGGCAGGCCTGCTGTACACCTTGTTTAATTTATGTTGGGAATTAAAACGGGTACCGGATGACTGGTGTAAAGCAGTTATAGGACCAATATATAAAGGAAAAGGGTCACAGCAGGACTGCAAAAACTACCGCGGTATCAGCTTGCTTAGTATTGTGGGTAAACTGTATGCTAAGGTGTTAATTGAAAGAGTTATGAAAGAAACTGATGGAAAAATTTGGGATGTGCAAGCGGGTTTTAGAAAGGAATGGGGTGTACAGATCAAGTCTTTTCCATGCGCATGATTGCGGAGAAGTTTTTGGCCAAAAACCAGAAAGTTTTTTGTGCGTTCATGGACTTGGAAAAGGCTTATGACAGAGTGGACAGGAATGTGTTATGGCAAACACTGAACTCATATGGGTTGAGCGCTGGTTTGATACAGGCATTAAGGTCTCTTTATAGGGACTCTAGTGCTTGTGTCAGGATCAATGGGGTCTACTCGGACTGGTTTGGCATCCAAAAAGGTGTCAGACAGGGCTGTGTGGCTTCCCCTTGGCTGTTCAACCTATTTATGGACCGGTGTTTGCAAACTTTGAAAGATGAAGAATGTGGGTTAAGAATGGGCGAGTTAACCGTCAAATGCCTTTTGTATGCCGATGATCAAGTCATACTTGCGTCATCGGTGGCAGAGTTGCAAATGATGGTTACATTAATGAACTGGGAATTGAAAGAAAGGGGAATGAAAGTGAACGCAAGTAAGACGAAAGTGATGGTTTTTGAAAGAGAAGAAAGCAAAACGGTATGTGAAATAAGAATAGAAGGAGAGTTAATTGAGCAAGTGGATGAGTTTGTGTATTTGGGATGTGTATTTAGCAGGGATGGTAGATATGATAGGGAAATAGAACGACGAGTAAATGCGGGGAATAGAGTGAATGGGGCACTACACTCTATTATGAAGAACCAGAATGTGTCAAAACAGGCACGTATGGTAATTCATAATGCTATGTTAGTCCCTACTTTAATGTATGGTAGTAAAAGCTGGGTGTGGCAGAAGAAGCACGAAAGTAGAATAAATGCTGTAGAAATGCGGTCTTTAAGGAATATGCTAGGGTTTAATCTGAATGACAGGGTGAGAAATTGCGTGATAAGAGATAAATGTGGTATGCAAGATGATGTTGTGACCAGGATTAAGAAAGGAATGCTTCGATGGTTTGGTCACGTAGAAAGAATGAATGAGGAAAGAGTGACAAAGCAAATTTATATGGCAGATGTGAATGGCCGAGCCGGAAAGGGATGCCCTAGAAAAAAGTTTATCGACCAAATTGGCGATATTTTGAAAATGGGCCACGTTAGAAGTACCCTTAACCGACGAGCATGTATGCGTAGATATATGGATGTAAAGGAGGCGAAAGAGGTATGTCAGGATCGTGCCAAATGGAAGTCCGTAGTCTCTGCCTACCCCTCTGGGTGACAGGCGTGAGTGTTTATGTTATGTAAAAGAGGAAGTACAAAAGCAAGCGATTTAACTTGGAGTGCACTTAGCGCTTAATGCTAGAGAACACTTTACTATGGTTAAATTTCACCTAATGAGGGGTATTTTAGCTTCAAGTGAATAAAATAAAATGTTAACCTTTACTTATGTTATAAAACTTATAAAAAATCTAAACAAATATTGCATGAAATATGAGTAATTTCACCTCCACTTTTAATTTTTTTATGTACTCGTATAAAACAAATGAGTTAAGCAAGGCAAACATTAACTACGATAATGAGAGGTAAATTTATATTTTGTAGAGTCTCTTGTACGAATGTAATTATAGCTAGTAATTAGTTGACACACAAAATGTAACAACTTTTGTGCGTGGCAGAGTAACGATGCAGCTATCTTATGGTAGTAGCACAAATTCGTCAGCTCGACTGGGCGAAACACCACGGTTTCACAATATACCCGCGCAAAATATCAGCTTAACGCTGATTCATTTCGTATGGTGAGTAAGAGAACCGATGACCTTTCTCAGTCTTCAATCTAAAAATCAATCATGGTCCTCATAGGTGACAACGCATTTTGTATTTTGATTCTTAATCGAGGAAAGATGTCTATTGTCACATTCATGTCAGCATTTTTTTACAAGATAGATTAGATAGATTTTTTTACAAGTGGCCCATAGACATCTACATCTATCCTCGATTATGAGTTAAAATTAAGATATCCCGTAAGGACTAAGATGGAATGCCTCGTTTCCAGCAAAAAGGGTCTCCGGTTCTCTACACTCACCATACATCTTCATCATACATTTTACGCTGGTATTATGTGAGAGCGTAGTAATTCTCCGGTCAAGCCGACCCATTCGTGCTACAAATATACTACTAATATAACTGCAGCATGGCTCTACCACGTTTAAAATCGTTTCATCACCTAACCACGTATAAAAACAAATCACAGCATCTACTTATAGTTGTAACGTGTGCTTGTTTTCCACCTGTACTCTATAAAAGAATAACTAGAGTGTCATGCAAGTATTAAAATAAAATTAAACTAAAGTTATAACCTGTGTACGTCCCTCCGCTGGGCACATGCCACCTCTCATTTCTGAAACAGTTTTAGTAAAAGCCATGGATGCCCAGTGACTAAGCGCTCATATTTATAGTGTTTCTGTGTCGCTTTCATCGGGCTGCTCGCATACTGTGAAATTTAAAATTCACAATTGGGTGGGTCTGAGTGTGACCCCTGCCAGCATCAATGAAATTGTTGAATTGGAAAAAATTGTGAAAAAGTGTGAAAATTTAAAAATATTACGCAGTGAGGCATTGCGATAAACATTTCCATAGCAGAATTAATATTATATTATAGGGTAACATTACTTTGTGGTGGACTCATTCTCTGCCCAGGAGTCCTCTCCTCTGCCACCGAGAAGTAACAGTGTTGCAGTCTACAGGGTACAGAGAGTCGGTACAATCACAGACTGTGAAGCATTCCGATAATGATTTCTTATATTTACGCGAACACTACACATTGAAATAATACTAGTTTTTACGGAATTTATCGCGTATATTTAACTTTTTAAATACCCGACGTTTCGAACGCTTTACAGCACTCATGGTCACGGGCGGGACTGGACGGGAGTAAAAAGTTAAATATACGCGATAAATTCCGTAAAAACTAGTATTATTTCAATGTGAAGCATTCCATCATGGTCCTCTGAAGTGAGGAATTGAAAACGCGCCTATAGCCCTTTTTATCTGAAGTTGTTGGTGTAAGGTGAGGTGAACCGTCAGTTCGTTTATCACATCGTTTTAGGAAAAAAAAAAACATTATTTATTTTTTTAACTGGCCGCATTTTAATTTTGACTGAACCAACCAAAGTGATACTACTTTTTTATAAAGAATAACACAGTCCACCTGATGGTAAGTGTATAGTGTGGCCCATAGATATCTTCATTTATCTTCAGTCAAAAATTAAAATGCAGATGCTTTGTCACTCATAAGGACTAAGCTGGTATGCCTTGTTTCCAGTAAAGAGGGTCTCCGGTTCTCTACACTGACCACCGAGCCGACCTATTCGATCTAAAACCACAGTATAGCTGCAGCGAGGCTCTATCACAAAATAAACTAAGCGTCTGAAATTTAAAAAAATATGTTAGTCCATACTATTTCGTACTCCATATAATGTAATTTTATATTTTGCCATAAAATTGCTTTTAATTGCAATAGAAAATGCAAGGAAAAAATTTAATTATTTGCTATTGTTACGCGCTCAAATCGGCGGCACTAGCGCCATCTAGTCTCGAACCGAAGAACTAAACTTCTTGAAGTTTAAAACTCGAACTCTCGGTACCTTGCGCGTGTTTACTTGAACATTCTGGATATTTTGCTAATTTATATAAATAGGCGCTGCAAGATGCGATCGAGGTGGTGTTGATTTGGCGAGAAAAGCGAAGCTTCGGAGCGGAATTAAGTGAATTAGTGTGTTTAATTATTAGTGTTTTAAGTTTTAATTTGTGTAAAGTAAATTAAAGTGTTAATTTAGGTAATTTTATCGGCAATTTTTATTGTCACGAACCTCAAGCTCGTAACAATTGGTGTCAGAAGTAGGATAAAATTATGCCGATTTTACCTAAGGAGGAAACGGAGGGTGTCCGTACCCGAAGTCAACGCCAGTAGGAGACGGACCAAAGAAGATTTGGTGGTGCAAAGCCGCAGACGTCGGAGGGCTAGTCGCCGGCTGCAGGACCGTCAGTAGCTCCTACATCTGCAGCACCCGACTTAGGTGCTCTGATGGTGATGCTGCAGGAGCAGGCTGAACAGAAGGAACAGGTCCGTCAGTTAAAAGAGCAGCTGCAGAGCGGACAAGAGGAACAGGTCCGCCGACAGGAGGAACAGGCCCGCCGACAGGAGGAACAGGCCCGCCGACAGGAGGAACAGGCCCGTCGGTTGGAAGATCAGCAGGCGGAACAGGCTCGTCGGTTGGAAGAGAAGATGCTCCTCGTGAAGGACCTTCACGCTATCTTTGGGAAAGAGATAAGGGAGGTGAAGGATAGGGTTGCTCAACATGACAACCGCCTGTTGGAAGCTGAAACCCGAATCGAAGAACATGAGACCCAAATCAACCAAGTTAAGAAAACGATGGGTGAACTCAAACTTGGAGATGGAATTGCAGCCCCCGCAGTAGCTACTACACCTTCGCTACGTGGGTTCAAGGTACCACCGCTCGACGGGACTTCTTCCTGGTCGGCCTACAAAATCCAGTTCGAGGCCGTCATGGAGGCAAACGGCTGGAATAAAAGCCAGGCCATGACTGCACTCACCTTAGGCCTGCGTGACCAAGCCTTAACCGTGTTGGAAGCTCTCGGTAAGAAAGTGACCTACGAGCAGCTCCTTGAGGCATTGGAGGCGAGATATGGTGACGCTCACCTGGAACACGTCTTTGCGCGAAGCTTAAAGATCGCGTGCAACGCAGCAATGAAAACCCGCAGCAGTGGGCCCTTGAGGTGGAGAAGATGGTTCGAAAAGCATACCAGTCTGTACCTGCGCTCATTGAAGGGAACCTGGTGCAGACATTCATCGACGGCATCCGCGACCTGGAAGTCAGAGCTGCTGTGAGGCTCGGGCACCACGAGACGCTTAAGGACGCCTTGGCCCATGCACTGGAGGTAGAAGCCGTGCGGCAGGATCATCGTTCCCATCGCGTCAGGGAGGTTGCAACAGCTACAGTTCGCGACCGCAACAAAGGATACAGCCCTAGGTGCTATGGCTGTGGGGAAAAGGGCCATCTTCGATCCAGCTGCCCTAAGCGAACCCTAGAAAGGGAAGGTGAACGATCCTAGGAGGGTAGTGCGGCCAAAAGCACCGCCCAGCAGCAGCAGGGAAACGAGTAAAAGCCAGAACTGCGGGGCGGGTGCTGGTTGATGTTAAAAGAGCCCCAAGGATCTCGATCTCACAAACCCATGATGGGAACAGTCTAATCATCAAGGGCGAGGTCAACGGAATGCCGTGTAAACTGACCATAGACACTGGAGCGTCTCGTACGGTTGTTAGTTCCCAACTTATAAGTCAGTTCCTTGGGGACTTCGGATACAACCGGGAACGCATTAATTTGGTAACAGCCACCGGTCAGCGTATACCCGTCCGTGGAGAGAAGGAGATGGAGTTGAAGCTTGGCAACGTGATCTACCTGTATAATGTCATCGTGGCTGATATAATGGACGACTGCATCCTAGGCCTAGACTTTATGAGGAATAATTGTTGTGAGATCGACGTTAAGCAAGGTGTTTTGAAATGTGGACAGGAGGAACTTTTTATATAAGGTGCGTTACCAGGGAACGTGTACAGCATTAAGAATATTGTTCTTCCGCCGAGATCGGAAACTTGTTCCGGTTAGTCTTCCCCGAAACGCTGGGCAAGCTCACCGTTGTGTACTTGTGGAAAGGGTAAACAATGACCTTCCATGGAAACTAGCTCGAACCTTGGTCAGAACCACTGACATCTCAAGAATACGTGTGCTGAACCTTTGCGACCGGGAACAGATTATAGAAAAAGGCACACTGGTTGGCACTTGTGAGGAGGTGGATTGGTTACGTCGGTGCCAATATATATCGAGTGGGACCCCCAGCAAGGATTCAGAAACGAGAGTGACCACACTTTTGGAAGACTGTCGCAGTGTTCTCTCCCCTAACGAATTGGTCAAGGTGAAGAAGTTGTTACTCAAGTATGCCGATGTATTCTCGTCAAACGATGCTGACATAGGAAACACTGGCTTAGTTCAACACAAAATAAACACAGGAGAGGAATTGCCTATCCGTCAGCGGCCAAGAAGATTGCCGGTAGCACGTAAAAGGGAAGTGAAAACCATGATTGAGGGAATGGTGAAGGATGGTGTTATTGAACCTTCATCTAGTTCATGGTGTTCACCCGTGGTGCTGGTAAAGAAGAAGGATGGCAGCATGCGGTTCTGTGTTGATTACCGCCGTCTGAACGACGTCACAAAGAAGGACAGCTATCCCTTGCCAAGAATTGATGACACGTTGGACATGCTTACAGGAGTAAAATGGTTTAGCACGCTGGATCTAAAAAGTGGCTACTGGCAAGTTGAAATTGACCCTAAGGACAAGGAGAAAACTGCGTTCTCGACGGGAAAGGGTCTGTGGCAATTCAAAATAATGCCGTTTGGATTGTGCAATGCTCCAGCAACGTTTGAAAGGCTGATGGAACTTGTACTTACCGGGCTAATTGGCGATGCCTGTCTGGTCTACTTGGATGACATCATCATCGTGGGCCGTACGTTTGAGGAACACCTCGAAAACCTGGGACGCGTGCTCATGAAGATTCAGAGTGCCAATCTCAAGCTGAGTCCGAAGAAATGTTCACTATTCAAACGGCAAGTCAACTTTTTGGGGTATGTAGTGTCGGAAGAAGGTATCCGCACGGATCCGCAGAAAATCGCAGCTGTAAAGGATTCGCCGGTTCCAAAAGACAAGACTCAGGTTAGAGCATTTTTGGGTTTGTGCTCCTATTACCGGCGATTTGTGAAGAACTTTGCAGATATAGCCAAACCTCTGCATAAGCTAACCGAGGAGAAGCGACATTTCTGCTGGGATGAAAGTTGTAATATCGCATTCCAGGAGCTCAAGGACCGTCTGTGCAAAACACCTATTTTGGGATACCCTGATGCAAGCAAAGAATTTATAGTTGACACAGACGCAAGTGATATAGGACTTGGCGGTGTGTTGTCTCAACGGAATGGTGACCAAGAGGTCGTGATAGCGTACTTCAGCAAGTCGTTGTCAAAACCGGAAAGGAACTATTGTGTCACAAGACGCGAATTGCTAGCTGTGGTAAAGTCGTTGCAGTATTTTAGCAAATATCTTCTGGGGCGAAAATTTCACTTACGAACTGACCATGCTGCACTAAAATGGCTATTGCAGTTTAAAAATCCAGAAGGACAAGTTGCGAGGTGGATTGAACTACTGCAGGAATACGACTTTGAGATTCGCAGCGGGAAATCTCATGGCAACGCGGATGCATTATCACGAAGACCTTGTCCTGAAGATTGCAAACATTGTACTAGGCAAGAGAGTAAGGAAGTGGTATTCGTGAGGATGCTCAGGGCAGACCACCTCAGCAACGAGTGGAAGGACAGCTTTCAACATGCACAGCAGGAAGATCCGGACATCAAGCCGATCCTGGAATGGATGAAGGCCAGTGCTCCCAAGCCCAAGTGGAGCGACGTCTCAGCGATGAGTTCGACCATTAAAAGCTATTGGGCCCAGTGGGACAGCTTGCTGCTTCAGGATGGAGTTCTGTGCCGTAAATGGGAAAATGTTCGGGGAGACAGCTGTCATTCACAAATGGTTGTCCCTAAAGCTAAAGTACCGGATGTTTTAGAGCTGTACCATAATGATTATTCAGGAGGCCATCTGGGAGTTAAACGAACTCTACTGAAGATCCGAGAACGGTTTTACTGGGTCCACTGTCGAAACGATGTCGAGGACTGGTGTCGCATATGTACAAGTTGTGCGGCTGTAAAGGGACCTCAGACTCGTAGTAGAGGTGCATTGAAGTTGTACAATGTTGGTGCACCATGGGAGAGAATAGCCATTGACGTGGCGGGGCCGTTTCCGGAGAGTGAAAGCGGTAACAAGTATTTCATGGTTGTGATGGATTACTTCACTAAGTGGCCAGAAGTCTTCGCCATTCCAAATCAAGAAGCTTCAACAGTTGCTGATAAGCTAGTTCATGATATTATTAGTAGTTTTCTGTCGTATTTTAGTTAGTATTCTGTCGTTTTGGTGTACCTTTAGAGATTCACAGCGATCAAGGAAGGAATTTTGAGTCTCAAATATTCCAGGAAACTTACTCTCTAAAAACAAGAACGACTTCTTATCACCCGCAATCTGATGAAATGGTAGAACGATTTAATCAGACATTGGAGAGACCTGATCACCGGGATACCACCTGATGCTCCACGCAGTATAACTGATTATGCAAATGACTTGCGGAACAAAATGAATGACGTTTATGAGCACGTCAGACAATCGGGCTAGCAAATGTCTGAAAAGATGAAAACCCGGTATGACCGCAAAATGAACAACAAAGGGTTCGACGAAGGTTACTTGTGTGGTTGCACAATCCAGTCCGCAGCAAAGGGAAATCTCCTAAGCTTCAAGCTAAATGGGACGGCCCGTACCGAATTGTGACCAGGATCAACGATGTAACCTACCGGATACAGAAAGGCGCAAGAGGAACTCCTAAGATCGTCCATGTGGATCGCCTAGCGCGTTATTATGGGGCCGATAATGCTCGGGACGAGCACGTCTTAGGAGGGGGCAGTGTTACGCGCTCAAATCGGCGGCACTAGCGCCATCTAGTCTCGAACCGAAGAACTAAACTTCTTGAAGTTTAAAACTCGAACTCTCGTTACCTTGCGCGTGTTTACTTGAACATTCTGGATATTTTGCTAATTTATATAAATAGGCGCTGCAAGATGCGATCGAGGTAGTGTTGATTTGGCGAGAAAAGCGAAGCTTCGGAGCGGAATTAAGTGAATTAGTGTGTTTAGTTATTAGTGTTTTAAGTTTTAATTTGTGTAAAGTAAATTAAAGTGTTAATTTAGGTAATTTTATCGGCAATTATTATTGTCACGAACCTCAAGCTCGTAACACTATTCAGCCTAATAATTTAATGAGAAACTAAAATAAAATAAAATCATTTTATCTTATTACAGTCTTTAAAAGAGGAACGTGAAGCTGAACACAGTTTGCCTCATAACCTCATGTTGGTGTAGTCGCCTTGTTTGGCAGGTGCTTTGGCGATCGTAGTTTTTTATTTGAGTTGTTATCATGAAGATGTTGCTGTATCATAAAGATTTTTTACGCAAAGTAACATCTGATTCCATTTATTATCTTGTGGTACTGTTTTTAGCAGGTAGCACAGCCACTATTTCTTTTCGTTCGTCGATTCATACTTAGGAGTATATTCCGGGTTTATATGTTCTCAGGGTAACAATGCTAATTGCCACCAGGTAGAAATATTTTTGATAAGCATTTTCTCTCCACAAGCGCAGAGTTTTTCAAAAAAAGAAAAAATATAATTTTGTTTCTTAAATCCGAACGAAAGTGGGCGAAAGAAATGCGCACGAAGCTTAATTTTCTTATGTGTGCTATTTACCACCAGGTGAAATATTTTTTTTAAGAATTTTCCCTACAAAAGCGTAGTTTCATTCCCTCAAACAAGGAATAATATATAAGGGCAAAATAAATGCGGATGAAGCTTAATTTTGTTATGTTTTTTAATTAAAATTGTTCGTCGTTGGGGTAAACGTAATTAGATTGTGTTTACACGTTTTAAAACTGAGTTAATTTGTCTCTGTCGGGAAATAGAGTAAATGGGGCCCTGCACTCTATTGTGAAGACTCAAAATGTGTCAAAAAAGGCACGTATGGCAATTCACAATGCTGTGTTGGTCCCTACTTTAAAGTATGGTAGTGAACGTTGGGTGTGGCAGAAGAAGCACGAGAGTAGAATCAACTGCGGTCGTTATGGAGTGTGTTAGGGCTGAATCTGAACGACAGGGTAAGAAATCGTGTAATAAGAGAAGGGTGTGGTTTGCAAGATGATGTTGTGACCAGGATTAAGAAAGGAATGCTTCGGTGGTTTGGTCATGTGGAAAGAATGAATGAGGAAAGAGTGACAAAGAAAATTTATGTTGCAGAAGTGAATGGCAGAGTCGGAAAGGGACGTCCTAGGCGAAAATTTATTAACCAAATTGGCGATTTATTGAAAACGGGCCAAATTAGGAGTAACCCTTAACCGACGAGCATGTATGCGTAGGTGTATGGATGTGAAGGAGGCGAGAGAGGTGTGTCAGGATCGTGCCAAATGGAAGTCTGTAGTCTCTGCCTACCCCTCTGGGTGACAGGCGTGAGTGTTTATGTATGTATATGTATGTTAATTTGTCTCATTAAGTAAAACATCTTCCAGACTAATTGATAATAACCAGATCATCGAATTTGTAAAGGATAAAGTTTTAATTTTCGTTACTTTTTGAAAGATTTTAGATAGAATTTGATAGCACATATTGTTCTTTAACGCAAGAATCACAAAGTAGTGATCGCTGTCATAGACTTTGTAGCTGCTTTGGATTGCTGCATCAGTTCCTTTTATTATTATTTATGAACTCATAAGACCATAGAGTAGAGTAATATAACAACAACATAAGAACTTAGTTGGATATATAGATTAATAATTTATCCATAGATAGAAGTCCACAATACACAGATATAAAAGTACTTATGATAAAAAGTTACAATCGGGATTTGGGTTGTGAGAGGTGCCAATGTGAAATCCAAATTCTTGGTCGTAGTTCAGCATAATGTTGTGGCGGACAGCGCCGTACCTCCTAATTGTATATATTATTACTAATAAACTCAACGGACGTTAACTCCTTTAGAATAGAATAGAATATTTATTGAAAGTTATTTTTTACTTTAATCACTGGTTCTGAAAAGTTTTTGTCCTGTGGAATTATGTCCAGCAAGGAACCCAGTGAAACATTTTTTCTAAGTAAAATTGACAGTATTAAAACATAGTTTGTACTTACAAAACTTTAAAAGGAATATCTCGGAAGTAATCACCTCATTTACATTTTGATAACACAAATAAAAACAATTTGTTATACTTTTCTCGACTGAAAATCGATGCACGTATAACCAACACAAGTTCATTGGAATTTTTTTTCTGATTTAATTTCTATACAAGGAATATTTTATAAATTGAATAATTTTCGATTAGATGAAAGTGATAAAAACGCTTTCAGTGGATATGGAACTGCGAAGGGCTCCTAGTTCGCTTGTCAACGTTATAAAAATAAATTAATGAATTTAATTGTTTCACAGATAAACCAAAAAATATATATGTGCAGTTCACACGCGGTAGAAGTGAAACCATCAGAAAACTACGAGAGATTGAGACGAAGGTAGAGTATCAGGAGTAGAATATTTGTGGGGCTTATTTATTATCATATTGTTACCAAGTTTCATCATCATCATCATTACAGCCCTTCACAAGTCCACTGCTGAACATAGGCCTCCCCCAAGTAACGCCACAAAGCACGGTCCTGAGCCAAGTTTAAAAACATATTTTGTACATTATATATTATAATATTGATGATATCAATCACTGCGTACTGTATTCTATCTCATTCTCTCGCAGTCTAATTCCTATAGATGCATGTGTTTGTCTCTATTTAGTGTAGCTTTTTCGTTCCTTTGAATTTCAAACCACGACCATTCTAAAGAAGTTCTCACTTCAAAAGTACAATGAAAGTTGCACCTCACAAGGAAGATACGTGCGCCGTAAATTATCAAAGAAAAAACTTCAAAGGAAAGTTTAAGCAAGCACGTGGTTTGTATCTGACACATAAAATTAAGGTTTTTTGAAAAAAGAAGTTTTGACACATGACAGACGCTGTTGAAAGGATCTGGCAGATTAAAGGGTAAGCTTATACTTGTGAGCTGGTTAGAACACTGTCATATTCGTAAAAGTGAAGTATGCAGTAAATCTAATATGAACTTAAATGGTACCTCGTTAAAGACACCAGTTTTATTCAAATAGGGTTTTTTGTTCATCATGTTTAATGCCTATTTTTTAATTTTTAACACCGTGTGATCTCCATCTATATGGGGTATATTGCTCCGTGGATGTCATTAGCGTATTTCTAACAAAAATCTGCGGTTTTCTACTCACCTACCAAGCGTGGTAACTATGGCAAATATCGCTACCATGAAGCAATCCATGGGGAGGCCTTTTTTCTCATGGAGAAATGCCTACACATACCTGCCTCGCGGAGCCAAGGACGGATTATATCAGACTTGCAGAAACTAAAAAACCATATTGTTCCACATTTGTCGCATATTGGCAGAGCCACGGGAACGCTTTAATACACATCCACAGCCCCACCATCGCCGGCCGCCCTGGGCATCTCCTTCTCGAGAGAGGATTACCATCTTCTTCTCAAGTAAGGGGCACCAGAACACATGGCGTACCTTACTTAGTGGTCTCTAACTTCACCTGCGCAACGGACGCCCCCATGTCCGATGCGCGAAGACTATGAGGTCAGGAAAAATAAGCACTCCAAAGCACTAGCTTTCCTGACCCCAGCGGCGGATCTGGTCTATGGCTATGCCGGAAACAAAAATTCGGCTGTGGAGGGTAGGGAGAGCGGCGTCTCGTAATACCCACACTTCTCTTTTCCTGCAGCCCCACCACCACAGCATCAACGGTGCAGCCCCGTCACCAAGCCAACACTCCTCTTTCTCCGCGACTCCACCTCGACTGCAGCGGTAGGGAGAGAGGACTCCCTCTCCACGCAGCCCACCAACACATATACAAAATGGGGTCGCGTCCTAGTTCACAGCGGGTGACCAAGCCACGGCTACTAAACCACTCTCCTCCCCGCCACAATAAGACGGGAACCCGTTCGGGGGGATCTGTGGGAAGGCCTATGTTTCGTTACAGACTATCAAAAGTCCACTGCTAAAGCCAGGCCTCCCCATAAATTGCCTATTGGGATGGGGGGGAAGGGAGATTTTCCTATGTTCTCTATGGACTTTTATAGGATGTTATGGTTAGAAGGAT